>CM046035.1:15250044-15850044 GCA_025215565.1 Flaveria ramosissima
AATGAATCTGGTTCGTGTGAGCTATGCGAACGAAAGGGTTCAGTCGTCCGAATGAAGGTGCGACTAGGTCCAGTCGTGCGAATGAACACTGCGAATGAGTCTAGTCGTACGAATGGGTCACTCGTGCGACTGAAGCTGCTGTTTTGCGAAAATTTCTAGGTTTGACGGGTTTCAGCCGTAAAAATTCGAAATTTTGCAAGTCCAAATCGTCTTAGTTCGTAGAAACTGAACTTCAATGAGCAGGGAACGTCCAAGATCACTTTTGATGCAAAAGATTGCGTTTTTCGTGCAAAAACACAAACTTTTATGCAATCTTGATTGAATCAACACGAAATCAAGAGCCAAAGCTCTGATACCACTTGTTAGGACCTGGTATTTGAACGAAATACCGAGTGATTGCGTGTTAAACCAACTCAAATAGTGCGGAATCCTATTTGATTGGCGAACCAATCAGTGAGAACACACGATGAATCAATCAAGAATTGATTTCAACGTCAGAAATCGATTAGGAACCGATCTGATGTGTTCTATGAACTTGGAGAACGATTTGGGAGGCTTCTGGACGGCTAGGGTACGTCTGGAGTCGTAATGGGATGAATCCTTACGTTTTCCCACGAATTGGGTCTATTTATAGGTTAGTATTGTCAATCGTGCGACTGGGCCATAAGTATGGTTCAGTCGTGCGATTGAACCATGCGGTTGATTCATCCGCACGACTGAGTGTTCAGTCGTGCGATTGAGTCAATCTTATGTGTCAATCATACGACTGATCCAGTCTCCTGGTTCAGTCGTGCGATTGAGTCAATCGTATGAAGTTATTCATGCGTGTGGTCCATTCGCATGGGCCATCCGCATGAGAACTTCATTAAGTTAAGTTTGAATGTTCTATTTAATATATCTTAATGTGCACTCATTCAAACATTCATAAACCCAATCAATTCGATCACAACTCATTAATGAAATATTAAACATCACAAGTAACAACCAATTCATATCATTTCATTAATCAATTACAATTACATCAAAAACAGACAGACAAGTTCATTACATTACAAATCATGATCTAGGGACATACATGTATCAACAATCACAATTTAGGATATTATACGAGATTCTGGAACGTTTAAGAAAGGAAGGATTATTGTAGGACGATAAAAAACATTGGGAGAAGATTCTCTGTTGCATAATGGGTAAGACATAAATATCAATGTAAACCTGCGGAATTGGAGCAATGATATATATCGGCTGATTAAGATTAAGGAAACTTGAAATTAGCTTAGTTATTGCAAATTAGAATGTCTGATTATACAGATCATGCGATTAATTCATATTCTAAGTTGTTACAGGAAGAGATGGAGAACAGGGGTCAAGTCGATTTGGAGATGATTTGTTGGAATCACTAGACCAATATATAGGGGTTAGAACAAGCGAAATGGCTTTAAAGAGACTGATAGATATGGCACCTGATGTGAATTCTGCAGAAGCAAATGACTGAATGGACATTGATGATGGGATTCATAACAAAAATGACGAGATGAGGAGCAACATATCATATAAAGAGTTGTTAATGTGAACTCCCCAACAAAAAATAAAGGAAAAGAATTAGTATGTAAATGATCTACAAGTTAGCAGGGAGAGGGGATGTGTGAAAGGCAGTATATTTGATTTTAAGAATGTGTAATGTAATTTCTTCTTTCTATGGATCCTTTTATAGTTATCAAGTTTATTTGGCAATTTTATGTGCATTATTCATGCTTGCTTTGAATGTGAATGATTACATTATGCTTATACAAATATGTAAGGTATGGTTTGCGCATTTGCATTTTATTATGATTTGCGTGATCAGATTAATCCCGTTCTTGCATTAATGCAACCATGCATAAATGCCTTATGAAAGATAAAAAGATAAAAGGATGAAAATTTACTCATTCATCCTTGTTATCGTGAAGGGCGGGATAACATTGAGAAATACAAGGGGTTCATTTAGATTTTGACAAATCTATTAAGAAATTGATAAGTATTATCTTGATTTTCTGTTTACACTAATAGATTAACCAAACCCAAACATAGGACATGAATGATAAACAATAATAAACACATACAAAGGTACACAAGGCACACTCAGTGACAATAAGTGTTGTATCAATACATACGAATGATTGATGACATATATCATATGTACATTAGACATGGGTGCAAGGTTAAAGGGGTGATAATAAACCAAAATTCAATGAAAATCCAACTACGGTGGGAAAAATATAATATAAATGGGTTAAAATGGCAAATGCCATGTAATAAACTTTTTTTAGGGTAGACACCAATAGTAAAATCGTTTTCTAAAAATATTCAGTAAATAAAGCAACAAACTCATTTTTGTTCGTTGCTGCATAAACTACATATCTACCTTGATAAAGTTTCACAAGTACGTAACAAAAAAATAAACCTGTTATCGTAACTCACCTGGATAACAAATAATTTGAATATGCATTTAAGTACGAAATTTGATTGGATGAATTAGATACAACATTGGATGTGCGTAAATACTTGGTTGCATAAATATGCACCGGTGCATAAATGCATTAATGCATAATTGTTAAAAACTAATATGACCAAGATTAAGCAAAATAAAACATTAAACAAAACTTAACAAAGCCATTTAATATATATGTGAAGCAACATAATAAAAATATAAACATTGAGGAAATTTGAAGACTTGAATGAACATAACCTACCATAAATATTAACGCCCCAAAAAAAGTAGACTAGAAAACTAATAATAAAAACATACAACAGATGTGCATTTTGGATCAATTCACTAAAACCCTGATTCACTAAGCCTTGCGTTGCTTTCGTTTGGATGTCCTTCCTGCAACATTATGTTCAATTCTTTTTCGTTTGGATGTTCTTCCTGCTTTCGTTTTACCCTGATTCATCATCGTCTTGGTTATTCAATTTGTTATCGAGCTCATCATAATTGTGGTTTATGTGCTGCTTGTAGATTTAGATACTGATGTAGTTGGGATAGGTAATGCTCGGGGTATGAAGAGTAAAGTAAGTGGCTAATCACAACTGGCCACTGTAATTAGGGACTTACTATACTTGACATAAACTGAGTTGTTCCTTTGAATAACCGTATTGATGTTTGAATCTTTCAGTGTGTTAGAGGATGGCCGGTGGTAGATCATCTAAAGCTTCGAATGGTGGAGGTCGTGGTGGAAGTGGTACTGAACCGCGATCCAAAAGAGGAAGACCTAGAGTCGAAAAGGTGGTTCATGAAGAACCCGAGATTCCTCATCCGGAGGGCGGAGATGAGAGTGCGAATTTGAGGGCCTCGGTGAAAGAGGCAGTTGTAGAGGAGGTTCATCAGGTCATGCAAACGATCCTACCGTCTGTGGTGACCGAAGTGATAAAGGCTGTACGAGAAGGAGAGAGAAAGGAAAGGAACAGGTGCGCGGGAGGACAGGAGGGGCTGGAGACCAAAACGGTCCTCTCTGATGATGAAGAAAAGGAAGAAGAGCTTGCGCCGGAGGTGGCACGAGGCTGTAATTATGGGGCATTTATGAGATGCAAGCCCCCAACTTTTGATGGTAACGGCACTGCTGCTGCCGCTCACCGGTGGGTGAGGGAGATGGAAGCCGTTCTTGATATCAGCGAGTGTCGGGAAGACCAGAAGGTGAAGTTTGCTGCCCACTCGTTTGTGGACTCGGCTCTGTGTTGGTGGGACAATGTTGTCCAAGCTGAGGGTAGTCGACAATTGGAAGAATGAGGTGGACTGAGTTAAAGAAGCTGGTAATAGAGGAGTTCTATCCTCACCGGAAGATGGATAAGGTGGAAAGGGAATTCCTGCAGCTGGAGGCGGGAACGATGACACATCAACAATACACCACGAAGTTTAATGAGATGGCACGGATGGTGCATGATCAAGTGAGGCCTCTGTCACGAAAGATTAAGAGGTACATCCAAGGCTTGCCAGCGGATATCCGTAGGCATATGATCTTTGCGCGACCGAGCACGTTTAGGTTGGCGGTTGACTTGGCGGGGAGGTTGTATGATGAAAGAACTGTGGTGGTGGCTGAGGTGACCAAGAAAGGTGGTGGTGATCAGAATTGGAACGGGAAGCGGTTCGCACGTGGCGGGGCCACTCCAAGTAACAAAGGTGCACGGGTGGATGACCGACGTGTGGTCACATCCGGTGCGGGGTTGAGAAGGTGTGTTAAGTGTGGACGAGAGCACACCGGAGAATGTATAGTGGGATCCAATGTTTGTTTCCGTTATGGAAGGACCGGACATATGGTAAAGAACTGCGGGGTAAGGAGGTGTTATACTTGTGGCGAGGAGGGCCACATGAGCAGAGACTGTAAAAAGCCAAGGGCTGAAGGTTCGGGAGTGAAGAAGGTTGGAGGAGAAGGACAGAGGGCGAGTGCCAGAGCGTCTACGATGACACAGGAGGAGGCTAGGACGGACCCTGATGTTGTGTCAGGTACAATCCAAGTAAACCAAACTTTAGCCTCTGTGTTATTCGATTCTTGTGCTAGTAAAAGTTTTATTTCTGCTGCTTTCTGTGCTGAACTGCCTCTTAGTAGTAGGAGAGTAGATGCCCCTTTGATGTAGAAACTGCCATAGGTAAGTCTACCAGGATTTCTGAGATGATAGAAGGTTGTGACGTGGAATTAGAAGGTCACAAGTTTCCTGTTAGACCCTTCGTGATGACCTTGGGCGGGTTTGATGTGGTCCTAGGAATGGATTGGTTAGCGGACTACGAGGTGAACATTGTGTGTCGCAAGAAGATGCTTTGTTTGACAGCGCTTGACGAGAGTTCGGTGACGGTGTATGGTGATCGGGTCACTACGATTACGAAAGTGATTTCAATGGCGGTGGCAGGAAAGTGTATGAGGCATGGTTGTAGTGCCTACTTGGCCTATGTTAAGGACGTGGACACGCCAACACCACAATTGTCCGATGTACCGGTTGTGTGTGACTTTCCAGATGTATTTCCCGAAGACTTACCAGGAGTGCCACCTGACCGCGAGATCGAGTTTCAGATTGATTTGATACCGGGTGCCCAACCTGTTGCCAAGGCACCGTATCGGTTGGCTCCGATGGAGATGAAGGAGTTGATGTAGCAATTACAAGAGCTGCTTGATAAGGGGTTCATTAGACCGAGTATCTCTCCTTGGGGTGCTCCGGTCTTATTCATGAAGAAGAAGGACGGTAGTATGAGGATGTGTATAGACTACCGTGAGCTGAACAAGTTGACAGTAAAGAATCGGTACCCCTTACCAAGGATTGAAGATCTATTTGATCAGCTTCAAGGTGCCAGTTGGTTCTCAAGGATAGATCTTGGATTGGGCTACCATCAGCTGAAGGTGAAAGAGCAGGATATCCCTAAAACAGCTTTTCGCACGCGTTATGGTCACTACGAGTTTCTCGTTATGTCATTTGGTTTGACCAACGCGCCATCTGCTTTTATGGACTTGATGAATCGAGTGTGTCAGCCAATGTTGGATAAATCAGTGATTGTATTTATTGATGATATCCTGATCTATTCGAGGAGCGAGAATGAGCATGCCGGTCACATTCGAGAGGTGTTGGAAACGTTGAGAAGGGAGAAGTTGTATGCTAAATTCTCCAAGTGCATGTTCTGGTTGCGTGAGGTTCAATTCTTGGGTCACGTGGTGAATCCCGAGGGAATTATGGTGGACCCGGCAAAGGTGGAGGCGGTGATGCAATGGAAGTCTCCCAAGACGCAATCTGAGATTCGTAGTTTCTTGGGTTTGGCGGGCTATTACCGAAGGTTTATTCAAGACTTCTCTAAGATTGCTTCTCCATTAACCAAGCTGACCCATAAGAATGTGAAGTTTGTGTAGGGTCATGCTCAGGAGAAGGCGTTCGAGGAATTAAAGACGAGGTTGACTCAAGCTCCTTTTTGTCGTTACCCGATGGAAGTGAAGATTTGGTGGTTTATTCTGATGCTTCCTACTCGGGGTTGGGGTGTCTGTTAATGCAGAGAGGAAAGGTTATAGCCTATGCATCTGGGCAGTTGAAGGTTCACGAGGTTAACTATCCTACTCATGACTTGGAGCTAGCAACTGTGGTCTTTGCTTTAAAGATTTGCAGGCACTACCAGTATGGGACGAAGTGCACCATATTCACTGACCACAAGAGCTTGAAGTACTTCTTCTAGCAAAAGGACTTGAACATGAGACAGAGGAGATGGTTGGAGCTCATAAAAGACTATGATTGCGAGATCCATTACCATCCGGCAAAGCCAACATGGGGGCGGACGCCTTTAGCCGAAAAGAGAGACCCGAGCCGATTCGGGTGAAAGCTTACCAGTTGATCATGACCTCGGATGTGATGAAGCAAGTTAAGGAGTTTCACGATGAGGCATTGAAAGAAGATCGTCTTAACTCCGAAAGAATGAGAGGTCTGGTTGCGGAGTTGGGTGAAAACACACTAGTTGTTAGAACCCGATTCGGTCGGATGTGGATTCCTCGTTTTGGGGATTTACGCGTGAAGATTATGGATGAAGCTCATAAGACTCGGTACTCTATTCATCCCGGTGCTACAAAGATGTATCAAGACATGAAGAAAGATTATTGGTGGTCGTGTATGAAGCGTGATGTGGTGGAGTATGTTAGTAAATGCCTTACTTGTTTACAAGTGAAGGCCGAGCACCCAAAACCGTATGGGAAGATCAAACCGTTGGATATACCGGAGTGGAAGTGGGAGCACATCACCATGGATTTTATTATGAAGCTGCCGCGTACCGCGCGAGGGTATGATGCTATATGGGTGATTGTTGATCCTTTGACAAAAAGTGCTCACTTCCTACCGATTCGCGAGACATATTCATCTAAGAGGTTGGCAGATCTGTTCATTAAATAGGTTGTAACTCGTCATGGTGTGCCGGTGTCTACTGTGTCTGATCGTGACACCCGGTTTACATCTAAATTTTGGAAGAAATTCCACGACGCAATGGGGACGAGGTTACATATTAGCACGGCTTATCATCCTCAGCCGGATGGTCAATCCGAAAGGACGTTTCAGACGCTGGAGGATATGCTTCGGGCATGCATCATTGATTTGGAGGAAGTTGGGATGACCACTTACCGTTAGCTGAGTTCTCATGTAACAACAGTTATCATGCCAGTATTGGTATGCCCCCTTATGAGATGCTATACGGTAGGAGATGTAGAACCCCTGATTGTTGGGGTGATATTGGTCAGAAGGAGTTGGGAAGTATCGAGGTGATTGAGGCTACGACTGAGAAACTTGAAAAGATCAAAGCCTTTACGAAGCCAGCCAAAGATAGACAGAAGTCGTATGCTGATAAACGACATAGACCGATCGAGTTCCAGGTGGGTTATAGAGTTATGTTGAAAGTCTCACCTTGGAAGGGTATCATTCAGTTCAGAAAGCGGGGCAAATTGAGCCCGAGATACATAGGGCCTTTCCGAATCATTGCTCGAGTAGGAGATGTGGCCTATAGATTGGAATTACTAGAGGAGTTAAGTGGAATTCACCTGACATTCCATGTATCTCATCTGAGGAAATGTTTAGCAGACGAGGATATGGTTGTACCACTGGAAGATATCGAGGTAGATGAACGGCTCAATTATGTGGAGCAACCAGTGGCGATCATTGATCGTAAAGAGAAGAGGTTGAGGAATAAAGTGATTCCTCTTGTGCGCGTACAATGAAAGCACAGGAAGGGATCTGAGTCTGCGTGGGAGACTAAAGAAGAGATGAGACAGCATTACCCATATTTGTTTGAGGAATAACATGTTTCGGGGACAAAACCTATATAAGGGGGGTAGACTTGTAACGCCCGGTTATTTTTTTAGTCAAAGAAAGAAGAAGAAGAAAGAAAAAGAAAGAAAAGAAATAAATTCCAAGTTGAGGGACCAATCTTGCCAAAAGGACAAAATCTTTGGAAGAGTGGGTGTAAAAAGGGCATGGCTGCCCACACCCCTCTCCCATACTCATTTTAATCGGCCAAAGGGAGAGAGGAAGGGAGAAAAGGGCAAAAACTTAGGGTTTTTGAAGAATCAAGTGCAATAGTCGAAGTCAAGCGGGTTTGTGAGAAGCTCTACCCGAAGAGGCTGTTGATGTGAGTTCTAGGACCCCTCTTTTACATGTTTTCAACTGATTTTGGGGCTGGAACATATATGAAACCTTTTTTTTAGGTTTGGGTGTGTACCCGTATGTTTGTGTATGTGTGTGATTTGGGTGGGGTTTGTTTTCGGGCAATGTTGTGTTGGTATGGTGATGTGTATGTGTTTCTAAGGCTTAGGATGGTTTGTTTAAGCTTAGAACAGGTTAGAAAAGGGTCGGAGGCAGAAATCTGTAGTTAGGGTTCGAAGAAGACTGCATTCTGCACCAAGCTAGGGCTCATGCGACTAGAAGCCATAAGACCGAATGGCATGTGACTAGAGGCCATACGGCCGAAAGGCATGCGACTAAAGTCCATGCACCTGAATGCCATGCGACTGAGGGTCATATGCATGGGAGTCATGCGACTGAAGTTCATGCGCCTGAAAGGCATGCGATTGAAGGTTATGCGACTGAAGGCCATACGGCCGAATGGTCATGCGACTGAAGGTCATACGACTGAAAGTCATGCGACTGAAGGCTATGCGACTGAGGGTCCATACGCCTAAGTGTTCATGTGTCTGGAAGCTCTCCATACGCCCAAGTGTTCATTCGCCCCATAGTGTCCATACGCCCAAGTGTTCTCATGCGCCTGGAAGGCCATGCGACTGAATGGTGCCCATACGCCCAAATAGGGCTCATGCGCCCGAAAGAACTTAGTTTGTTATCTGATCCTCGGGAGAAAAGGGTAAATGTAGGCTTTGACTTGGGAGGTTCCCGGGGGTTTATGTAAGTTGACTTTTGAGGTCATAGACGATATGATGGGCATGTATGATGTATGATTGGTGCTTATGCATGATTGTATGTATGTGGTATGTTATGCATGTATGATGGTGCCTTGTATGGCGATGTTGTGTATGGTTATGCTTATGTTCCCTGTTATGTATGTTTATCTTTCCCGTGGCTTTACGTGTTATAGTTTTGAATGAAAGAATAAAGTATTATGTAACGTAAAGTGAAAGATAATGAAAAGAGGAACATAATGATAGAGTGCATGCATTAATGAAAGAGGAAGTAAAGAAAGGCTTGCAAGCAATATGTACGGAGGTGCACGACTCTAAAATGTCGTAAGCTCAACTGTGTGTGGTTTAGCTAACCCATAAGGATACACGCAGGGGTCCAGTCTTTGTGACTGACCAGTGATATAGTACATGGATTATAGTGGATACTCACCTCGGTGCTGGTGCCAGGCTATGTGCGTTATGGAAGTCATTTATGATCTTCGGCCCAGTACCCGTGTGTTTGAGGTGTGGTATACAGTTGGGATCTTTGTCGCTTGCCCCGGTGCTGGTGCCAGGCTATGTGCGTTATGGAAGTCATTTATGATCTTCGGCCCAGTACCCGCTTTGTGCATACGTTTGGGGTATAGCTGATGACACTGATCCGGAAAGAGATAACGAAAGAAAGAGTTAAAGAATGAAAGTGATGAACAGTAAAGAAAGATAACATGATATTTCTATGTGTATGTATAGTGCATGATCGCGTACAATCGTAAAGAACGGTTTTAAACGAAAGATAAAGTATGTTTTATTATAAAATAGAACTCACTCAGCAACGCTGACGTTTATGTGTTTCCAGTTGGCAGGTAATGGTTGCTGAGGATGGAGGGCGGCTACTTGGCTCATTTTAGATGGCATCCATTTTGTATAATGTTTTTGTGATGTAATGCAACAAGTTATTTTGTAATCAGTTAACGATGTATTATTTGCAAAAGCAATTATAATGAAATGAAATGGTTGTTTAAATATTTCTGCTGCAATGTTTTATTAAAGTTAATATAAGTATATGTTTTATGTGCGGTGATTGACCAGCTGTGAGCGTCCTGGGAACGGGGCCTTTCACATTAAGATAACCAAACAACCCGACTAGACAACTTAAACAAAGTTTAACATAATGTTAATGACTTAGTGACTCAATGGATCCTTTGGTTGACACCTAGCTTCATTAGGACACTGAGCTTCACCACAATTCGCCACCTATGCCTAAGGACCAACTAAGCAAGTCTACTAAACACCACCTCACTAACCTACATCTAGACCTAATGATTTCTACTCCACTATTACTTGCACCCCTCGGCCGCCCCTCAACAAACCGCACACCACCACCAACTTAACTCTCGATCACCTCCACACCACTACAACTACTTCACCTTCACACCACCACCTCTAACTCTCGGCACCTACCAACACCAGCACCGTAAACCACAAGAAAACTACCACCATCTCCACCCCACACGATGGTTATAACTACCCAGCACAAACAACTTCAACCATTGAAGATCAAGCTCAAGAAGGATCATTTCAGCCAAATTATCAAGGAACTGAGCTACCATCAGCTACCCTTCACCCTCTCCCATTATCAAAATCAAGGTTTCAACTCTTAAACTAACTAAGATTATAAGTTATATGTGTTTAAACAAACACATATCAACCCTTTTGATTAGAACTTGAAAGTTTTTCACTAAACTTTATGAATCACTTCATATTTATTCAGAAATTAATAAGAAAGGTTTGAGAATCTGAAAAATATAATAAACCATGAAGTTAAACAAAAATATTGCAAGAAAGGGTTGAAATTATGTGAAATCTTGGTAAATTCGATATACTACTTAAATGACTGTGACTGTGGGAATAAAAATGATAAATATATTAGAAATATTAAGGATTAAAGTTCTGCAAATTTTGTTACAATTATAATCAGTAAAATAATTTATATAAATTATTTAAGTATTTAAAAAAGAATTTTTTGGTGGAAGAACCGAACCTGGTAAAAAGCTGGAAAATTTATATGTAAATTCTTATGATTTATAAGACTTGTAGAAAACGTTTTGTGGCCAAATTTGAAGTTATGAATACGTTATGAATTTTAGAAGTTTCTGCAATTCAAAAATAGGGAAAAATATTTATACTATAAGATAAATCATGAAAAATTTACACAAAGTATATTATTAGAATAGAAAAGTTTGTATGAAATTTGGAATTTTAGGATATATCTGCTTATTTTACTGAATATTGCAGGAATAATGAAAAACATGAAAATAGTTTCTGCTATGATTTAGAACTTTAGAAAATTTTGAGGAAATATACATTTTGTTATATATATATATATCCTAACAAAATTTGATAAATTTTAGAGACCCGTAGGTGTTTTTGCTAATTTATGCAAATAATATTAAAATTCCAAAAAATAAACTATAAATAATTGATATATGGAATTTTGACATGTTTTATCTGATTTTTGGACTCATCTGCTGAAAAAATTTCGTGATATATGTTTGATTATAACTTCTGTAATGAATTTTTATAATCTGAGGTGCTGAAAAATATTAATGAAAAGATATTTTCTAAACTATAAATATTTTGTTCATAGGTAATCTATTGGAGTAAAAGGTGTGACTCATAGCCCTATTTTTATATTTATAAATTTTTTGGGGGAAAAACATACTATCATAAGTTTGATGCATATATAAGAATGTTTGAGATTTACTGTCATTTATGTTACAACCATTAATTCGGATGTGGAACCGTTGGATAATATAGGTAGCGCTACTTAGGAAAATATATCCTGCACCAATAGGATGAGTGTTGTGATGTTATATTATCTGATTTTTATGAATTATGTTATGACAGTTATGAATCATCTGGCTTATAAGTAAGGTTTGCTTGTATTTGATGCATCGAAAATATTTTGTTTGAAGTTAAACCTATGATCTCACCAACTTTATGTTGGCTATTTTGAGTATGCTTTTTCAGATAAGCAACATGTCTAACAACATAATGTTCTATTTTAATGTTTATAATGGCTGGGGAGAAATTATGGGCAAAGTTTGTGTGAATCTAACTGTTAACATGTACGATCTCAGCCTATCGGTGGACGCGCACTTCCATCGTTACTGAAGATGTAGCAGTTAGATATTATGTTTGTAACAGGATTATATTATGTCAAATTTTGACTGCTAATGATATGATGTAATCCTAACTTTAATTTATCTATGATTATGTGATATATTATATTAAGATGTGTTCTATTGTGTTGAATTGTTTATTCTTTTTGATCAATGTGTTCTAAACAAGCAAGTCACATCCAAAGCATCTCACGCTTCCGCCGAGATGTGACAGGTTGGTATCAGAGCCATTGGTTATAGAGAATTAGGTATTATAAAATGCCTAGACTATAACCATTAGCTCATATCATGAAAAATATGAATATGCATTTTATGTGTATACGTGAACTTTTGTATCTTACCACTACTTTTTAGTAGATTAAAAGGCAAAAATTATTTTGAGATATATATATAGTATGTAGAATATTATGTGACTAACTGTTTTGCCCAAATATTTATAAAATGATTTTTGCAGCTATGAGCTCAGATAATTATCCCAGTGAGACTGACCGTTCTGAGTACTCAGACCATAGAAATTTTAAGGAAATAACACCCGAACCAGAACCCCAGCAAGATATGGAAACTCCTCAACTTGAAATTGAGAATAACTTTAAGCCAAAATTTTATATCCGACGTGCACCAGTAACTGTCGGGGAATATACAATTAAAACCCCAGGAAAAAGATACGACGTGGAGACAGATTTTTGGCTAAGCAAAATGAAGACATAGGAATACAAAATTCTAATTCTCCCAAGGAGGAGGAAAAAGAAGCTAAAAGGCAAAAGCTGGATGAGGATCAAACGATGATAGCTCAGCAGACCCTTAAAAAGCTTAAAAATATACAACAGGGGAATCCAGAAAATCCAGAAGGATGTTAAAGATTTGAAGGCACCCAAGAAAACTATCTTTACAAATATATGGAAATGGGTTTATGAAAATTAGAATTACCTTCTAAATTCTAAAATGCCAAATCCTTAGAAAATAAGAATTTAATAAATTATATCTTTTCTGTTTGAAATCATTGACTGTTATGTGTTAGATGAAAAATTACTAAAATTTTTAAATTTCAACTTTTTAACATCGACTACAATTAACTATAGAAAATCATGCCGCCAAGAAGGAATACTCAGCCCGTACGAAGGACGGCGCGAGTTGGACGACCCAGAACCAGACTCGGAGAAGAAACTCCTGTGAACACAACCACAAATGAGAATGATAGGATCTCACGATAAGTGGCTCAGCAAATAGAGGCTGCCATACCAACATTTATAACCCAACTTCAACAAAACCTAGACCTTGGAACTACGACACAAGGACACGAAATACCAATAGACGACAATATAAGGGGACAACAGGAAGAAGGAGTTGTAACTGAAAAGGGATGCTCCTATAAGGCTTTCATGTCATGCAGGCCCGAGAATTCGATGGTAAAGGCGGAGCTGTACAAGCCCTATGCTGGTTGGACGAGATGGAATCAACCTTGGAAATTAGTAACTGTGCCAACAATAACAAAACCATGTTTGCTTCGCATTCAATAAAAAGAGAGGCACAAGCCTGGTGGAAAATGAAAATGCACACAAAAGGTAGGCATATTATCAATGGATTAAGTTGGGAAGAAATCAAAAGTCTAGTAATTGAAAAATATTGTCCCTATAATGAAATAGAAAAATTAGAAACTGAATTCTTGGCACTAGAAATGAAAAGAGCAGCACATCGAGAGTACACCGACAGATACAATGAACTCTCAAGACTAGTACCACACTTGGTGACCCCGGAAGCAAAAAGAATAGGGAGATATATTTGGGGTTTAGTACCACAAATAAGAGAACTAGTGAAATCCACCATGCCTAGAACTTTCCAAGATGTCATGAGCTTATCAGGAATCTTGACTGATGAAATGATAAGAAACGGATCTTTAAGTAACCCAAGATCAGGAGAGATAAAGAAATGGAATGACAATAACTCAGGGGGAAAGTTTGGAGGGAATCCTCAAAAAAGGGTAGCCCGACAACCCACCAGAAATTTCTTAGGAATGACGCAGGAAAAGAAACCACAAACAGAGGGTCAGCCATGGTGCAATACCTGTCAGAGATATCATCAGGGTAACTGCGTGATGGTAATCTGTTATAACTGCAAGAGGAAGGGACATATATCCCGAGACTGTAAGAGCGCCACCAACCCAAAACCAGTCTGTTATCAATGTGGGAACGAAAACCACTTTCGAAATGAATGTCCACAATTAAATGGTAAGGCTCCGGTCAACCAAAACAACCCTCGAGGAAGAGCTTTTGTGATGCAAGCTGAAGAAGCTTGGCACGAACCGGAGGTGGTAACGGGTACGTTTCTTATTAACAATTAGTACGCGACAGTGCTATTTGATACTGGAGCAACCCGTAGTTTCGTTTCAAACGGGTTTAGACCATTACTTAATCTAACCTCAGAAAAGCCAAATCAAAAATATATGATAGAATTAGCTAATGGTAAGATAATTGAAGCCTGTGAAATCATCCCTAATTGCACTATAAATCTAGATGAATATTGCTTCAATATTGATTTGATTCCTATTGAATTAGGAGGATTTGATATTGTTGTGGGAATGGATTGGTTAAGTAGAAATCAGGCTGAAATAGTATGTGGTAAGAGAATGATAAGAATTCCTCTTATTCATGAAAATAGAATATTCAGTCTATATGGTGAGAAACCTAATGGTGCCATGAAAAATAATCTCTTGTAAGAAAGCACAAAAATGTCTAAGAAAGAAATGCCTAGCTTTCCTGGCCCATATAGTTGACACAAAAATAAATAAGGTAAATCTAAGTGTTCCTATCATTAATGAATATCCTGATATATTTCCTGATATTACCTGGTCTGCCACCCCCTCATCAAGTAGAATTCAAAATTGAATTAATACCAGGAACTGCCCCTATTGCTAAGATACCATATCGTTTAGCACCCACAGAAATGAAATAATTGATGAACCAACTTGAAGAACTATTGGATAAGGGATTTATACGTCCTAGTGTGTCACCCTGCGGAGCACCCTTTCTATTTGTTAAAAAGGATGGAACATTTAGGATGTGCATAGACTATAGGAAACTTAACAAGGTAACTATAAAGAATAGGTATCCCCTACCCAGAATAGACGACCTATTTGACCAATTACAAGGATCTAGTTACTTCTCCAAAATAGACTTAAGATCAGGGTATCATCAGTTAAGAGTTCAAGATGAGGACATACCAAAAACTGCATTCAGGACCAGATATGGACATTATGAATTCTCGTAATGCCATTTGGATTAACCAATGCTCCAGCAGTGTTTATGGATTTAATGAATAGGATATATAAGCCTTATTTAGATAAATTTGTCATAGTTTTTATAGATGACATTTTAATCTATTCCAAAAATAAAGAAGATCATGAAAAGTACTTAAGATTAACTTTGGAATAACTAAGAAAAGAAAAATTATACGCAAAATTTTCAAAATGTGAATTCTGGAAAAGAGAATTGTAATTCCTAGGACACATAGTTAACCAAGAAGGTATACAAGTTGATCCAACAAAAATAGAGGCTGTTAAGAAATGGGAAGATCTAAAAACACCAACAGAGGTACGCCAATTCTTAGGTTTGGCAGGATATTATAGAAGATTCATAGAAAATTTCTCAAGAATAGCCCAACCTCTGACTAAATGGACTCAAAAAGATAAGCCCTACATTTGGGAAGAAAAGCAAAAGGCTGCATTCGAACTCCTAAAAAGTAAGTTATGTAGTGCTCCTATCTTGTCATTACCAGAAGGGACTGATATTTTATAGTATATTGTGACGCGTCTCGTCAAGGATTTGAATGTGTTTTAATGCAACGGAGTTAAGTAATTGCCTATGCCTCTAGACAACTTAGGGGAAGTGAAAAGAATTATACTACTCATGATTTGGAATTAGGAGCAGTAGTATTTGCACTTAAGATCTAGAGACATTATCTGTATGGAACAAAATGTATAATATATACAGATCATAAGAGTTTGCAGCACATATTTGATCAGAAAATGTTGAGTGAGACAAAGGAGATGGATAAAACTATTAAGTGATTATGACTGTGAGATCAAATACCATCCAGGTAAGGCAAATGTAGTAGTAGATGCGTTAAGTAGAAAAGATAGAGCTAAACCATTACGGGTACGTGCCATGAGAATAGAACTACGATCGGATCTATTAAGTCAAATACGGGAGGCCCAACGAAAAGATAAGTTGAAGATGAAAGGACAAATAAAAGATTTGGAAGAAAGTACAGATGGAATTCTAAAGTTCAAAGGAAGAACTTGGATACCTGATGATGCTATATTTAGCAGAATTTTTTTACAAGAAGCGCATAAGTCAAAGTATTCCGTGCATCCAGGGAATAACAAAATGTACAAAGATTTGAAAAGCCAATACTGCTAGCCAGGCATGAAGAAAAATCAGTCGGAGAGTTTTTAGAAAAATATGATACATGTTCAAGAGTAAGGCTGAATACCAAAAACCTTCAGGATATTTGCAACAACCAGAAATCCCAGAATGGAAATGGGACCAGATCACCATGGATTTCATAACCAAACTACCAAGAACCCAAGTGGGTATGACACAATTTGGGTTATAGTAGATAGATTAACCAAATCAGCACATTTCTTGCCAATCAGGAAAGATTATAAGATGGAAAAGTTAGCAAGAATTTACATGAAGGAAATTGTGTCCAGACATGGAATACCCATATCAATTATATCCGACAGAGATAGTAGGTTTACATCTAGATTTTGGCAAACTTTGCAAAAAGCCTTAGGAATTCGGATAAGCCTGAGTTCAGCATATCATCCACAAA
The DNA here is from genome assembly GCA_025215565.1 of Flaveria ramosissima. NCBI lineage: Eukaryota > Viridiplantae > Streptophyta > Magnoliopsida > Asterales > Asteraceae > Flaveria > Flaveria ramosissima. The sequence goes on from CM046035.1 coordinate 15,266,933, forward strand.
CAGATGGACAAAGTAAGAAGAATTCAAACAATGGAAGACATGTTACGAGCATGTGCACTAGACTTTGGTGGTAATTAGGATGTGCACTTATCTTTAATAGAATTTTCCTATAATGATAGTTACCATACAAGCATTGGAACAGCCCTGTTTGAAGCCTTGTATGGAAGGAAGTGTAGATCACCTTTGTGTTGGAATGAAATAGGTGACAAGCAACTTACAGGTCCCGAACTGATACAAGAAACTACTAATAAGATCACTGAAATTAAAAATAAATTGAAAGCGGCCCGTGATCGACAGAAAAGCTATGCCGACAAAAGAAGGAAGCCATTAGAATTTCAAGTCGGAGATAAGGTCTATCTAAAAATATCACCCACAAGAGGAATCATTCGATTTGGAAAAATGAGTAAATTAAACCCTAGGTATGTTGGCCCATATGAAGTCACTGACAAAATTGGCCCTATTGCATATAGACTAAATTTACCCCAAGAATTAAGTGAGGTACACAATACTTTTCACGTATCCAACCTAAAGAAATGTCTAACAGATGAGATATTAAAAGTACCCATTCAAGAGATCAAGATAGATAAGAAACTTCGATTCATGGAAGAACCAGTAGCCATTGTATGCAAAGAAGGAAAGAAGTTAAGAAGAAGTAAAATACCTATAGTGAAGGTTAGGTGGAATGCAAAAAGAGGACCAGAATTCACATGGAACAGAGAAGATGAAATCCAAAGGAAATATCCCCATCTATTTTAAGTCAGTAATCAGATAAGTCCTTCTCAACATTAGAGTTTACTCTCCAATAAATTTCGGGACGAAATTATTTTTACGGGGGGAGTATGTGACAACCCTAAAAATTAAAGATTTATCAAGTTATATAAGTAAAATTCTCGTATATGATACCCATGATTTGATTAATCCTTTTATGAATTATATGTTTCTAGTATATATATGTGTGTGTGATACGTATGCATGGTTGCATGCATGCACAAATTTTACGTACGCATGTATTCATATGTATAAGTTCTTGATACCAAGTATTACATGATCAAGTATCTCAACATTTTGGCTTCCAACATACACCAAATAAATCAAGATACAACCCACTAATCACCACAACGTCACATCAAAGAACTTGACATCAAAATAAAACCAACAAAACCTTAAACATTTAAACACCTAAACATCAACATAAGCATCACCTAAAGACTTAAATTCGGTTCATTAAGATAACCAAACAACCCGATTAGACAACTTAAACAAAGTTTAACATAGTGTTAATCACTTAGTGACTCAATGGATCCTTTAGTCGACACCTAGCTTCATTAGGACACTAAGCTTCACCACAATTCGCCACCTATGCCTAAGGACCAACTAAGCAAGTCTACTAAACACCACCTCACTAACCTACATCTAGACCTAATGATTTCTACTCCACTATTACTTGCACCCCTCGGCCGCCCCTCAACAAACCGCACACCACCACCAACTTAACTCTCGATCACCTCCACATCACTACAACTACTTCACCTTCACACCACCACCTCTAACTCTCGGCACCTACCAGCACCACCACCGTAAACCACAAGAAAACTACCACCATCTCCACCCCACACGATGGTTATAACTACCAAGCACCAACAACTTCAACCATTGAAGATCAAGCTCAAGAAGGATCATTTTAGCCAAATTATCAAGGAAAAAAGCTACCATCAGCTACCCTTCACCCTCTCCCATTATCAAAATCAAGGTTTCAACTCTTAAACTAAGATTATAAGTTATATGTGTTTAAACAAACACATATCAACCCTTTTGATTAGAACTTGAAAGTTTTTCACTAAACTTTATAAATCACTTCATCTTTATTCAAAAATCAATAAGAAAGGTTTGAGAATCTGAAAAATGTAATAAACCATGAAGTTAAACAAAAAGATTGCAAGAAAGGGTTGAAATTATGTGAAATCTTAGTAAATTCGATATACTATTTAAATGACTGTGATTGTGGGAATAAAAATGATAAACATATTAGAAATATTAAGGATTAAATTTCTGCAAATTTTGATACAATTATAATCCGTAAAATAATTTATTTAAATTACTTAAGTATTTGAAAAAGAATTTTCAGCTGGAAGAACCGAACCTGGTAAAAAGCTGGAAAACTTATATGTTGATTCTTATGATTTATAAGACTTGTAGAAAACGTTTTGTGGCCTAATTCGAAGTTATGCATAAGTTATGAATTTTAGAAGTTTCTTCAATTCAAAAATCTGGAAAAATACTTAAACTATCAGATAAATCATTAAAAATTTTACACAAAGTATAATAATTAGAATAAAATAGTTTGTATGAAATTTGGAATTTTAGGATATATTCTGCTATTTTTACCGAATATTGTTGGAATAATAAAAATCATGAAAAATAGGTTTTGCTATGATTTAGAACTTTAGAAAATTTTGAGGAAATATAGATTTTGATATATATATATATATCCTGATAAAATTCGATAAATTTTAGAGACCCGTAGGTGTTTCTCCTAATTTATGCAAATAATATAAAAATTCCAAAAAAAACTGCAAATAATTGATATATGTAATTTTGACATGTTTTACCTGATTTTTGGACTCATATGTTTGACTATAACTTCTGTAATGAATTTTTATAATCTAAGGTGCTGAAAATTTAAAAAAAAAGATATTTTCTAAACTATAAATATTTTGTTTATAGGTAATCTATTGGAGTAAAAGGTGTGACTCATAGCCCCATTTTTATATTTATAAATTTTTAGAGGAAAAAGCATACTGTCATAAGTTTGATGCGAATATAAGAATTTTTGAGATTTACTGTCATTTATGTTACAACCATTAATTCGGATATGGAACCGTTGGATAATATAGGTAGCGCTACTTAGAAAAATATTTCCTGCACCAACAGGATGAGTGTTGTGATGCTATATTATCTGATTTTTATGAATTATGTTATGACAGTTATGAATCATCTGGCTTATAAGTAAGTTTTGGTTGTATTTGATGCATCAAAAATATTTTGTTTGAAGTTAAACCTATGATCTAACCAACTTTATGTTGACTATTTTGAGTATGCTTTTTCAGGTAAGCAACAATTCTAACAGCATAATGTTCTCTTTTGATGTTTATAATGGCCGGGGAGAAATTATGGGCAAAGTTTGCAGCGGAAGTAATTCATACCATTTCATATCATGTAAATAATTGTTTTTGCAAAATAATACAACATTCATAATCGTTACAAAATATCGTTTGTTCGCATTACAATGCAAAAACATCATCGCAACATAAAATGGATGCCATACAAACAAGTTAAGTAGCCACCCTGTGCCATCCTCAGCAACATCTACCTGCCAACTGGAAACATATAAAAGTCAGCGTTGTTGAGTGAGTCCTAGTTTTATAAAAACATATTATATTACCTTTCATTAGTTAAAACATTTCCTTTACTATCGCATGTGATCACACATCATATGTACATGAAGGTAATAATTATTATCTTTCATCATCGTTCATTTCATACATATCGCACGTTTTGTACATATCGCACTTTTCGTACATTTATTATCTTTTCACTTCTATCTAGGTCCTGTCTTATGCTTAACCCCCTTCTTGAGCACAAAGCCATATCATCTAGGGTTAAGCGACAAGGACCCCATATCGCACGTATGGAGTAGTCACATAGACTAACCCCCCTGTGTGTGAACCCTTAAGGGTTAGCCAAGATCGCACGCTATAAACACAGAGTTGAGCTAAAAACTCTCAGTGAGTTGTGAACCTCCTTCCATTTGCTTGCAAGACTTTCATTCTTTCATTCATTATGTTGCATTTACGTTCATTATCATAATCACACCACGTAAAGTCACGTCATAATACATAATAAGGAACATAAGGAAACACATCATACATAAGCATAACATCAATCACACATCATCAAGCATGACATATCACACATCATCCATCAAAAGTCAACTTACAACACCCCCGGGAACATCCCAAGTCAAAGCCTACACTTTACATTTTCCCCAAAATCCAGAAAATATTCTAAGTCTTAGGTGCATGGCCCAGCACTTAGTCATTATGAGCAAACTCTAGGCGCATGAGCACTATGCAGGCGCATGTGTGCCTAGGCGTATGGGCTTTTCAGGCGCATGGAACACTTAGTCAATTTCAGCTTATCCTAGGCGCATGGCCACTATTGGGGCGCATGGGGTTTTGGGCGCATGGGGAACACTTGGGCAGTTTTAGGCCGTTAGGCGCAGGGGCAACTAACTCACACTAAAATCATTCTAATTCAAGCCCAATCATCATACTAACCTATTCTAAGCTTATTTCTAGCATTCTAGGCAACAAATTATGAACATATCATCATCATACATCATAAATCACCCAAAATCAAAACCCACCCGCATACACACATACACACACATACGGGTGTAACACCCAATTAAATAAAAACGTTCATACATGCATTTCCAGCCCCAAATTATGTAAAATCAGTAAAAAAGAGGTTCTAGAACTCACCTTAGCAGCCTTTGGGTATGACTTCCTTCAAAACTCGTTTGCTAAAAGCTCAAAAACCTAAAACCCACCAAAACACACAACCGAACACACACAATCAAACAACCGAGGCATAGGCCGGTCAAGAACATCTAAAAACCAAGAATCCTCACCTGAAATCGAACTTCTTCTTCTCTTTTCTTCAAAAACCCGAAATTCTGCTTTTTCTCTCTCCACAATCCGAATGTAGAATGTGGGTGCAGGGTGTTATGGGCGGCCATAACACCTTTTTACACCAACTTTTAAACTTGTGTCCTTTTTGACACTTTTAACCCCTCAACTTGGGTTTTATTGTTTTTCTTTCTTCTCCTTCACTTTATTCTTTCTTTGTGTATAAAAATATCCGGGCGTTAAAAGTCCACCCCCCTTATATAGGTTTCGTCCCGGAAACCTGTTATTCCTCAAACAGATGTGGGTAATGTTGTCTCATCACTTCTTCAGTCTCCCACATAGACTTTTGTCCCTTCTTGTGCTTCCACTGTACACGCACAAGGGGAACTACTTCATTCCTTAATCGGTTCTCCTTACGATCAATGATTGACACTGGTTGCTCCACATAATTGAGCTTCTTATCAACTTCAATATCTTCTAGTGGTACAACCATATCCTCGTCTGCCAAACACTTTCTCAGATGAGATACATGGAATGTCGGGTGAATTCCACTTAACTCATCGGGTAACTCCAACCTATAGGCCACCTCTCCTACTCAAGCAATGATTCGGAAAGGCCCTATATACCTCAGGCTTAACTTGCCCCGCTTTCTGAACCGAATGATACCCTTCCAAGGCCAGACTTTCAACATAACCCTATCACCCACCTGAAACTCAATCGGTCGACGTCTCTTATCGGCATACGGCTTCTGTCTGTCTTTGGCTGCCTTCATAAAGGCTTTGATATTTTCAAGTTTCTCAGTCGTAGCCTTTATCACCTTGATACTTCCCAACTCCTTCTGACTAATATCACCCCAACACACGAGTGTTCTACATCTCTTACCGTATAGCATCTCATAAGGCGGCATACCAATGCTGGCATGATAACTATTGTTATATGCGAACTCGGCTAACAATAAGTGGTCATCCCAACTTCCTCCGAAATCAATGACGCATGCCCGAAGCATATCTTCTAGCGTCTGAATGGTCCTTTCTGACTGACTATCTGTCTGGGGATGATAAGTCATGCTAATATGTAACCTCGTCCCCATAGCATCGTGAAATCTCTTCCAAAACTTGGATGTAAACCGGGTGTCACGATCTGACACGATAGACACCGGTACACCATGGCGACTTACAATCTCCTTGATGAATAGAATTGCGAGTCTCCTAGAGGAATACGTCTCACGGATCGGTAGGAAGTGAGCACTCTTCGTCAAACGATCAACTATCACCCATATGGCATCATACCCTTTCACGGTACGTGGTAACTTCGTGATAAAGTCCATGGTGATATGCTCCCACTTCCACTCGGGTATATCCAAAGGTTGGATCTTCCCGTGTGGCTTCTGATGCTCCGCCTTCACTTGCAAGCAAGTAAGGCACTTACTCACATACTCCACTACATCACTCTTCATACCAAGCCACCAATAATCTTTCTTAATGTCTTGATACATTTTCGTGGCACCAGGATGAATGGAGTATCGAGTCTTATGAGCCTCATCCATGATCTTTCCACATAGATCCCCATAACAAGGAATCCACATCCACCCGAATCGGGTGGGTTCTAACACCGAGTGTGTTTTCACCCAACTCCGCGACTAGACCTCTCATCCTTTCGGAGTTAAGATGATCCTGTTTCAATGTCTCATCTTGAAACTCCTTTACCTGTGTCATCACATCAGAGGTCATAATCAACTGATAGGCTTTCACCCGAATCGGCTCGGGTCTCTCTTTTCGACTAATGGCGTCTGCCACCATGTTGGCCTTGCCGGATGGTAATGATCTCGCAATCATAATCCTTTATGAGCTCCAACCATCTCCTTTGCCTCATGTTCAAATCTTTCTGTTCGAAGAAGTACTTCAAACTTTTTTGGTCAGTGAAGATTGTGCACTTCGTTCCGTAGAGGTAGTGCCTCCAAATCTTTAGTGGAAAGACGACAGCTGCTAGCTCCAAGTCATGAGTAGGGTAATTAGCCTCATGAACCTTCAACTATCAGGATGCATAAGCTATAACCTTTCCTCGGTGCATCAAGACACATCCCAACCCCGAGTAAGAAGCATCTGAATAAACCACCAAATCTTCACTTCCCTTGGGTAACAACAAGACATGAGCCTGAGTCAACCTTGTCTTTAACTCCTCAAAAGCCTTCTCTTGATCTTGACCCCACACAAACTTCATATCCTTACGGGTCAACTTAGTCAACGGAGTAGCTATCTTAGAGAAGTCTTGAATAAATCTCCTATAATAGCCTGCCAAACCCAAGAAACTACAAATCTCGGATGGCGTCTTTGGAGACTTCCATTGCATAACCGCTTCTACTTTAGCCGAGTCCACCATAATCCCCTCGGGATTCACCATGTGACCCAAGAACTGGACTTCACATAACCAGAACGCGCATGTTGAGAATTTAGCATATAATTTCTCCCTTCTAAGCGTCTCCAATACTTCCCGAATATGACCGGCATGCTCCTCTTCGTTCCTCGAGTAAATCAGCATATCATCAATAAACACAATCACTGATTTATCCCACATTGGCTGACACACTCGATTCATCAAGTCGATAAAAGTAGCTAGCACGTTAGTTAAACCAAAAGATATAACGAGAAACTCGTAGTGTCCATAACGCGTACGAAAAGCTGTTTTAGGAATATCTCGCTCCTTCACCTTCAACTGATGGTAGCCAGATCGAAGATCTATCCTTGAAAACCAACTGGCACCTTGGAGCTGATCAAACAAATCATCAATCCTTGGTAATGATTACCGATTCTTCACCGTCAGCTTGTTCAATTCACGGTAGTCAATACACATCCTCATACTACCGTCCTTCTTCTTCACGAACAAGACCGGAGCACCCCAAGGAGAGATACTCGGTCTAATGAATCCCTTATCAAGCAACTCCTGCAGTTGCTCCATCAATTCCTTCATCTCGGTCGGAGCCAACCGATACGGTGCCTTGGCAACAGGTTGGGCACCTGGTATCAAATCAATCTGGAACTCGATCTCGCGGTCTGGTGGCACTCCTGGTAAGTTCTCTGGAAACGCGTCTGGAAAGTCACACACAACGGATACATCGGACAGTTGTGGTGTTGGTGTATCCACATCCTTAACGTAAGCCAAGTAGGCACTACATCCACGCCTCGTGCATTTTCCGCCACCGCCATCGAAATCACTTTCGGAATCGTAGTGACTCGATCACCGTAAGCCGTCACCGCACTCCCGTCAGGCGCTGTCAACCCAATCATCTTCTTGCGACACACAATGTTCGCCTTGTAGTCCGCCAACCAATCCATTCCTAGGACTACATCAAACCCGCCTAAGATCATCACGAACGTTCTAACAGGAAACTTATGACCTTCTAATTCTATGTCACAGCCTTCTATCATCTCAGAAATCCTGGTAGAGTTACTTATGGCAGTTTCTATATCAAAGGGCTTATCTATGCTCCTACTACTAACAGGCAATTTAGCACAGAATGCAGTAGAAATAAAACTTTTACTAGCACCAGAATCGAATATCATAGAAGCAAGAGTTTGGTTTACTAAAAACGTACCTGACACAACATCGGGGTCCGTCCTAGCCTCCTCCTGAGTCATCGTGAACGCCCTGGCGCTAGCCCTCTGCCCCTCGGTCCCGGTCTTCTTCCCTGCCCCGGAACTCTCTGCCCTCGGCCTCTTACAATCCCTGCTCAAATGGCCGTTATCTCCACAGTTATAACACTTTATAACCCCACACTCCCTCGCCATATGACCAGGCTTCCCACATTTGAAGCAGATGTTTGATCCCCATTTGCATTCTCCCGAATGCTCTTTCCCACATTTACCACATCTCTTTAACCCTGTACCGGGTGTGACCACACGTCGATCATCCACCTTTGCAACCTTATTGTTTGGATCAACCCCGTCACGTCCAAACCGTTTCACATTCCAGTTTCGGTCGCCACCACCCTTCCTACTCACCTCAGCCACCACCACTTCCCTCTCATCATACAATCTCCCCACCAGGTCAACCGCCGCCCTGAACGTGCTTGGTCGGGCGGCAATCATATGCCTGCGGATGTCCGCCGACAAGCCCTGGATATACCTCTTAATCTTTCGTGACAGAGGCGTCACATGATCTGGCACCAGCCGTGCCATCTCATTAAACTTGGTGGTGTATTGCTGATGCGTCATGGTTCCGGCCTCGAGCTGCAGGAACTCCCTCTCAACCTTGTCCATCTCCCTATGAGGACAAAACTCCTCAACTTCTTCAACTCCGGCCACCTCATTCTCCCGATAGCCCTGCTACCCTCGGCTTGGAAAATATTGTCCCACCAACACAGCGCCGAGTCCATGAATGAGTGGGTGGCAAACTTTACTTTCTGATCTTCCCGGCACTCGCTGATGTCGAGAACAGCCATCTCTCACCCAGCGATGAGCAGCAGCAGCAGTGCCATTACCATCAAAGGATGGGGGCTTGCACCTTTTAAATGCCCCGTAGTTACAGCCTCGAGCTGTTTCCAGCACAACCTCCTCCTCCTCCTCATCATCGGAGACAACCGTCTCAGTCTCGGGTTGTCCCATTTCGCCTGTAGGCCTATTCCTTTCCTTCCTTTCTCCTTCCCTGACAGCCTTGATCACTTCGGTCATCATAGACGGTAGGATCGTCTGCATGACCTGGTGCACCTCCTCCACTACCGCTCCTTCACTGAGGCCCTTAAGTTAGCACTCTCGTCACCACCCTCCGGATGAGGGGTCTCGGGCTCTTCATGAGCCACCTTTTCAGCTCTAGGCCTTCGCCTTGTGGCTCGTGGTCCAGCACCACGTCCACCATGACCTCCACCTCGAGAAGCCTTCAAAGATCTACCACCGGCCATCCTCTAACACGCTATAGGATTCAAACACTAACTAGGTCGTTCAAGGTAATAGCTCAGTTTAGGTCAAGTATAGTATGTCCCTAATTAAAATGGCCAGTTGTGATTAGCCACTTATTTTACTCTTCACACCTCAAGCATTTCCTATCCTAACTACATCAGTATCCAAATCTACTAAAATCAAACAGATCAAATAACATGCGCACATAATACCGGTTAACATTATAGAAAATACCTGATGGCATGTAGCTACTCGGACTGGCATCCCTTCCCTTTTTGTCCCATTCTCAGTTTAAGTTTAGGTTTCTTTTGAAAATATTTACCCGTTTCTCTTAAAGCTGGCTCTGATACCAGCTTGTAAGGGCCAGTTCCCGGGACGTTCACAGCTGGCCAGTCATCACACATAAAACATATGATTTACCTTTAACATTATTAAAACATTGCAGCAGAATTAATTCATACCATTTCATATCATATAAATAATTGCTTTTGCAAAATAATACAACATTCATAATTGTTACAAAATATCTTGTCCGCATTACATGCAAAAACATCATCGCAACATAAAACGGATGCCATACAAACAAGCCAAGTAGCCACCCCGTGCCATCCTCAGCAACATCTACCTGCCAACTGGAAACACATAAAAGTCAGTGTTGCTGAGTGAGTCCTAGTTTTATAAAAACATATTATATTACCTTTCATTTGTTAAAACATTTCCTTTACTATCGCACGTGATCACACATCATAGGTACACGAAGGTAATAATTATTATCTTTCATCATCGTTCATTTCGTACATATCGTACGTTTCATACTTATCGCACTTTTTGCACATTTATTATCTTTTCACTTCTATTTAGGTACTATTGTATGCTTAACCCCCTTCTTGAGCATAAAGCCATATCATCTTGCGTTAAGCGACAAGGATGTCACACCCCAACCTTGACGGCGGAAACGTCGAGGAGTGAGAGTTAAGATCGTTCACAGCCACATAACGCTATTATTAAATCCAAAAATTATAATCATAAGTTTCCAATGTAACATTACAAGCATAAGTTTCAAACATAAAAGTAACATAACATAAGATGTAAAATTATTCAAGGAAAATCCATTTATTTAACTAGGTCCAATCCTAGATGTGTATAAGCTTCAAAAGTGCATCAAACTTGGGCGTTTCCTGAAACATGTTAAAAATAAAAGGTCAACAAATGTTGGTGAGATTTTCATAGTTTTCAATACATAAGTATATAAAAGATGGCAATTCATGTTGTAAGTTAGAGAACAAGTAACTAGGGATGTAAGACAGAATGCACAATCAAACCTCGACAAAGTTTTACAAGTCTCAAACGTTAAAAGTATATACGATTAGCTGAGTGTACTTGGATCAACCAAGCAGGCTTGTCTGGCCCATAAATCTATGACTTCGCTAGGCTAGCAATAGTTAATGAGTGTACATATATTCAACATTACATGGTAGCTACAAGGTTCAACTAACCACAACACACAAGTAAATTGCCATAAGTTTACAAGAATCAAACGTTTACAAGTGCAATGATTATAAAGTAACATGTTTCACCCCAAAAGTGTGAAAATATGAAAAGGGGTATAGAAATACTCACTTGATCAATAAGTATTTATTGGATGATTAATAAGAAATAATAATAAGCGTCGATTTAACGTAGCCCTTCACAATGTAACTAAAATATATATATTTATAAGATTTTTAAGTTTAACTATATTAAGTTTAACGGATTAACGGGGACTAGGGTTCTAAGTGGAATTTAGGGACTTTCAAATAACTTTGTTTAACGAAATGGAACCAATTTTAGTTATTAATATAAAGAATGTTATTATATTTGATATAAAGTTTTATATAAAAAATATAACACCTATAATAATTTTGTATATACATATAAGTTAAATAAAGTCTAATAAACACATTTTAAACGATAATTTAAAAGCAACGTTCGGAATAATCATATTTGTGACACCAGGTATTAGTTAAAGTATAGTTTTTATAAAACAATTTATTATTATTATTTTTAAGAATGTATGACAAAGGTATAAAAGTATTTCTGTTAAGAAATAAATTTACAGAAAATAATTAAAAACATTTTAAAATTATCAGCTTTTATGAAATGATTTTTTATAATTTTTAAAAATATTTAAAATTATTGTTGAAGGCTAAAAGCCTCAAAAAAAGAAATGTGAGGTTGCCCGGGGTCGAACCCGGGACCTCCAGAATCACATGGGGACAGTTTACCATTAGGCTGAGTCGCCTAAGCCTGACAAAACCCCCTTCCCATATGTTTTAAAGCAACCCAAGCAAAAACCCCCAAATCCTAAGAACCCTGGAATCGGATTAACCCAAATTGAAGTTCAAATCAAATATATACATGCTCGAAACCATAGGGCTTTTGTTCCCTATGATGAAACGAATTCGTAGGTGGTTTCAATTACCCGATTAGGTGCTGAATGAAGATGATTGAATCGAAGAACAAATCGCGACCAAGCCGTAGATGGTTCAGGTAGCAAATGATTTTGATAATCCAATTCACTTTGCAGAAAGCTTCGAATAACTTAAATGATGAAAAGCCCTATATTGATTTCGAGTTTTGAAGCTCTGAAGATGGGGTTCGAATAGTTGCAGGATCACGAAGGAGATGATGATGGTATGTGGTGTATACGCGAGTTTCAGATGAAATTGCAAGTAATGATAGGTTAAGAATAGTTAACCGATGGTTTATGTTCAATTAATTGAGTAATTACTATGATTTGTACGTTGAACGGTTATGAAGTAAATTGGGGTTCGGTTTCGAGTGGGTTTTTGATAATACAAGCGTTTTCAGATTGATTAATCAACGGTTTCAAGTTCGATGTGTGTGCTAGGTTTGATTTGAGGCGATTTGGTGATCAATTTGGTTCGTTTTGGTGTAGTTTGGAGGTGGCCGGAAGGCTACCGGCGGTTGGCCGGTGCCTTGGCCGGAAAAACGCGAAAAAGAAAGAAGGGGGGGGGGGGTTTGGTCTTTTAAGTTTACACAAATGGTCCCTCAAGTTATGAATGTTTCTTCTTTCATGCATAAACCTTCTATTTAAATTTTATAAAATGACCCTAAGGCCCCTTAACTTATTAAATCAAAGTTTTAATCTTCTCTAAGTTTAATAATTTTTACAAATTATTTTTTATTAGTAATAGTATTATTATTATTATTATTATTATTCTTAGTATTTATTACTATCATTATTACTATTATTTATTATTATTAGTTATTATAACTTACTTATCTTTTCTTGTTAATATTATTATCATTATTAAAACCATTATTAAGATTGTTATTAAATTATTATGCAATTGTTTACATTATCAACTTCCAAGTTAAAGAATTAAAGATAAATTAAAGCAATATACATAAGAACCCCATAACTTTCATATTAGGCAAACACGGTCCTTAAACAAAGTTAACTAAAAATTCAAGATGTTACAGTCTTCCCAACTTAAAAGAATTTCGTCCCGAAATTAAGAATGAACTAAACAAATAAATGCGGGTATCTCTCCTTCATATGGTCCTCACGCTCCCAAGTGAACTCAGCTCCACGTTTGTTTTTCCAACGAACTTTGACGATCGGTGTGGTAGTTGTTCGGGTTTTCTTCAGGGTTCGATCCATAATCTCAACAGGCTTCTCAACGAAAGGCAATGACTCGTCTATTTGTATTTCCTCTAATGGAATATGCAAATTTTCATCAGCCAGACATTTCCTCAAGTTTGAGACATGGAAGACAGGATGAACTCCGCTAAGTTCAGAAGGTCGCTCCAGTTTGTAAGCAACCTTCCCAATTTTTTTCAGAATCTTGAAGGGTCCTACAAAACGCGGGGCTAATTTACCCTTCTTCCCAAAACGTACAACACCCTTCCATGGAGAGACCTTAAGAAGAACCATATCGTCGACTTGAAACTCCAATGGTTTGCGTCTTTTATCGGCATAACTCTTTTGGCGACTTCTAGCCACCTCAAGGTTATTTTGAATCTTGGAAACTTTGTCAGTCGTTTCTTGAATAAGTTCCGGACCAGTGATAAGATTTTCCCCAATGTCAGTCCAACAGATTGGAGAACGACATTTCCGACCATACAAAGCCTCGAATGGTGCCATCTTGATACTTGAGTGATAACTATTGTTATACGAAAATTCCGCGAGCGGTAAATGCGTATCCCAATCACCACCAAAATCAAGGACACAAAGACGTAGCAGATCCTCGAGGGTTTGGATTGTTCGTTCGGTTTGACCATCGGTTTGAGGATGGTAAGCCGTACTTAAATCCAATTGAGTACCCAGGAGTTCTTGCATCAAAGACCAAAAGTGCGAAGTGAAGCGAGCATCTCGATCGGAAATAATGTGCAGCGGCACGCCATGACGACTCACAATTTCGTCAACATAGATTCGAGCCAACCTTGAAACCTTGTACGTATCTCGTATGGGTATGAAATGTGCTGTCTTGGTCAAACGGTCAACAATGACCCATATGCTATCATGACCACGAGGTGTACGAGGTAACTTGGTTATGAAATCCATGGATATATGTTCCCATTTCCACATAGGGATTTCAGGCTGCTCAAGTAAACCACTTGGTCGTTGATGTTCGGCTTTGACCCTTGCACACGTGAGACACTTGGAAACATAAGACGCGATATCTTTCTTCATTCCAGGCCACCAATATTGACTACGCAAGTCCATGTACATCTTATCGGAGCCAAGATGAATGGAATATCGGGTTTGATGAGCTTCGTTCATAATGAAGTGTCGGAGATTAGCACGATTTGGGATCCAAAGTCGACTCAAAAAGTACCACATGCCATTCGGTTTTTTCTCCAATTGCGACCGAACATTAGACATCAAGTCTTCATCCTTCCCTTCGTCGGTTAGTGCCGCTTGTTGAGCCTCGCGAATGCATAACTCGAGGTCACTATCGATCCTTATGTTTTGGAGCATGATAGTAGCCTCGTTGACATCCACATGAATCTCGGTATCAAATTCTCCTAGCGTATCAAACCATTGCCTTCGATCTCGAATTTCTTGAAGCGAGACAGTCTTGTTGTGAACCTTGCGACTTAGCGCGTCGGCTACAACATTCGCCTTTCCAGGATGATAGCGTATGTCGCAGTCGTAGTCGCTAATTAACTCAATCCATCGTCTTTGTCTCATGTTGAGATCCTTTGGTTGAACACGTGTTGGAGACTCTTATGATCGGTGTAGACTATGCATTGCGTCCCATATAAATAGTGTCGCCAAATCTTCAATGCGAAAACCACAACACTAAGTTCAAGATCGTGAGTCGTGTAGTTCACTTCATGAACCTTCAATTGCCTCGACGCGTATGCTATAACTTTGCCTCGTTGCATGAGTACACAACCAAGACCTTGATTAGAAGCATCGCAATACACGGTAGAGTCATCGTTTCCATCGGGAAGTGTGAGAATAGGAGCGTTACACAACTTGCGTTTCAATGTCTCGAAAGCCTCTTCTTGCTCGGGTCCCCATTCAAAGAGTCGATTCTTTTGGGTTAGCGCCGTTAATGGTTTAGCAATCTTCAAGAAATTCGCTATGAACCTACGGTAATATCCCGCTAAACCCAGAAAAGAACGAACCTCGGTTGGGGTTGTGGGAACACACCAATTCTTCACGGCTTCAATTTTAGCAGGATCAACGTGAATTCCTTGGCTATTCACCACATGCCCTAAGAATTGAACCTCCTCCAACCAAAATTCACACTTGGAAAGTTTGGCGTATAATTGCTCCTTCTTCAAAAGTTCGAGAACTTGTCGCAAGTGCGTCTCGTGATCGATTTTCGTCTTGAATAAATAAGAATGTCATCAATGAACACGATCACGAACTTATCCAAATACGGTTTACATACTCGATTCATGAGATTCATGAACACAGCAGGCGCATTGGTCAAGCCAAAAGGCATGACCATGAACTCGTAGTGTCCATATCGAGTACGGAAAGCGGTCTTTGGAATGTCATCATCGTGGACACGTAGTTGATGATACCCAGAACGTAGATCGATCTTTGAGAATTGAGTTGCTCCTTGAAGTTGGTCGAAGAGATCATCGATTCAAGGAAGAGGGTATCGGTTTTTGATTGTAAGCTTGTTGAGTTCCCGGTAGTCGATGCACATACGAAATGAACCATCCTTCTTCTTCACAAACAGTACAGGTGCACCCCACGGTGATGAGCTAGGACGAATGAAACCCTTATCGGTCAACTCTTGCAGTTGACTAGCTAGTTCTTGCATTTCAAACGGTGCAAGACGATAAGGTGATTTAGCCACAGGGTTTGCGCCAGGGATTAAGTCAATCTTGAACTCAACTTCCCGCACGGGAGGTAACCCTTTAAGATCCTCGGGAAAAACCTCGGGAAAGTCCCGCACAACAGGAATGTCTTTCAACTCCTTACCCTTGGCCTTCGTATTAACTACATATGCCATAAAAGCCATGTAGTTTTTACTTAAGCACTTGCGGTCCTTGATGCAAGACATGAGTTTGAGTCTTTTGGATGATTTCTCCCCAAAGACCTTCAAAGTATCACCAGTCGGTAAAGGAATTCGGATACACTTCTCGAAGCATAGAATTTCCGCACGATGTTTGGCTAACCAATCCATACCAATGATAACATCAAAGCTTCCCAATTGCATAGGAATAAGGTCGACGAAGAACTCGTGTTCGTTAAGGCTTAAGGTGCAGTCACGTATTACGACGTCAACGACAATAGATTTTCCATCGGCAACTTCGACTGTGAAAGATCTTTCTAAGTTAACGCGCGGTTTAGAAAGTAAAGGCTCGAATTCCAGGGACACGAAACTCCTATCGGCACCCGAATCAAACAGTACATATGCATAATGATTATTTACAAGATACATACCTGTTTGGTAACACCCTATTATTGGTATGATGAACATAGATAGGAATTTTTACAAGACAAGAAATGATTAAAAGAATTTCAACGACATACCGTTCACCACATCGTTGTTGGCTTGGGCTTGATTGGCGTTGATGTTGAAAGCCCTTCCACGAGCCGGTGGCACAGTTCCCGCATTGCGAGGACATTGCGGGCGGATATGACCAGGCTCACCACAGTTATAGCAGGTTCGGTTGGTAAGCATGGCAGTGTTGTTTGGCGCACGAAGACAAGTAGTTACCAAGTGTCCATACTTTCCACACAACGAGCAGACTCGGCATGGAATGTTGCTTGAATGATGGTACTTGCACGTGTTACACATAGGATGTGGACCAGCATAAGCTTTAGCCATGGGAGCTTGATTCGCAACCACCATTTGTTTTTTAGGAGCATTTGGGGCGGTCACAGCGTAGTTGCGTGTCGGGGTGAACTTACGCTTCTTGTTTTGAGAAGATGACTCGGCCCTTAACTCTTTTGTTGCCTCAGGTATCACCTTCACAGTAGACTTGGAACCCTTTGCCGACATAGTGCCAGCTCTTATATGATTCTCGGTGAGCTGTGCAGTGATGGTAATTGCTTCCTCCAAAGTTGTGGGCCTACTACCCACCACGGCATCTTGAATTTGAGGTGGCACCCCCTTGATAAATTTCTCAATGTTACGGGGCACGGTGTCCACCATGTGTGGTAGGAGCATACTCAACTCATGATGCCGGGTGGAATAAGCCAAGTGATTCCCACCATCTTGTTTGAGGTTCCAGAATTCCTCCTCTAGCTTTTGCAACTCGCTCCTTGGACAAAACTTTTGAATCATGATCTCCTTGAATTCCTCCCAGGGCAATGCCAAAGCAATCTCAGTTCCACGGTTTCTCTTTTCACTATTCCACCATGTTAGTGCCCGTTGTTGAAGAACACTTGTGGCATAGCGAACCTTGAACTCGTTGGGGCACTCGCTAACAATGAACGTATTCTCCATACTTTCAAACCACTCGAGAAGTCCAGTGGCTCCTTCTTTTCCACTAAAGCTAGTGGGTTTGCACGAGTTGAAGTGTCTGAATGTGCAAGTACGATTGTTCCCTTGTTGATTGTTCCCGTTTTGGTTGTTGCTATTGTCTCCATTAGCACCACTATTGTTCCCATTGGTGTTGTTGTTGCTATTAGCCATTAGTGTGCTATTAAGTTCAGCAACCATCGTCGGAAGAACGGCAGCCATTTGTCGGGCAATCATGGCAGCTAGCTTACGGTCGGAACTTCCACGCTTTCCATGGTGACGAGACATGCTGGATATACAAAAATGAGTTAGTTACAGGAGCGGGGATATCAAAGGATAATAGTTTAAACAAGGGTATGCTAAGGGTTATAAGGTACACGGAATGATTCCATTTGGTAACGCATTACCATTTGGAAACGTTGACACGTCAAGGTGAATTGACCCATTTACCTTAGAAACTTGTGTATATTGACCATAGTTTATCACTCATCCCAGAAATCCCCAGGTAAGCATAACTAGTCCCGTAGGATTTATGCGATATGCTTGCCTTAGCCCGAGGGCCTTTTTCCAGGAAAACCAGGATACAGGTGTCTATGTGTCACACAATATTTCTTAGGTTCATAGAATCAAAACCTTGATGAGATTTATATAGATTAGACATAACGTCTAAAGATCCAAGTCATAAAATAAGCATAAGATTCCACGTGTCGACGAGAATAAGGTTAAGAGATTTCATGTTCGGGGAGAGTCAAAGAGTCAAAGTTAAGTTTAGGGAGACAAGTAACAATGTTTAGGCAATCCTATGCTAAGGCATCAAATTGCACATAAAAAGGCATAGCATTATGTAGCATGCAAAGTATATAATTTACAAGATAGAAATATATTTCTATAAGGTTCATGCATACTATAGTCTAGGTCACCATTTCTAATAACCTAGATCCCTATAGTTATGGGCTCTGATACCAATCTGTCACACCCCAACCTTGACGGCGGAAACGTCGAGGAGTGAGAGTTAAGATCGTTCACAGCCACATAACGCTATTATTAAATCCAAAAATTATAATCATAAGTTTCCAATGTAACATTACAAGCATAAGTTTTAAACATGAAAGTAACATAACATAAGATGTAAAATTATTCAAGGAAAATCCATTTATTTAACTAGGTCCAATCCTAGATGTGTATAAGCTTCAAAAGTGCATCAAACTTGGGCGTTTCTGAAACATGTTAAAAATAAAAGGTCAACAATAATGTTGGTGAGATTTCCATAGTTTTCAATACATAAGTATATAAAAGATGGCAATTCATGTTGTAAGTTAGAGAACAAGTAACTAGGGATGTAAGACAGAATGCACAATCAAACCTCGACAAAGTTTTACAAGTCTCAAACGTTAAAAGTATATACGATTAGCTAAGTGTACTTGGATCAACCAAGCAGGCTTGTCTAGCCCATAGATCTATGACTTCGCTAAGCTAGCAATAGTTAATGATTGTACATATATTCGACATTACATGGTAGCTACAAGGTTCAACTAACCACAACACACAAGTAAATTGCCATAAGTTTACAAGAATCAAACGTTTACAAGTGCAATGATTATAAAGTAACATGTTTCACCCCAAAGTGTGAAAATATGAAAAGGGGTATAGAAATACTCACTTGATCAATAAGTATTTATTGGATGATTAATAAGAAATAATAATAAGCGTCGATTCAACGTAGCCCTTCACAATGTACCTAAAATATATATATTTATAAGATTTTTAAGTTTAACTATATTAAGTTTAACGGATTAACGGGGACTAGGGTTCTAAGTGGAATTTAGGGACTTTCAAATAACTTTGTTTAACAAAATGGAACCAATTTTAGTTATTAATATTAAAGAATGTTATTATATTTGATATGAAGTTTTATATAAAAAATATAACACCTATAATAATTTTGTATATACATATAAGTTAAATAAAGTCTAATAAACATATTTTAAACGATAATTTAAAAGCAACGTTCGGAATAATCATATTTGTGACACCAGGTATTAGTTAAAGTATAGTTTTTATAAAACAATTTATTATTATTATTTTTAAGAATGTATGACAAAGGTATAAAAGTATTTCTTTTAAGAAATAAATTTACAAAAAATAATTAAAAACATTTTAAAATTATCAGCTTTTGTGAAATGACTTTTTATAATTTTTAAAAATATTTAAAATTTTTGTTGAAGGCTAAAAGCCTCAAAACAAGAAATGTGAGGTTGCCCGGGGTCGAACCCGGGACCTCCAGAATCACATGGGGACAGTTTACCATTAGGCTGGGTCGCCTAAGCCTGACAAAACCCCCTTCCCATATGTTTTAAAGCAACCCAAGCAAAAACCCCCAAATCCTAAGAACCCTAGAATCGGATTAACCCAAATTGAAGTTCAAATCAAATATATACATGCTCGAAACCATAGGGCTTTTGTTCCCTATGATGAAACGAATTCGTAGGTGGTTTCAATTACCCGATTAGGTGCTGAATGAAGATGATTGAATCGAAGAACAAATCGCGACCAAGCCATAGATGGTTCAGGTAGCAAATGATTTTGATAATCCAATTCACTTTGCAGAAAGTTTCGAATAACTTAAATGATGAAAAGCCCTATGTTGATTTTGAGTTTTGAAGCTCTGAAGATGGGGTTCGAATAGTTGCAGGTTCACGAAGGAGATGATGATGGTATGTGGTGTGTGCGCGAGTTTCAGATGAAATTGCAAGTAATGATAGGTTAAGAATAGTTAACCGATGGTTTATGTTCATTAATTGAGTAATTACTATGATTTGTACGTTGAACGGTTATGAAGTAAATTGAGGTTCGGTTTCGAGTGGGTTTTTATTAATACAAGCGTTTTCAGATTGATTAATCAACAGTTTCAAGTTCGATTCGTGTGCTAGGTTTGATTTGAGGCGATTTGGTGATCAATTTGGTTCGTTTTGGTGTAGTTTGGAGGTGGCCGGAAGGCTACCGGCGGTTGGCTGGTGCCTTGGCCGGAAAAACGCGAAAAGGAAAGAAGGGGGGGTTTGGTCTTTTAAGTTTACACAAATGGTCCCTCAAGTAATGAATGTTTCTTCTTTCATGCATAAACCTTCTATTTAAATTTTATAAAATGACCCTAAGGCCCCTTAACTTATTAAATCAAAGTTTTAATCTTCTCTAAGTTTAATAATTTTTACAAATTATTTTTTATTAGTAATAGTATTATTATTATTACTATTATTATTCTTAGCATTTATTACTATCATTATTACTATTATTTATTATTATTAGTTATTATAACTTAATTATCTTTTCTTGTTAATATTATTATCATTATTAAAACCATTATTAAGATTGTTATTAAATTATTATGCAATTGTTTACATTATCAACTTCCAAGTTAAAGAATTAAAGACAAATAAAGCAATATACATAAGAACCCCATAACTTTCATATTAGGCAAACACGGTCCTTAAACAAAGTTAACTAAAAATTCAAGATGTTACAAAGGACCCCATATCGCACATATCGCACGTATGGAGTAGTCACATAGACTAACTCCCCATGTGTGTGAACCCTTAAGGGTTAGCTAAGATCGTACGCTATAAACACACAGTTGAGCTAACAACTCTCAATGAGTTGTGAACCTCCTTCCATTTGCTTACAAGACTTTCATTCATTCATTCATTATGTTCCACTTTTATTATCTTAAATCTTTCGTTTCGTTAAGAATAATACTTTACGTTCATTATCATAATCACACCACGTAAAGTCACGTCATAATACATAATAAGGAACATAAGGAAACACATCATACATAAGCATAACATCAATCACACATCATCAAGCATGACATATCACACATCATCCATCAAAAGTCAACTTACAAAACCCCAGGAACATCCCAAGTCAAAGCCTACACTTTACATTTTTCCCAAAATTCAGATAATATTCTAAGTCTTAGGCACATGGGAGAGTCCTAGGTGTATGGGCACTATTGGGGTGCATGGCCCAGCATTTAGTCATTCTGAGCAAACTCTAGGCACATGGGCACTATGCAGGAGCATGAGTACCTGGGCGCATGGGCTTTTCAGGCACATGGAACACTTAGGGGCTGTTTGATAAAACTGACTCAGTAAGATCTGACTGAGTCAGAAGCTGACCCAGTTAGAAGTTCTGACTGAGTCTACATCTGACTGAAACTTGGTTGTTTGATTCAGTATCTGACTAACTCTGCTGAATGAAAAAAATAATCATATTATCCTTGTATTTTAACTAGTATTATGTAATAACTCCTTTTATATATAAACATGACCGGTTTTTATTCCAAAATGGTTTTTTTATCTCTCTACAAGTATGGTACTCACACCCTCACAAGAATGTGAAGTTGTCTCTTTTTAACCCACTCTCTGCAACAACAATGGTGAAAGTAGCAGCAACAAAGAATCAAAAACCCACCAAAAAACAAGAAACCACCACCAACAAGAAGATCACAAAGACAACGAAGAAGAAAACCCCAACCCAAAAACCCATCTCAAACCCACCTGCAAATCAACCCATCGATACATCCTCCGACTCCGACGGAGACGACAACTCACCGGAACACATCCAAAAGCTCATTGAACCCTACACCAAAGACCAATTGATCTAATTCACCGTCAACGTCGTTGTTAAAGGGTGGATCGGCCGGCTGCGCAAATGGGTCAGCATGTATTTTTTTCAGGTTTGGGTCAGCTGCAAAGGACCCGGTCAGCAGCTACCATTTGCATATCAAACGGGCTGACCCGCTGACCGAGTCAGCCAGTCAGCCGGGTCAGCCCGGTCAGACGAAATCAAACAGGCCCTTAGTCAATTTCTGCTTATCCTAGGCGCATGGCCACTATTGGGGCGCATGGGGTTTTAGGCGCATGGGGAACACTTGGGCAGTTATAGGTTGTTAGGCGCATGGCCAATCCAGGCGCATGGGCAACTAACTCACACTAAAATCATTCTAATTCAAGCCACCAATCATCATACTAACCTGTTCTAAGCTTATTTCTAGCAATCTAGGCAACAAATCATGAACATATCATCATCATACATCATAAATCACCCAAAATCAAAACCCACCCGCATACACACATACACACACATACGGGTGTAACACCCGATTAAATAAAAATGTTCATATATGCATTTCCAGCCCCAAATCATGTAAAATCAGTAAAAAAGGGTTCTAGAAATCACCTTAGCAGCCTTTGGGTATGACTTCCTTCAAAACCCGTTTGCTAAAAGCTCAAACACCCAAAACCCACCAAAACACACAACCGAACGCACACAATCAAACAACCAAGGCATAGGCCGGTCAAGAACATCTAAAAACCAAGAATCCTCACCTGAATTTGAACTTCTTCTTCTCTTTTCTTCAAAAACCCGAAATTCTGCTATTTCTCTCTCTACAATCCGAATGTAAAGTGTGTGTGCAGGGTGTTATGGGCGGCCATAACACCTTTTTACACCAACTTTTAAAGTTGTGTCCTTTTTGACACTTTTAACCCCTCAACTTGGGTTTGATTGTTTTTCTTTTTTCTCCTTCACTTTATTCTCTCTTTGTGTCTATAAAAATATCCGGGTGTTACATTAAATCAAAATCAAAGAGCAATATACTTTGAAGTTGTTTACATTCTTTTTATGTGTGTTTGATCCTACTTCATCTTATTCCGTGAGCAATTACATTCCACATTCTTCTCACGAGATCTATCTTTGTTATTGTAACGATCCTTACAATTGGTATCAGAGCCTTGTTGCTCTAGATCGATTGTTTTTTCAGATTGAAGTAGAGTTTTGAAGAGTTCGTGAAGTTTGTTTCAATTGTTACTTGAAGATAGACTTGATTGTTACTAATTTGAATCCATTTTGAAGAAAATGAAGATGTTTTGTTCATTCATGAGTGAATTGATGGTGTTATTAGGCTTAAACAACCTTATTTGAATCAATTAGAGACAATTAGGATCTAATTTAAACTTAATTCACTAATTGAACACTTAATTAATCTGAATCTAATCAATTTGGTGTAACATTGAACCTGAAACACTTCGAAATTGAAGGATTGAAACAGGCAAAAAGTTTGTAAGACTGTGCGAAAAGTTATCATTCGCGCGAAAAGAAGAGATTTCGCACGAATCTGTTAAAAGTTTGTTACAAAAAGATTCCCTTCGTGCAACAACTTGAACATTTCGCAAGATTCAATTGCAGAACTTACTGCGCGAAAAGTTGGAACATTCCGCGCGAGAATTGTAAGTTTTGAAGAAATTTTCTTATTTTTCAAGAAAGAACAATGGCTAATCTGAAGCACATCACTACCACACTGAATCTCGACAATGAGATTGGTACTAGTTCAAAGCCACCTCGTCTGATCAATGAAGAAGATTACCCTGATTGGGCTTATTGGTTTGAGAACCATGTTATTTACACGGAACCCAGGATGATGCGATCTACCAAGCAAGGTCCATACATTCCTGTGTACAAGAATGAGAAGGATGAATTGGTTCCCAAACCTGAACATTTGTGGGACGAGGATGATCTTAAGAGAATGGAGCTTGATGATATACCCTATGTTGCTATCACAATGGCACTTACCACTAAGATAGCACAAAAGTTTAAAGATTACACTAAGGAAAAAGATTTATGAGATGCAATAGAAGAGCAAATTATAGGCAACAAAGACATGAGAGAGAATAGGAAAGATATGCTTAACCAAGAGTTCAATATGTTCAATCATATTCTTGGTGAGACTTTGGAGGCTCAGATGTCTAGATTTGTGAAGCTGATCACAAAGATGAAGAGTGAAGGAATCACTTTGGAGAATATAGTAGTAAACAAAAAGCTATTAAATTCTCTACCTTATAGCTGGAATAACAATTGTACTACCATCAAAGGACCAAGGATCTCTTTATCTTTTCTTTAAGTGATCTAATCTCTACTATCAAATCCTATGATATGGATGATAAACAAAGAGCTGCAAATTACATCAATACTATGGGAGCTGAGGCATTGGCTTTCTATGCAAAAATGGTTAGTAATCCTAATTACTATGTCAGTTATTCCCAGCTTTCCCAGCAACAACAGTCAGCTTCTATTGCTCATTCAAATATGAAAGATCAAGCCTTACCACAATCTTTGCCAAATTCCACAACCAAATCCTTATGTCCAATCTCATGTCCCTTCTCAAACTCAAACCTACTCACCAATTCAAAATATTCAATCCACACAACAAGCCTTTGTTGTAAACTCACAACCCAACAAGCAAACCATACAAATAGCTGAAGAGCATTTGGCTTTGTTTACAACCTTTATGAACAACTATGAATCTTTCTCAGCTAGAAGACTCAATACAACCAACATCTTGGTTGATGACTTACAACAAGTCAATCCCGATGATGTCGAATAAAATAATATTAAATTCACAATTCTATGTTTTTTTAGATGTTGGTTGTAGTCACCTTAAATTTTATACTATGTATATTCTTATGATATATATATTGCTTTTAACAAATAAATGTTCGTACAATATGTTCATTATCTATACATAAAAAGTAAGATCATATACATGATAAAACATCAACATATCATGTAAGGTTTATTTATGAAATGAAAATAAACATATTATTATGTTATTTAAGTTAGATGCTAATAGAAATCTGTAGCAAGCATCCTCCTCAAGGTTTACATGGAGATCTTGGTCCTTCTGGCTCCACCCAAGAAATCAATAATGATGTTTCTCATTGATGGCCTATATTGAGGGTTCTTTTGCACGCAAGAGGATGCAACCTCAACGAGTAATTCCACTTGTTCGGCAATTTGTTTCACAGGAGGAGGAAGACGTTGGTCTAGAATTTCAGTGAGACATATGCTTTTCATCTCTTGTAATGATCTTAGGAGATCTCCAGGATGCTTGCCCATTATAACTTCTAGAGTTAGTACCCCAAAGCTGTAAACATCACACTTCTCATTCACTTCCATCGTGTATGCAAGTTCTGTAAAAAGGGAAAAATCAAGTCAACATCTTAATTGTAAATACATTTATTGCTAGAGTAATCTATACCTGGAGCAATGTAACCAAAGGTTCCGGCAAAAGAAGTCCAGTTGGATGAGTCTGGCTTTAATAGCCTAGCAGTACCGAAGTCAGATACATGAGCAATCCAATCGGAATCGAGTAAAACATTGTTGCTTGATAAGTCCCTATGGATGATTGGTTGTGAACAATCATGGTGCATATAGGATAAGGCCTTTGCAATACCTTTAACAACCATTACTCTTTTATTCCAATCGAATTCAACAGCTTGTTCAATGTGATTAAGTAGCATCCTTAAGCTCCCTCCTGACAAGTACTCATATACCAAAAATAAGTGTCGTGAATGTGAACAAAATCCATAGAGTTTGATAATGTTTTGATGACGTATTTCTGTCAATGCACGGATCTCGTTCTCAAAACTCTTGAGATTTCGCATCTCACCATCTTCCGTTGTATGAATCTTTTTCACTGCATAAACTTCCGTTGGCAATTCTGCTTTATAAACAGTTCCATATCCACCAACCCCAATAATATGCTTTGAGTCAAAGTCCTCTAAGGCTTCAATGATTCTCTGATACATAATTTTCCCATCATGGCTCCAAATGGTAAAAGGCTTAGCTTCTGTCTCTTGCCTTCTAAAGGTTACATCCAGCTTTCTTTTAAGTACATAATAGAATATGACAACAATAAAAAGCACAAGCAACATGAATCCCAACGTGAGAAGTATGATTAATATCGCAATTGAAACTTTCTTTTTATTACCTTGCTTTCTTAGTTGGATGGGACAGTCTAACCCTGTGTTATTTCCACATAACCCTTTATTATGCTCAAATGCCTCCTTTGGAGCATCTTCAAATGCTCGCATCTTTGGAAGTGGGCCCTCTAGCTGATTGAAAGATACATCAACTATGGTTAAACTTAACATATCAGCGAAACTTGAAGGAATAGAGCCTATGAGGTTATTGTGAGAGAGGTTCAACATTTGTACAACCGTTAAACCACCAAGTTGTGTCGGTATACTCCCCGTCAAATGATTGTGGGAGAGATCAAGGGATTCTAACATGTCCAACTTAGATATAGGTACAGGAATAGTTCCATCAAATTTGTTATTGCTTAAGTTTAAGATCCTTAACTTTATGCATTCTCCTAAATTTTCATTAATTGAACCGGTAAGAGAATTTTGTGCTAAGTTAAGCTCTTCTAAGTTGTGTAGATTTCGCAATGTTGATGGAATTTTACCTGATATCATATTGTTGTCCAGATTCAAGTTCACTAGTGAGCTTAATCTTTCAAAACTTGCTGGTATTTCACCAGCCAAGTGATTTGATGAAAGATTAAGCCGGACTAATTTTGTTGCTCCCCCTAGCTTTGATGATATTTTTCCAGACAAATTGTTGTTGGATATCTTTAAGCTAGTTAATTTTGGACATGACCCCCAGTTACTAGACACCTCACCATAGAACTTATTATGACTCAGATCCATATAATCCAACTCTGGATATATCCCAAAATCTTCAGAGATGTTTCCGGTTAATTGGTTATTTTCAAGTCGAACTCTGACTAAGCTACTACAATTCTTCAAGCTCTTTGGTACATGGCCAGAGAATAGATTGTCATTCACAGTGAAATGTGTGAGAAAACCAGACTCACATATATTGGTTGGTAAATGACCAAAGAGCATATTGCTAGTCACTGAGAATGTTTCCATTTTGCTTAGATTAATATCTCGAGGAATGGAACCTACAAGACTATTCATAAACAATAATAATACTGAAAGGGTTGTTCTCCTTCCTAACTCAGGTGGTATGGATCCACTGAAATTGTTATTACCTAAGCTCAACCCTACAAGCCGAGTGTAATTTGCTACATAATTTGGGATCGAACCAAACATGTAGTTATCATTAAGGTACATCCTCTCTAGCCTACTAAAGTTTTGGAAGGTAATAGGAATCGTACCCGTGAAAAGGTTTTCTCCAATCTCAAGATGTATGAGATCCTGAGCCCGAGCAAGTTCGGATGGAATGGACCCAGAAAGTTGATTCTTATAAAGATAAAGGTAATAGAGATAGGTTAAATTTCCTATTGAAGAAGGAATGACTCCAATAAGATGATTAAAAGAAAAATCAATGTTTTGGATCAAACGAAATTTCCCAATTTCTGTGGGGATATGGCCCTCAAGATCATTCTGATGTAGATAAAGGAAAAGTACGTTTTTGAGGTTAACTATGCTATTTGGTATATGCCCATTAAGACGGTTACTATGCAACTTAAGGGAACTTAAGTTTGTGAGGTTACATATGCTATTTGGGATATGACCATTAAGAAGATTTTCAAACAGCTCAAGGAACCTTAAATTTGTGAGGTTTCCTATGCTATTTGGGATAGGACCATTAAGACGGTTACCATACAAAAAAATGGAACTTAAGTTTGCGAGGCTACATATAGCATATGGGATACGACCAGTAAGACTGTTGGCCGCCAAAGAAAAATCAGTTAAAGATGTTAACATTCCTATCTCTCTTGGAATCACCCCTGAGAAGTTATTATAACCAAGGTCCAACCGTCTAAGATTAGACATGTTCCCAATGCTTGAAGGAACATGACCATAGAGCGAGTTATACGAAAGATCAAAAGTTTCAAGATTTCGTAATGGCCATGTATCAAGCTCATCAAGTGTACCTGTGAAGTTACTAATGCTTTTAACGGTGATGTTTGTTACAACACTTTCTGCACCTACAGTACTGCAACCGATTCCAAACCAGTTATCATGACATGGGTTGCTTCCAACCCATGATGAAAGAACCAATTGACTTTGTTTATCAAGGCTACCTTTCCATTTCAAAAGAGCAGATGCTACAGTTGCTGGTGTAGCAGCTGCAAGTGAAGGGGCACATGAAAGATTATAACAAGATAATAATATTATGAGTACTACGAACGAGGTGAATGATCCTTTGATCTGAGGTAGAAAGATCATTTTTTAAAGCTATAAAGACAATAAGAATTGAAGTTTGTAAATCTCAAGCTTTGCTCAATGTTACTTATAGGGAAAAAAACTACACATTGACCCCCTAATAACCTATCACTTGAGCATGCTGGCCCTCTATATTGTTTTATCTTCAGTTACCCCCTCCTTCTTTAGATGTGAAAGGGTTACAATTACAAACACAGTATCAATAGAAGATGAATGTTGTGTTATTTTCTCCTAAGATTTGTACTATGAGTGTTTGTAAGTTGCTTATTTTTAGACTGTAAACAGGCTTAGGTTGTTCTCAAGCTTTCTTAGCTCTTTTAAACAACATTATGAAGCCATCACAATAGCAATAAATAGGTATATATAATCGTATTTTCGAATACTCTTTTACGATTGTGATATGACAGAACATGCAGTCATAAAAACCACAAGTGCGTAATCCCCTTTTTTGACAACGAATTATTTTCGCCCAAATTTAGCAACCATTTTTACGATCAACCCTTAAAACTTTTGCGACCGAAATAAAGGGTGAGAAGCTTTCAACCGATATTTAAATCTTTAAATTTAGTTATTTCTTTTTTAAACTTGGTGACCGATATGAAACCGTCACATAAAAGAAACATATACATTTTAAACAAGTCTCATTTTTTTCCAATTTGTGATCGTTTTGCGACCTATATTAAAAGATGGTAACTTTTGAGAACGATATTTATATTTTACTTTTAAGTTATATTTTTCTCATTTTCTGCTACCACTTTTAAACGATTGCAAAATTTACAACCAAGTATATTTATAATTTGCCTTTATCTATATGTGTCACCATTTTATACTTTTAAGTTATCTTTTTCTCATTTTCTGCTGCAACATTTAAACCGTCGTAAGTTTTGCTATATTTGCGATATTTACCTATGTTTCACTATTTTGGGTTAGAATGTGATTGGTATTTAATTCTAGTTTTAGTTTATTTTGTTTTCATTTTTCTACAATCATTTTACCACCGAAATGAAATGATCTTACGACTGACATAATTAATACGATCTTAATTTTTGCAGTTGAAATGAAACTTTTTTTGACTTGTTTGCCACTGAATTAAGTGTTGGCAAAATTTAAGACTATTTTGCATGTTGCTCGGTGATAGTTGCTCATTTTACGACCAATATATGTGATTTCTGATGCAGATGAGCCGTTAAATTTGGGACCATTTTTACGATAATTGTGTTGAAGTGAGAAAGAATGTAAGGGGTCAAATAGACATTTACAGAAATAAAATGAAACAAGGAAAAGATAGCCATATTATTTTTGATAATACACATATTATATAGGTAAATATATCTGTAAGCATACATTCTAAAATTTTGTTTTCAATAGTATGTAATAAATGAAACGTTGTGAATTATTTGATGGAACTACGTTGTCTTCCTTTATATCATAAACTAGGTTAGAAAGGCATATATTTTATACGTATAGAAACAAATGCTACACGTTGTATCATTAGTTATTATAAAGATTTGTATGTTGGATAATATAAGTCATTGGTGAAATAAGAAGTAATAAAAATTTAAGAATTATAAATAACAATTAATAAAGATTTAAGAATTACAAAATAAAATGTAATTGAAATTTTCTTTAATTTATTATGTTTTAATAAATTATTAAAATGAGAAAAATATGTTTTTCAATAATTAGATACTTTAATTAATTAGTCAAAGTCATTATTATTCAATAGAAGAAAGAGACGGTAAAATAAATCTAAACTTCACCAGAAATCTACACGAAACAATCCAAGTTATTTGTTTGTTATAATAAAAGATACATGATAAAAAATATTATCATTTTATTATACATAATACGAATGAACATGAAAACATGTCATCGTTTATGTTCAATCATTTACATTCGCAGGTATTGTTTACGCATGATCATTTTTTTTGTTTGTGTTCGTATACTTTGCTCATTAACGTTCATTTATTTATAAATTCCTTTCGGTTGTTTATGTCTTTTCTTTCAATTTAATTAAACTTTTCATTCTTTAGGAACTATCATTTTGTTCATTTTTTGTAATTGTCTTTACAACATTAATATTTGAAAAGGAATGACGTCCTAGTTACTCTTGACTTTGATAAAAATCCAATGAAGACTTCGAAAAATTCCATCTCCTTAAATAAAAACTAGTGATTGATGGCCACACCTTTTTTTATGATATATTGATATGTCTAGCTATGAAAACCACATACGAAGATTTTTCAGAAACTACAACGACTAGTAGGGTCTTATTGATTATATATACGTTCGATAAGAACATTCATAATAGAGTTATTATCTCTATTGTTTAGAAATTTTTTGTATTTTACATCTTTATCAGGATTTTTGTTTTTATTTTTATATTTAAACTGAGTTTTGTAAATAGTGATTATTTAAAGATATTCATCAATCTTTGTATTTTATTTTTATGAGTGTCTAAGATACTACAGGATACTAGGGCTATGGCGATTACATTAATCGTTGCGATAGGATCCGTTTGTCATACTCATAGGCTATAGAGACGACATGTCGTCGTCACAGACCTAGTCATCATAGACTTGTCGTCATAGCTCATTGTTTAGTCTTCGCCAAAAACTTAGTCGCCACAAAGGTCTATCCCAACGACTAATACTCTTTGTAAAGTTGTACGGAAAAAGAATTCCATGTTATCTTTTAATTAAAAATAAATTTCAGTCTATGGCGACTACATGTCGTTACCATAGGTCTCATAAATTTGTTTCTTATATAATCAAAAATAAAAATAAAAATGAAAAAACTTATGTCGACGACATGTCGTCACCATAGACCCTAGTGAATTCATTTTTAGTTTTTGATTTTTTTTACATTTTTCAGGTTTGTCCCAATGTTACAGGTTTTAAAAATCGATTTATACACAAAAACAAAAGCTAATATCACGAATGCCCAAAACCAAGTCAATAAGATTCGAGTTACATACAAACGAAACTACCAATATTATAAACATCGTTTAATTTACACCAAACAAGTTAACTTCTGATGTGGACCCAAGTGTGAATGAGCAAGCTTTAACCTTTTTGGAGGCCCAAGATCGCTTATCAAAAGGGGTTTCACTGAAATGACCCTAACTTGGGCTAGAAGTCTCCGTTTTGGACCTGCGACCAGTCAAAACGACCGTTGGACCGAGGAGCACGTTTTCACAAACCGCCTACGGGGTTTGGGTCATCGTTTCGGCCCAAAAACGGCTTATTTTAGGAGTTATTTTAATTTTTGTCTTATTTTTACATGTTGTTGGACTTTGCATTTGGCCCAGTTTTTGGCCCGTTTATGTTTTGTGGCTCATTCGAATTTGGTTTTGTTTCTTTATATGTTTGTAAGAGATGGATGAAAGAATTATTGAAGTTTATTAAAAATCTGTTTTTCTCTCTATCACTGTGTGTGTTAGTGTAAACCCTGATTACTGGTATTCTTTGTGAATCAACGATAGTTAGAAGGATTGTTCCTTGTATTCTTGTTGAATCAACAGGTTCAATTATCTATCTCTCTGTTTCCTACTGCATCACTTTCTAATTGTTGTCAGATCATTTTCATCATTATCAGGATTTGATTTACTTCCTTTAAATTTATACATCCATTCTTGCATTTAACGCATTTGTTGCCTGAGTCCGTTCATTTAATTTCCACATCCCCAATGTGATGACGACCCAGTAATGGACGTATTGATTTCCAAAATTTTCCTGCATTATTAAAGAACAAAAAAAAATTTATTAATGTTATATGAAAATACGACAACATAAATGTTGTAGAATGGAAAAACCAACATGTTCAATCATAAGTTATATAATATAACAATTACAAGTTTTAATAAACGAACAATACAAGTAATAATATCCAACTTTTAGTTTATTAATGTGTGTTTGAGTGAATTTGACCTATTTAAACTAAAAGCACAAACATTTAAGTTTATTGAAGTGGTTGGGTGTTTTGAACCATTTAAACTAGTTTTCATCGACATTAAGTACATTAAAGTATGTCTATTACACGGGTTGAATAAATAAAATATTAAATAAAATAAAAAAATTTATTATAAAACGGTATTTTAAGATAAAACATAATTAAAATTATGTATAAGTAAAACAACGATATCAACTTTTTAAACTTTTGTTTTCAAACTTTTTTCACAAAAAATAAGCATTTTGTTTTAAAATAAATCATTTTAAAAATATCATTTTTAAAAATTTTCTTATCATAACTCCCAATTTTAATTAATGTTTTTTTGTTTATAAAAAATTACTTTTTGAAAACATCTTTTTAAGAACTTTATGTCTCAAATTACTCAACTTAATATTATTTGTGTGGTTTATTTTTATACAGGTTTATTAGGTTATTAAAAAAAATTTAATTTCTATTTTTAATAACCGGATAAACCTGTATAAAAATAAACCCAGATTTCTCAATAACACATATAACATACATATACAAATAATATTAAGAAGTCCACTATACGATTGTAACTAATTAAGTATGCTAATACATTATTTAACTTCAACATTAAATGTCGTTAACACAAACTTAAACTACTTAACCGCTAACCTATTCATCTTTCTCGTCCGAATCATCTTCATCAGCTTGTTGTGTAGCTTTTTGAGAGGCAATAAGTTGAGTAATTTGAGACATAAAGTTCGCATTTTGAAACATACTTGCGATTTGAGCTTACAAAATAAAACATACATTATAAGTTGTTGTATTTTAACAAAGTGTAAATTATAACGCGTCGCCGCTAATGGGTTTTGTACTTCTTAACTTCAGCCATTAGATCTAATGACTGATGAACGGCTAGATCTGAGTCTGTAAAGTAAACAGAGGATCGCCAACCTTTAGCGGCGACTAATAGCGTCTCCGCTAAAGGTGTCGCCGCTATTGTTAATGTTTCTTGTAGTGTGGAGGAGGTACACTCCACGTTGCATGTAAAACTTCTACATATGAAATTTTCATAGAATTTAGCGAACCTAATTTCATATACTATGTAATTAGAGGTGTAATTGGTCGGAGCCTTAGCTTATCTATTATTGAGCTAGGCTTATATAATTTAAGAAAGTCTAATCTTTGTTCGTTTCTAGCTCTATATCTAAAACTCGAGTTCGACTTGTTAAAGATTTGTCAAGGTCGAGCTCGGTTTGACTCTCTTCGTTTATTATTTATTAAATATTAGTGGTTATATTTATATACATATATAGGGTATGAATCTTTTGAGGACCATATCTATTATAAAAAGCCAAAAACAATGATCCAATGGTTGGATAAAAACGAATAGAAACTTCACTACTACACAAACAAGTATCTTCTACGGATTATTGCTATGGAAAAATTTGATAGCAAATTTGATACGGATTAGCTACGGGTTTGCTACGGATACATGTTGATACGCTTTGCCTTCGGATAAACTATAGCTAAATGTGTTCATAGCAAATCTGTAAGAAAATTCATAGCAAAAGTTTTAGAATAAATATACTAAAAATCATTTAGTTAAATTCATAGCAAATTCAAGAGATAATGTTGAAAAAGAATAACTAAAAAGTAGTTTAGCAATATTCGTAGTAAAATCCATAGCAAGACTAAGGAATTAACATTAAAAATATAATTTAATAAAATCCGATAGTAAATTTCGGAGCAAAAGTAAACAAAATATAAGATTGTAAATAACGATAAAAGAATATCGTCAAAAGAATCCATAGTAAAATCCGTAGTAAAACCTAATCTAGGAAAATAATATATGATAAGTATTAATACTTGTAGCAAAATCCGTAGCAAAATTAAAAAAATAGATATTTAGGATAGTTGAAAATAAATTAGTTAAAATTTATAGAGAAAGCTATATTAGAATCAAGAAATAAGTTTTTGAAAACTAAATAAGTCACAAAAAAAACCTTTGTAAAAATTCTCACGACATCAAGAGATATATAACAACTCTAAATAAATAAACACAATAGTTAATAAAGTTATAGTAAATATATTAGAAAGTGAGCTTTGATTACCTATTGACATAATTCATCAAACGAAATAAATTAATATCAAATATGATAAAGTGAGACTCATCGTGACCTGTTAAAAGCTATTATAATCTTCAAGAACCAATACGACTCATTAAGGTGCAAGACTCGCTATAAGTTATTAAAAAACTTTGCACTCGTAGTTAGTCATGTATAACTGTCCAATCGGTCCTTGCTTCTAACCTAATTCCTATTACTTCAAAGCTGGCTAGCTTCAACGTTCCATCGAGTTAGCTAAATGTTAATGTATTTATGGAGAATTAAAAATAAATCATTTAGGATCAATTGTGATGAATTAGGGTTAGATAATGCAAATATTATATAGTCAACAAAGGTCAATAATGGTTAATGATAATCAGTTTAGGTAAATAATAGTTAGTGATGATCAATCAGGGTCAATGTTCGTCAATAATGGTCAAATAGTATTATATAGTAACTTAGCTTTGATATCGGTTAATCATGATTAACTAATGAAAAATTAGTTGTAGGGGTGTTCATCGAATCGAAATAAATTCAAGTTAATCAAATCAATTAAGTTGAACTTTTAATTTTCCAAACAACATTTGAATTCAATTTGAATTCGAAAAAAATAAGTCGATTTCATATCGAATCTAATATGAAATTTCAAACAAAATTCGAATTCAATTCGTATTCGAAAAAAATTTCGATTACTCAATTCATAATTGGAAAAAGAATTACTTAATCAAATAAGTTTTTTTTTAATTTATTCAAAAAATCCAATTTCAAATGATCAAAATAAAAATACAAGCCTAACACACAAATATTTCAAGGGCCTGATAAGGCAAAATGTATCGATTAAAATTTAGAATTATAAATTATATATTTTTTAAACTCTTGATTCTTAATTTCTTATATACATATTTTAAAATTAATATATAAAATAAATAAACATAAGTGTGTATATTTTTAATTTGAAATCATAAGGCACAAAATAGAATTTCGATTCGAATTCGATTATAAAACTTCGAATCAAATCGAATTTGAATTTGAAAAATCAAATTAGTAATTTTCGACTCAAATCGAATTGAATTTGAGGTTTTCGAATCGGATTTGAATATTATTATATTCAATTAGTGACTCTTATAATAAAATCATGGTAAGTATGTTTAGCTAAGGGCTATTGGCCTGATTTAAAGTGAAATAAGGTTAATATGATCAGTTAGAGGATATTGTGTGTCGAAATTGGTCACACATGGTCAATTAAGGTTAATTTTGATTAATGATCACCAATTAGTGTCTCTTAAGGCAACTAGTGTCAATATTGCCATGGAAGATCAACGAGGATCGATTGAATAACTAGGGATAATTAGTTGCAATCAAAATTAGTTAGTTCCGAGTGGGTGCATATGGTATATTATGATTTAGTATAAACCATTATGGCTTATAATGACACTTATAACATAATATGATGTATTAGGTCAAACATAGGTGATATAGGCCAAAGTTGGTTAATCATAATGATACATGATGAAACATGGTTAAGGTATATAATCACCAATGGTGGTAAAATCTTAGTCAACATAGCGATCGACAGTTATGCATGGGTACATATGACCCATTAATATTCGTTATAGACTGTTATGACTTATAACTACCCCTAATGACGTATTACGACCCATTTTTACACTTATGACATAATACAACATGTTAGGTCATGCATTGTCAATGTAGGTCAAACTTGGTCAAGATGAATTATTCTTGCACAAACACACAATTTACTTGAATGAAGTGCTTTATATTAAGCTTTTGTTTGTAATTTGTTAAAAATAAGAAGTCTTAATGTATTTGGTATTAATATGTTATGAGTGTGATGTGGTAATTTATTTATTATAGGTGCAAAGATTGAAAGAAAAAGTAGCGGAGTTAGAAAGTAGCGGAGTTATATGCTGAAATGAGTGAGAAAGCAGAGAAGAATGCTATGATGCAGAAAATTGAAGAAAATGCAAAGTTATATGCTGAAATGAGTGAGAAACTTCGATTGCTATCACAAAACCTACCACAAAACATTTCATCAAGTTAAGGAAGGAGTTTATGCTAGTAACCACTATGATTTCTACATTAATGTTTTTGGATGATTTAGATATTTTATACTATTTGGTTTGGGTTAACTGTGATGTTTTTGGATGTTTAATGTATTGCAATTAGATGTTTTATGCTTTTTGGTTTTTGGTTAACCTTTAATTACAATTGTATATATTATAAAAGTTGTGGCATATATCATTTACAGGAAAAAGTTCAATAACATTATAAAAAAGAAATCTTTTGAAAAATTTAGACACAACTAGTAGCTAAACCCGTAGCAATATTTTTATAAAATCCGTAGCAAAAAGTTGCAAAGCCATAGCAAGATCGGTCGCAAAAGTATAACAAAACTCATGGCAAAATTCGTAGCCAATTCCATAGCCAAAATGTAGCAAATCTATAGCTAAATTTCATAGCAAATATTTATAGCAAAATCCTAGATAAATCATCCATAGCAAAATTGTGGCTAAAATCCATAGCAAAACCGTAGCAAACTTTTCCATAGCAAAATCTTCATAGCTAAAATCAAACAAAACTCCGTAGCAAACTCCATCGCAAATATTCGTAGCCAAATGCGTAGCTAAATAGTGACGCCAATTTTTATAGCTAAACCCGTTGCAAATATTCATCCGTAGCAAGACAAATTAGCGACGAAAGTATCACCTACAAACCAAATCCGTAGCAAATTCGTAGCAAACACTCGTTTTGCTATAGATTCGTTACAGATTTAACCATAGCAAATACTTTTTTCTGTAGTAGTGCTTTGATAAAAATCCAATGAAGATTTCGAAAAATTCCATCTCTTTAAATAAAAACTAGTGATTGATGGCCACACCTTTTTTTTATGATGTATTGATATGGCTATGAAAACCACATATTTGAAGATTGTCCGAAACTACAACTAATGGGGTCTCACTGATTATACGTTCAATAAGAGTATTCACAACTTATTACTCATCCATATACATATAATTATATTAAAAATCATTATTTTTTCTCATTTATTTTTGATTAAGTAATACTTTTTATGCATTTATCATTATTTTTTATCTCGACTTCACTCACAACCACTTAAAATATATTAAAAACACTAGCCTATATACCTGTATGATATACGGGTAGAAAATAGAAAAAGCAAAGTTAAAAATTTTACTTAGAAAACACAAATTGATTTCTGTAGTTATAACATCACTTAAAATTTTATAAATTCCTTTAGGTTCGTTCATGTCTTTTCTTTCAATTTAATTAAACTCTTCATTCTTTAGGAACTATCATTTTGTTCATTTTTTGTAATTGTCTTTACAACATTAATATTTGAAATGGAATGACGTCCTAGTTACTCTTGACTTCGATAAAAATCCAATGAAGATTTCGGAAAAATTCCATCTCCTTAAATAAAAACTAATGATTGATGGCCACACCTTTTTTTGATGATATATTGACATGTATATGAAAACCACATACGAAGATTTTCGGAAACTA
The DNA here is from genome assembly GCA_025215565.1 of Flaveria ramosissima. Classification (NCBI taxonomy): domain Eukaryota; kingdom Viridiplantae; phylum Streptophyta; class Magnoliopsida; order Asterales; family Asteraceae; genus Flaveria; species Flaveria ramosissima. The sequence continues at coordinate 15,305,067 of CM046035.1, forward strand.
CAACGACTAGTGGGGTCTTATTGATCATATATACGTTCGATAAGAATATTCATAATAGAGTTTTTATCTTTATTGTTAGAAAGTTTTTGTATTTTGCATTTTTATCAAGATTTTTATTTTTATCTTTATATTTAAAACTTTAGAGTTTTGTAAATAGTGATTATTTAAAGATATTCATCAATCTAGGGCTATGGCTATGGCGATTACATTAATCGTTGCGATAGGATCGGTTTGTCGTCGTCATAGGCTATGGAGACGACATGTCATCGTCACAGACCTAGTCGTCACAGACTTGTCGCTAGAGCTCATTTTTTAGTCTTCGCCAAAAATTTAGTCGCCACAAAGGTCTATCCCAACGACTAGTACTCATCGTAAAGTTGTAGGGAAAAAGAATTCCATGTTATATTTTATTTGAAAAATAAATTTAAATTTCAGTCTATGGCGACTACATGTCGTTTCCATAGGTCTCATAAATTTATTATTTTATAATGAAAAAAAAATGAAAAACCTATGTCGACGACATGTCGTCACCATAGACCCTAGTGAATTCATTTTTAGTTTTTATTTTTTTTACGTTTTTCAAGTTTGTCCCAATGTTACAGGTTTTAAAAATAGATTTATACACTAAAACAAAAGCTAATATCACGAATGCCCAAAAAAAAGTCAATAAAATTCGAGTTACATACAAACGAATCTACCATATAAACATCCTTTAATTTTACAAACCAAACAAGTTAACTTTCTAATTGTTGTCAAATCATCTTCATCATTATCAGGATTTGATTTACTTCCTTTAAATTTATACATCCATTCTTGCATTTAACGCATTTGTTGCCTAAGTGCGCTTATTTAATTTCCTCATCCCCAATGTGATGACGACCCACTAATAGACGTATCGATTTCCAAAATTTTCTTGCATTATTAAAGAACAAATAAAAAAATTATTAATATTATATGAAAATATGACAGCATAAATGTTGTAAAATGGAAAAACCAACATGTTCAATCATAAGTTATAAAATATAACAATTACAAGTTTCAATAAACGAACAATACAAGTAATAATATCCAACTTTTAGTTTATTAATGTGTGTTTGAGGGAATTTGACCTTCTTAAACTAAAAGCACATACATTTAAGTTTATTGAAGTGGTTCGGGTGTTCATGAACCATTTAAACTAATTTTCATCGACATTAAGTATATTAAAGTGTGTCACGTTTAATATTACACGGGTTGAATAAATAAAATATTAAATAAAATAAAATTTTATTTATTATAAAACAATATTTTAAGATAATATCAACTATTTAAAATTTTATTTTAAAACTCTTTTCACAAAAAAATAAGCATTTTGTTTAAAATAAATCGTTTTAAAAATATCACTTTTAAAAATTTTCTTATCATAACTCCCAATTTTAATTAATTTTTTTGTTTATAAAATTTTACTTTTTGAAAAAAATTTATTTTAAGATATTTTGTATTTTTTAAAAAGTTTGATGTTTTGAAAAAAATTATTATTTTATAAATATTTATTTTCAAAAGTAACATTAAGACCTCTTTTAAATTAAAAAAAAAACTATTTTCAACTTAAGATATTGGATACAAAAAGATTCTTGTTAAGTATTTGTGAATTGTCACATGTACAAACAAAAGAAATTAAGTCCTATACTAATTTATTTTCTCTCTCACCAATGTGATCTAACCTCTCTTCGGACTTTCGGTAAAGTGAGTTTAGTTATACACCGGGTGCTTTCTTTTCCCTTTCAAATGAGACTCGCTCTCACTCATAAATACAAATGTTCCTCGATGAAAAGACTACTATATTGTTGAGAATGACACGAATGTATAAACTTATATGATACGTTGAGCACGCGAGTCTAGTCAATCGTGATTCATACGCTTGTATTTATAGATAACTCTAAATGGGGGTTGATGGGGTATGAACCATGGAAAATAAATAAATAGACATTCAAATTACACATAAACCACACAAAAATTTTTAGTTACATGCTTAACTTCTTACAAAGGCAAATTATTATAGTGAACGAAATATTTAGTTTGATATACAATAATATTGCCACTAGATTTCTAAATTGTTCAAAACGATAAATTAATTACTTAAAAAAATCTTAACACCTAAACCAACTTAGTTACACGTATGGAGGAGGTACACTCCACGTTGCATGTAAAACTTCTACATATGAAATTTTCATAGAATTTACCGAACCTAATTTCATATACTATGTAATTAGAGGTGTAAATTGGTCGGAGCCTTAGCTTGTCTATTATTGAGCTAGGTTTATATAATTTAAGAAAGTCTAATCTTTGTTCGTTTAGCTCTATATCTAAAACTAGAGTTCGACTTGTTAATGATTTGTTAAGGTCGGGCTTGGTTTGACTCTCTTCGTTTGTTATTTATTAAATATTAATCGTTATATTTATATACATATATAGGGTATGAATCTTTTGAGAACCATATTATACTTATACTCAATTACCAACATCGATGGCATATGTCACCGACCACCACGTGAGGTTATATATTAAAGTTTTAATGCTTTGACACAAGTGCAAGCTAGGTTAGAGCAAATTAATTTTACATGCATTACTTCACGGGTTCGAGCCCATCTTTTGCACCTTTTTAATTGTTTATTGTTTATTTTTTAATATTTTCATTTACCTTGATTCTATCTACCAATGTCGGTTTCTTTTTATATTTCTTTAGTTTGTTTTTTTTATTAGTTAAATAACTCCACAAACTAACTAAAGTACAAATAAATGAGTTGGTTAGCTCTTTAAACCTTTGTGGATAAACCCGCGGTTTATTCAACTATTATGTTTAAAACTGTGTATTACCTAGCTTCCACACATAAAATAATAGGTGTATTCTAATTTTTTTAAACACGTTTTTTTTGTACTTAAACATGTTAATTTCATCGTAACAATACACGTTTATATGTTTCTTTTATGTACTTAAACATGATAATGTTATTGTAACAACACGAGTAACAAAGCTCGCAACTATGTCTCCGACCACATAAATATCATCGTACGATTCAATCGTGAAACCACGTACACCTTGGTTGGCCTGGGTTTGACTTCTAGAGGCAAAATCTTTTTTTTCTTTTTTCCCTTTAACTTTTATTATATTTTTTTGTTTAAATTATGTTTTGTTAGTTATGTCGTAACTTGCAGAGGCAAAAAAAATTCAAATTTGTGCTTCTTAGCAATCGCTTTTACAACGAAACTTTTCCGTTATTCTTGATGTGATTCTTTTATCATATATTTTATTTTTTATATCTGAATTTACTCGACTTCGTACGTCTATCTTTAAATGCTTAAACGCGTCGATTTCTCTGCTGTAATTGGTTGGTGAAGCTTGCAAACGTGCTCTTTACCGCATTAAAGTCGCCTTCAGTTCTCGTCGCAACGCGCGAGGTAAAATATCTCGTTTATTATAAAAAGCCAAAAACAATGGTCCAATAAAAATGAATAGAAACTTCAATAAAAATCTAATGAAGATTTCGAAAAATTCCAATCTCCTTAAATGAAAACTAGTGATTGATGGCCACATTTTTTTTGATGATATATTGATATGGCTATGAAAACCACATATTTGAAGATTTTCGGAAACTACAACGACTAATGGGGTCTCATTGATTATACATTCAATAAGAGCATTCACAACCTATTTAATTTTCATCCATTTACATATAATTATATTAAAAATTATTAATTTTTCTCTTTTATTTTCGATTAAATAATATTTTTTATACATTTATCATTATTTTTTCTCTCGACTTCACTCACAACCACTTAAAATATATTAAAAACACTAGCCTATAAACCAGTATGATATACGGGTAGAAAATAGAAAAACCAAGAGTTAAAAATTTTATTTAGAAAACAAAAGTTGATTTCAAGTTGTAATTATAACATCACTTAAATAATTGTTATTAAACTAACATAAGGAAAACAGTTTTAATAAAATGCTTACATAAAAAAGAAGCAGCAAGAAATCGACAAATTAACAAAGATCTATTTATACACTATATTTTTATTGTGCTTGTAAGATTCTCCTTTTGTCTAGAAGTAATAGCTTTAATCATTCTCTACTTTTAACCCGGGTCAAAACAAAATAAAACTTGACCATGAGTGAATACCGAACTTTTCAAATATAAACCAATTTTGGAAAGCAATTCTCTTTGGCTACTTGAAGCGGGGTTAGCCGGGCTTAAGAAACCCAACTGATCACTGGGACTCAACTGTAAAATTAGAAATCAATTTTATGGTGTTACACAATTAATGTAAAAAGTGTTTGCAAAAACGTGGGTTAATTTTCTTGAAAATTAACATCCATTATGCAGCTTATTTGCAAAAACCACAAACATTATTTAAAAAGAAATTTTAATATCTCAGAATGTTTTTATATCGAGTATAAAATGACATACACATAAATATAAAAAAAACTCATAAGTTGGGCCAGAAACTATAAACAATCTCAACATTTCAACAACATATAGATTCAAAACATGAATGTATATCTCATGGTTAAAATATAAGCAAACATGAAATAAAGTAAACATGCATGTATATATCATGGTTAAAATAAAAGCAAACATGAAATAAAGTATTGGTCTATTGGAGTTTTTTTTTTCTTGCCAAACCATTAAAGTGGCCGACCTGCACAAAATCTTGAATTAGCCTCAAGCATTAAAAAAATAAAAATAATCACAAAAATCTATAATACATAATTAAATATGATCCATAATACAAATATATAAGAATTATGATCTATAACCAACACTTATTAATATTATAAATTGATGAAACATATGTTATTGCACTATGTTAAAGAGCTTAAGTAAGAAGATAACCTTCTCGTGTTGAGATCACCATTCGGCTTTCGCTATGTATACGGTGAGTTAGCAAAAGTGTCGAAGCACCCTAATTCATGTTATACGTTTAAACCAATGATGTATACATATCATTATAAATTTTATAGGTGGCAAAAGGTTAAAAGCGGATAATTTGGTAGGGGTTGATCCATTTCCTTTTTGTCCAAAATTTTAACTTTTTAATCAAAATAATTCACCCTATTTTCCCATTAAGTTTTTGTGCTTGTTATAACAAGCATTTCATCAAACAATTGGTGTGCATGATATATACAAACAAGTTTAATATCACCCTAATTAGTCTTAAGTTCACAACCTATTAAACAAGATTAGAATTGTTGGGTTTGTGAAGGCTTTGGGCTTGGTCCCATGTTTAGTTTTCTTGTTCGTTAAGTTGTTAACCCTAATTAATCTCTATATATATATATCATGTAATGTATTTGTAATCTTTATACCGAGTAAATTAAGAAAACCTTAGTTGTAGCCCGTGGATGTAGGTCACACCGACCGAACCACGTTAAATCCTTGTGTCGTTTATTTTCTGTCTGCGTGAAAATCGTTTGGGTGCGTCTCGTGTGTTGGTTCCGCTGCGCCCCGCTAGCTTGATTTCTAACAAGTGGTATCAGAGCTTAGGCTTGTTGAACATATGATTAGTTGCACAGATAAACAATTCGTACAAGGAGGTTTTGCGCCGAAGTTGTGCCGTCATAAAGTTTGTTGTCATCGTTTTGGTACCAGGGAAAGAAAATCAAGTTTTTTTTTTAATTGGAGTCCACATGAAAGGAGTAGACTATTTTCAGTGGAGTTGTCTAGTTTTTTGGGCCTTTAATAAAAGATTTGGGCCTAAGCATGTCTTGGGGTATTTTTTATTCAGTTGAACAACGCAAGCGGGACACATTAAGCCTAAAAAAAGTACCAAGTTAAACTCTTTGAAACCGTCTATTAGAGTTTGGTGAAGAACTTTTGGATTCATTGGGTAAAGGTTAGGGTTTTATGTTTTCAAGTTTCTATTTTTTGACGGATTATTATCAACTATTTGGAGAACTATGTTTTGTGAAAGAAAAAAGTATTTTCGGGTTTAGATTTGTCTGCAAAGGTTTTTTGTAGGAGCAAATTGGTTAATTGACATTGTTTAGTAGAACAGTCGTCAAGTTCAGGCCCATGTCATTACTGTATCTGTTCACTGCTTTCGATTTGCTTCTTGTTTGTTGTTTGAGATGGCTGAAGACGGGAAGGTTATGATCGAGAAATTTAACGGTTCTGATTTCAGTTGGTGGAAAATGCATATAGAAGCATTGTTATATCAAAAGGACTTGGATATGGTACTACTAGAAAAATCTGAGAAAATAAAACAAGCTTATTGGGAATCAAAGGACAAGAAAGCTCGTGTGGTTTTTACATTGGCTTTGACGAAAAATATTGCTTTTAATGTAATAAAGGAAACCGCGACTCGTGGTATGATGATTGTTTTTTTCAAAATGTTTGAGAAACCGTCTGTGGCGAATAAGGTGTTCTTGATTCGCGAGCTGGTGAACACAAGGATGAGAAGAAATCTCAGTGATTGTTGTAAGGTTTGATATAAGGTTGATGCAACCCAAACACCCAAAGTCTCTCCTGCATTCATGCACAAGTGTACTGAAGTGGAATGTTTCGGAAGTTTCACACTCTGCCTTAGAAAATATTCTAAGTGTGAAATCTTCCGAAGCCAAGACCAATATCTTCCGAAGCCAAACATGAAGTCTTCCGAAGCTTCAAAGACAAAGTCTTCCGAAGCCAACACTTGAAGACAGATTTCTTCCAAAGACTTTTGAACACATGCTTTATCTGATGTATCTTTTCCATAAAGTTGGACCCCTTTTCGCTGCAACTTTGATGAGACACCAACTTTACATAAGTTGGTGAAAATGTCCATGCTTTTGGTAACTGTACATTGAGGTCTTGCGTCTGTAACTTTCTACTTTATGTACTTAATCATTTTTGTAATATATTAGGATGTGAGCTATGACATGTCATAGTCACTAATCAAAATGCAATCTGCCTTTTGACTCTACATTAAATTTGTTGTTGTCTAAATCATGTATCCGGCTGGCCTTCAAAGTATGGCCGGTTGTAGGTTGTAGTATAAGTATCTTTGGTCCTTTGTATCTTATAGATAGCTTTGTAAACACTTGTAAGGAACTAGAGAGCAATATACATCATCCTTGAAAACCAACTACTTGTGTTGTTCTTGTTCTGTCTCTTGAATACTTGTGTTTCTTAGTTCTCATTAAAATTGGTTTCTAGTTCCCCATTTGATCTGTTAAGTGTTGTTGCACACTCTACTCTTTGTGTTGTTGTGTTGTAAGCAAGTACCCTTAAACGGTCCTGCAATTGGTATCAAAGCATTCCAGGCTCTTGATAGTAAGATCTCACCATCTTAAGATCCCTCACACACAATAAATACTTAACAACTTAAATGGCAGCTATCTCTAAAGCTTATATGGAAATTGGAACCATGACAAAGTCCCCACTGATCACTCTTGATGACTTTGACACTTGGTGCCAAAGAATGGAAGGCTTTATCAAGTCTCTAGACTCAAGAATGTGGGAGTCTGTTGTTTCTGGACCTTACATACCAAGCACCTCTTTAGCTGCTGCTGGAGGTGGTATGATCCCCAAGGCTGTGGCTGACTACTCAGATGAAGATAGAAAAAGAGTAGAAATTGATCAAAAGACCATGACAGCTTCCTAACTCTGTGTACAGAGGTTTCAAGAAATGCAAAACAGCAAAGCAGCTGTGGGATGCATTGAAACTAGTGTATGAGGGTTCCACTAAAGCCAAGGAGAACAAGAAGGATCTTCTGAAGCAGCAGTTTGAAAATCACCTTCAAGACAGGTGAGACCATGACTCAACAATACTTCAGGTATGTTGAGATTGTGGATACTTTAGTGGATGTTGGAGTAACTCTTGAAAACAAGGACATTGTAAGGAAGTTCATGTCCTCTCTTCCTAGGCAATGGACACATTATTGTGTTGTTATCAAGAGGACTGAAAACCTTAAGACTCTCTCTTTGACAGAGTTGTATGGCATTCTCAGTGGATAACAGATGAAGATGAACATGCAAGGTTCATCTGGTAACTCAAGCAATCAAATGAATTCAGCCCTGCATGTGGTTGAAAGGGATAGCATAGAATCTCAGCATCATCTTATATGCTACTCTGACAACTCACAAAAGGGTCCTTTCATCACCTTTCCGGAGACACCAACGGAGAACTATACTCAAGGAAGCCCATTCCAAGAGACAAGTTCTTCTCAAGCCTTTATGTCTTCTGATGAAAGTTATGGCAGCTTTCTCTTCACCCTTGAAGACCTGGACTGTATCCATCCAGATGATCTTGAGTATATGGAAATAGTCCAGCAAATGGCTCTTCTCACTAACAGAGCCAAGAAGTTCTACAAGCGGACAGGAAGGAAGTTTCCTAGCAATACAGCCAGTGGAAAGTTTGGGCTAGATAAAAGCAAAGTCAAGTGTTACAACTATAACCTGATGGGCCATTTTGCTAGGGAGTGCAAGGCACCAAGAACAAATGGTGTCCAAGCACAATCCAGACCAAACTACACTGATAAAGCTACCTAGAATGAGAAGCCAATGTAGCAAGTTACAGTTGTTGTTGAAGAAGGAGGCTTTGACTAGCTTTCAGGTGGAAGATGCATCTCCAAACCAAGCATTAATGGCTGACCATGATGAAGCCAAGGTATTGGAACATCTCTGTACTCCTCAAATATTGCTAAAGTTAAAAGATACAGGTCCTACAACTTAGAGATGAGATTTGATCTTGAGTCCTTGAACATCTTAAAATCAGATTTTAAAAAGGCTGAAAATGATTATAAGTTAAAGATAGAGGACTTAGAGAAAACCATTTCAGTTCTAAAACATGAGCATACAAATTATAGGACTCAGATCAAGGATCTCATAACCAAGTTCACTGAATGACAGGCTAAGCTTGTGATCAGCAAAGCCAGGGCAGAAAAATGTGTTCTTGAAGAAGAGAACTATAAAAACATCATATCCTCATCCTTGCATGCAAAAGTTTGTTATCAAAACAAGCAGGGACTGAGATCTAGTGAGATAGCTCCTCCACATACAATCTTGTCTGTAAGATCACCTAGGTGTGGAACTTGTGAAGATGAGGTTCCTCTCATAGACCCTTTGAGTGAAGAGGACGAAGAAGTGATAATGAAGAATTCCTCTGAGAAGAGTGAAGAGGAGGATTATAAGAAGGGTCACTATCCTTCTGAGGAGAGCAAGAAGCCTGTGATGACCAAGTATATGATGAAGAACTTGATCAGAAAGATCAAGAGAAAAGCTAAGAAGGCTCATGAGATCAAGGCCACTTTTGACTCTAAGCAGAAACAAGTCTTTATCTCTGCAGGGTTTGAAGTGGTTAAGACTGAAGATATCAACCTCAACTCTTCTACCAATAGTTCTGGTTCATGTTCAAATCATCTCAGCATCAAGAAGAAGGCTGATCCGTTGTATACCACTGCTACACAGCCTGAACCATCCAACTCCAAGAACAGTTCTCACCCTAAAAGGACTGTCTCAACATCTGCAAAGATGAAGGTGGAGAAGGAAAGTGATCAAAGTCAGCCTTGTTCTCAGAAGAAGGCTCTTAGGAAGAAGAAGATGTAATGTGTTATGTGTGAGAGTACTTCTCATCTTGCTAAGGATTGTCCATACAATCCAAGAGGTACTCTTCATATGACCAAGAAAGAAACTCCCAAGAGCTCCAAGAAGAATTCAGCTTCGAAAGGAAAATCTATTTCCTTCGGAAGCTCCAAAATGAAGAAGAAGGCACGTGGAAAATTGCCTTCGGAAGAAAAATCCGTCTCGGAAGAAATGAATACTTCCGAAGCACTGAAGTCTGCTGTAGTGCTAGTAGGATCTTCCGAAGGTCCAGTCATCAAAACTTCCAAAGTCTCAAAAGCTTCCGAAGTGTTGAAGGTCAAGTCCAAACTTCCAAAGGGGGTGTGGAAAACAAAGAAAGACCAAGTGACTAAAAGTTCTCCATCAACAACAGCAAAAGATCCTCAAAGCACAACTATAGGATCTATCACTGTTTCATTACCTTCTACTTCTTTTGATGAGCCCAAGACCAATAAGGCTTGGGTTTCCAAATGTAACTAATTATTTTCTTTTTGTGGGAACAGCTCAAGACAAACAAGAATGTCTGGATCATTGATAGTGGCTGTTCCAGGCACATGACAGGCAATAGGTCACTACTCCAAAATTTTGAAAGAATTGATGGAGGGCCAGTTGCTTTTGGAGGAGATGAAGGTGGTTACATTTCTATAAGGGCAAGGTCACAAATGGTAAGCTCAGTATTGAGAGGGTAAACTTTGTCAAGGAGTTTGGATACAATCTTCTGAGTGCATCTCAATTTTGTGATCAGAGTCATAACATGCTCTTCACTGAGCATGAGTGCATTGTTCTCAAGCCCTGTATGGTCATTCCTCAAGAGCATATCCTGCTCAGAGCTCCCTAGAGAGGGAACATGTACAAGATGGACTTGCAAGAAACATCTCCCTCAGGAAAAGTTTCATGCTTTCTATCTAAAGTTAATAGTGATAAGTCTTTCCTCTGGCATAAAAGAATATGCCATGTAAACTTTAAAAACATGAATAAACTGATTAAGAATGATTTGGTAACTGGAATGCCAAAGAAAGAGTTTACCAGTGATGATCATTGTGTTGCATGCCTGAAATGGAAGCAATACAAGGTATCTCACAAGCCTAAGGAAAGAAACTCTATCACTACACCCCTACACTTGTTACATATGGATCTCTTTGGCCCCACTAGTGTAATGAGTCTAGGAAGGACCTCTTATTGTTTGGTGATCACAGATGACTTTACAATATTCACTTGGGTCTTCTTCCTTAGAACTAAGGATGAGACTCCTGATATTCTGAAGAATTTCATCTTAAAGATTGAGAATCAATGTGATCACAAGGTCAAAACCATAAGATGTGATCAAGGAACTGAATTTAAGAACCAAATCCTTGATACATTTTGTGATGAAAAGGGTATTACAAGACAATATAGTGCTCCTAGGACTCCTCAGCAAAATGGTGTTGTTGAGAGGAGAAACAAGACACTGATTGAAGCTGTAAGAACCATGTTGTCTGACTCTAAGCTGCCCATCACCTTCTGGGCAGAGGCAGTCAACACTGCCTACTATGTGCAAAACAGAGTTTTAGTAGTTAAGACTCATGGAAATACTCCTTATGAACTTTGGCACAAGAGGAAACCTTTCATTGGTTTTCTCTGGTCATTTGGATGTCCTTGCACCATCTTGAATACCAAAGATCAAATTGCCAAATTTGCTGAGAAATCAGATGATGGACACTTCATTGGATACTCCTCTCAAGCTAAGGCTTATAGAGTATACAATCTCAGAACTAGAATTGTTGAGGAGTCAGCCAATATGACTTTCAATGAACACACACCTTGTGTAGCTAGTTCTGGTCCTGATTGGCTATTTGATCTTGATTTAGTTACCAACTGTTTTAACAAATCTTGTGAGAATATTTCAGGATCTACAGATATCTTACCTCTAAGTGATCCTGTTCCAATATTTGAGCTAAGAAGACCTTCAAGTTATACATCTTCAGCTCCAGTTGTAACTACTTCTGCAAATAAAGTTTCTATCAGCACAACAATGACAAATTCAGCTGATATATCTTAGATGCCTTTAAATTCTAGCTCAGAGGCTCCACAACCAGATAAAGAAGCTTAAAATGTAGAAGAAAATGGTGGTGGTGATACTGATCAAGAATTTCTTGATGTTGACAACCACTCCATAGATGAAAACATTAATGATATCACACACTCATTGGATCAAGTTTCTCTTGATAAGTGTGCTGATGTGGTGGGAAAAGCTTCAATGCTAGATTTAAATTTCTCTAATTTAGATCTCTCTCAGCAACTTGTTGTGATCCCTCAGCTAAGGATCCACAAGTCTCATCCCACCTCAAACATCATTAGAGATGTTGACACAGGGGTAAGAACAAAAGGACAAACCCATGAAGCAAATGTTTATCTTCACTCTTGTTTCTTATCTCAGATAGAGCCCAAGAAGATTGAGGAGGCTCTGAAGGATGAAAGTTGGGTTGAAGCTATGAAAGAGGAGTTGCTTCAATTCAAAAGGCAAAAGGTTTGGAACCTATGTCCTCTTCCTCATGAGAAGACTACTATAGGAACCAAATGGGTGTTTAGGAATAAGAAAGATGATAGAGGCATTGTCATCTAAAACAAAGCTAGACTAGTTGTTCAAGGATACACACAAGAAGAAGGTATTGACTACACAGATGTCTTTGCTCCTGTAGCAAGATTGAAAGCTGTTAGGATATTCTTGGCATTTGCTGCATCCAAGAACTTCAAGGTCTATCAACTTGATGTCAAGTGTGCTTTTATAGTATGGGGTGATTGATGAAGAGGTGTATGTCAAACAACCACCTGGTTTTGTAGATCTTAATCATCCTGATAATGTATGCAAGCTTGATAAGGCTATTTATGGGCTGCACCAAGCACCAAGGAAGTGGTATGAGACTCTATTTCAGTATCTCTGCAAGCATGGATACAAAAGGGGTACTATAGATGGAACTCTCTTCATCAAATGACAGGGAAATGACTTGATGCTAGTTCAAGTGTATGTAGATGACATCATCTCTGGTTTAACTAATCCAAAGCTCTGCAAAGACTTTAAGAAGCTCATGAAGGACATATTTGAAATGAGTGCCATGGGGGAACTCAATTTCTTTCTGGGAATTCAAGTGAAGCATGTTGAAGATGGCATCTTCATAAGTCAGTCAAAGTATGTTCAGAACATACTCAAAAGATTCAACATGACTGGTTGTAAGATTGCTAAGACACCCATAGCAAGAAACCACTTCCTTGGGCCTGATCTTGAGGGGAGTGTGTGGATGAACACCTTTACAGGGCTATGATTGGATCTCTTATGTATCTTACAACTAGCAGGCTTGATATCATGTTTGCCACATGTATTTGTGCAAGATATCAAGCCAACCCCAAGATGTCACACCTTATTACTATCAAAAGAATTCTAAGATACCTCAAAGGTGCCTCAACACTTGGTCTTTGGTATCCCAAGAATTCTGACTTCAATCTGTATGCATATACAGATAGTGATTATGGTGGCTGCAATATGACCGCAAAGTCTACATCTGGGGGATGTCAGTTTCTTGGTGGAAAGGTTGTCTCATGGCAATGCAAGGAACAATTCTATGTCTCTGCAGCAACTGCTGAACCTGAATACATTGCTGCTGCAAGCTGTTGTGCTCAAGTGCTTTGGATTCAGAATCAGATGCTTGACTATGGATTAAACTTCAAGGGAACTCCCATTCACATAGACAACAATAGTGTTATCTCTATCACATAGAATCCTGTGCAGCACTCAAGGACAAAACACATCAATATCAGGTATCATTTAACTAGAGATAACTTTGAAAAGAGATTAATTAAACTAGTCAAGGTTAACACAAATGAACAATATGTTGATCTGTTTACAAAAGCCTTTGATGAACAGAGATTTAAGTATCTTATATCTGCTATTGGGATGATTAACTTTGAGTAGCTTTTTCTTAAAACTAATTCATATTATTTCTTAAAATTTGTGTGTCCTAAGTTGTCTAGTTTATCACCTTCATAAGCTCTTATTTTCTCTGGATGAAAATCTTTTTAGAAGACTTTCCTTAGATTTTTAAAAATCTTGATCCTTCGAAAGATATGGTTTTATCTTTGGAAGAAACTTATGCCTTCAAAACAAATAACTGCCTAAGTAATTTCCCTTCAGAAGAAATTTCTGAAATCTCTTCTGAAGCTTAAAAAAACTTCTCTTAGGCACTTATATGTTTTCAAGGAACAATTTCCTTCCGAAGCAAATTAACTATCGGAAGCTTTGTTCTTTTGAACAAAACATCCAAGTCTTAATTCTCTTCCGAAGCAGAATTTTCAAAACTCTTAGGAAATTCTTCCAAAGTCATTTTGTCTTCGGAAGCTTTTTCATTAAAACTTCCGAAGACAATTTACCTTCGGAAGCTTTTTCGACTTCCAAGAAAACTAATTTTGAGCAAAAAGCAAACTACTTTTTCAGAGGTGGGACCAACATCCGGATTTCATAGTTTATCCTCTTTTATTAACTTTGTCTTAAATCCTTTTCACATATAAACCCAACAGTTTCCCCCTCTTTCTATCATCTTCATCTTTCCTCCAAACCTAAATTCCCAAATTTCTCCCTGCAACCGCCTTCATTCATCTTTCCTTCACCTTCAAGCTTTCTAAAATGGCTAACCTTAACCGAAGAAATGACCCAGATTTCTCCATGCAGTTACACATGCAACACAACCAGGTTGCTCTGTTAAACTCTGAGACAGATCCATACTTCTCAGAGGTTTGCCAATTCTTGGCTCTGTCTAACTACTTCACCTCCCTTACCATTGATCATGTTCTTTATGAGGATCATTTGCTTGAATTCTAGAAAACCTATCAAGAGGTTGTTTTAGATGGGGAGAAGGCACTGTCTGCATAGTGTAGGGAAGGATAATCTTTATCACTCCAGCCATCATCAACACCCATCTTTAGCTGGATGATGAAGAAGGTGAGTTGTCTTTCCCAAAGGAAGCTATTAATCATTCTTTTGAGCAGATGGGCTATGAGGGAGATTTCTCTGCAAAGACCTTCAGGAAAGGGAATGTCTCATCCTAGTGGAAATACCTACTTCATTTGATTATCCATAGCTTGTCCAACAAGCATGGGGGGTGGGACCAGATTCCTGAGGATCTCTCCTTTATAGTGCATGGAATGGTTCAAGGGGTCAAGTTCAGGTATTCTCACTTTGTTTACACAAATCTAGTTGCTAACTTGGACTTCTAGAGTATTACATGTTTCCTAAATATGTTCAATACATTCTCAACTGTGAATTGGGCTCACAGTTGAGGGAAATAGGTAATATTCTTAAATTGGGACAGATGAAGCCCGGCATCTTTAAGATTTTGAAGAAGCCAATTTTTGGCTTTTCTGGGGTAGAAACAGCCCAGGTCCCAAAAATGTTTGAGCTTATTGCCAAGGTGACAACCTAGCAACACAAGCTAGTGTTGAACCCACACCTTCTACTTCTCAATCACTTAAAAGACCACAACAAATCACCCTCACCTACCAAAGAAAATCCAAACGAACCCCTGCACAAGCTACTAAGTTTGTGTAGGCCCCCAAATCAGTACCCACATAGGAAGAAGTGGAAACTAGAGCTCCCACTTCTCTTGAGGAGCAAACCACTCCCATCACTTCACCTATCAATTCTAAGGTTCCTCATGCTCAAACTGATGAGCTCACAAGCCAAACAGCCTTAAGCCTTCAGATTGAGTCTTCATACTCAGATGAACAACCTTCAGGGGACAGCTACCATCCCTAGCCTTTAGACTTAAACCAACCCATTCTTAACCTTGACTTCTATACTGATGAAGACTTAGGCTTCAGTGGGTACCATGAGTCTCTCTACTCCTCCCCCACTCAAAGAGAGATGAGTACTCCTGAATCACCTATGTCTAGCCCACATCTGTTACCCATCACTGAGGTGGATCCTTCTGAACCTGTTCAGGAGATCTATATGGAAGAGGCTCTCACTTCAGCAAGTGATTACATCATTCAGACCTCAACCATGGCAACTCAGCCCATTGACACTTCTATTGAGGTTGTCTCTGAGCAGGGGAAATTCAGCAGCCAAGAACTTCATGCTGGTGATGAGAAAGAAGACTTTGGTCCAATTCTCTCATCCCACAATGATTCTTCTGATGAAGAGGAGGGGAATCTGAGGCTAAAGGTGCAAAAACTGTCAAAAACATGCACCTACTTAGCAATCCAGGGTCAATGATCAGCAACTTGAGATTTCTTATCTCAACAAAATACTAGTTGGGAGACCTCTAAGAAGAGCTCAACCAGGAACACAAGAACCTGTGAATGTGGTTGACCTAACCTCTAGCTCATCTATGCAAGTGGATGATGCTACCAAAAAAGGGGAGAAAGTCATCACAGACACAGAACCTGGGAGTTCCTCACAGAGCATGGACATTGAGGACTCACCATCCTCACTTCCAATTGTCCATACTCAGTAACTTTCTCAAGTTCACATTGATGTGGACTCAATAGACTCTCTCATTCAGAGTCTTTTTGAGGAAGGTATTCCAAGGGCAATGTCATCTCCACCTCAAGAAACTTCAAATCACATTACAGGGTGGATGTATGATGAAAATAGAAGAACCCTTATCATTCAAAGAGTTCAAGGGCAGCAAGAAGTCTTCAATTTTCAGACTTTGAACTTCTATGAAAGTCTTGACCTTGTCAGCATGCCACTTGTCAACGCAAGCGAATCTAGACAAGCTAACAGGCTAGCTCAAAGGATTAAAGACAGGATCACTGCAGAGTTCAGCTTCAGAAGGAGACTAAGGCAATCAGGCAATATCATTGGTCAACTGGATGTTGAGGCAGACCCTATGATTAGTTTCATAGGAGAAACCTTGACTGAAGGCCCAGTGGTATAACCTAAGAGCCATGTCTCACCATCAACTGCTACAGAGATTCATTCCTTTGATAAGACACCTGCTGGTGAAGGTGCATCTCAACCTCTCTCTAGCCAGAGCTTGGAAGCTACATCAAGCAATAAAGGCCAAATCTCTCTCCACCCTGAGTCACAAGGGTCTGTGAGTGATAAAGGGAAAAGAAAAATGACTTCTGAGAAGATTGAGGAGGAGGAGAGAGAGAGAGGAAGAGGAGGCTAAGGGGAGAAAGTTCCTCTACTGGGTCTGTAAGATTCATGGCAGCTGCTATCAGGGCTGCCCCCAGGCCAAACACTCAGGATGATGAGTTGAGGGCAGTCAGGATCAACTACTTACAAACCAGGAACTATGATATTGATAATATCATCTCTCTTCCCTTAGATGAATTAAATAAACTGGTTGACATGGAATTGTCAAAGGAAAGAAAGGATGCAGAGGATGCAAAATTACTTCTTCAAATCAAAGAAGAAAAAAGACAGAAAAGACTCTACAAGCATGTGCCTACTCTCTCCCCAGTTCAAGAAAGTCTTGTACAAGAGGATGTGGCTCTAAAAGAACCTTAGGTAGACAAAGAAACTGATAGGATCAACATGATCCACTACCTGAGTGCCACAGGCCTCTTTCAGGCTGATGCACTTCTTCCCTTACCCTTTGATTACATTGAGTTTGAGTATCTCAAACAACTTGAACTTGAATTAGTCAAAGAAAGAAAGACCACTAAGAGGAAGTTAAGGGAAGAGGCTGCAAAGTCAAGAGCCATCATCCAAAAGAGCATGAAGAAGTTTGCTGATAGGCAGAGGATGATGAGCTTCTTGAAGTTGTATGGATTCTCTAGAAGGAGACTTGGACCCATGTCTCTATCCACTATGGATGAGCATATAAGGTTGATCAAGTAGAAGATTCAAAGAGGTGAACTTGTTGACTTACACTCCCCACCAAGTTAGGTCCCTCAGGAAGTGGAGATTAAGGTTGAACCATTTGAGACAACACAACTTGAATCTCCTGCTGAGCCTTAGCAAGCTTCCACTTTTAATCCACAACAGGGTTCTGTCCCCTTTCAATCTGAACCTGTGAGAGAGGAAGACCCAACTGAGAAAGACAAAGAAGATCAACCAGGTGCTGCAGGCCAGTCTTCTCAGTTAAAAGGTTCAAAGAGGAGAAAAAGGATGGCTTCCAGACCAAAGCCAAAGAAGAAGAAGAAAGCAGCATCCATCTCCAAACCTCAGGATGAGTCAGTTAATCCTGAGGATGTGCAATAAGAGGAAGCTCCACCAACTCCAATTTAAGTAGCTCCTCTAGCATCAGGAAGACCCATCTTGTCCCGGACATACACTACAATACCAGAAAGATGGCATGTCATCAGAGATCAAGGTGTTGAAAATGTCTACACTTGGCAGGACATGTTCAATCTATCTCTGCATGATCTCTTTGAGATGAGAAGACACTTTGAGAGTCTGAGTGATCCTAACCATCTTATGAAGAAAGGGATGGTCATTATCCTGATGAGGACTGTTGATATTTGATATCTTCAAGTGTTTTCGTACCATCAGCCTCGGGGGAGTTTGTAAGGTTTGATATAAAGTTGATGCAACCCAAACACCCAAAGTCTCTCCTACATGCATGCACAAGTTTACTGAAGTGGAATGCTTCGGAAGTTTCACACTCTGCCTTAGAAAATATTCTAAGTGTGAAATCTTCCGAAGCCAAGACCAATATCTTTCGAAGCCAAACATGAAGTCTTCCGAAGATTCAAAGACAAAGTCTTCCGAAGCCAACACTTGAAGACAGATTTCTTCCTAAGACTTTTGAACACATGCTTTATCTAATGTATCTTTTCCATAAAGCTGGACCCCTTTCCGTTGTAACTCTGATGAGACACCAACTTTACATAAGTTGGTGAAAAGGTCCATGATTTTAGTAACTATACATTGAGGTCTTGAGTCTGTAACTTTCTACTTTATGTACTTAATCCTTTTTGTAATATATTAGGATGTGAGCTATGACATGTCATAGTCACTAGTCAAAAGGCAATCTGCCTTTTGACTCTATATTGATTTTGTTGTTGTCTAAATCATGTATCCAATTGGCCTTCAAAGTATGGCCGGCTATAGGTTGTAGTATAAGTATCTTTGGTCCTTTGTATCTTATGGATAGCTTTGTAAACACTTGTAAGGAACTAGAGAGCAATATACATCATCCTTGAAAACCAACTACTTGTGTTGTTCTTGTTCTGTCTCTTGAATACTTGTGTTTCTTAGTTCTCACTAAAACTGGTTTCTAGTTCCCCATTTGATCTTTTAAGTGTTGTTGCACACTCTCCTCTTTGTGTTGTTGTGGTGTAAGCAAGTACCCTTAAACGGTCCTGCAATTGCTCATATTAAAAATCTAAATTCAATCTTAACAATACTTGTCTATATTGGAATTAAGTTTGATGCTGAAGTTCAGGCTCTACTGTTGTTGTCGTCTCTGCCTGATAGTTGGTCTGGAACTATAACTGCAATTTCAAGTTCTATGAGGACTAAGTGTTTCACTTTTAGTGGTATTTGAGATCTAATTATGGGTGAAGAAGTCAGAAGAAGGAACTCAGGTGAATCATCTAATAATGAACTACTAAATGTTGGCAGGGGTCGGGATAATAACAGGAATAGTGGGAGTCGGGGAAGGAGTTTATCTCAATAAAGGAAGAAATTGAAGTGTTGGAGCTGCAATGAGGTGGGACACGTTAAAATTCAGTGTCCGAATAAGAAGGAACTTAACACTACTAGTGGAGATGTTTTTGATGATGATGCATTGATACTCAGTGTGGAAAACAGTGTGGGTCTTGGGTCATAAATTCATGGGCTTCGTTTCACGCCATGGACAACGGGGAAACGATGGTGAATCTAAAACATGGTGATTTTGAAAAGGTACGCTTAACCAATGACGAGATACTTGAGGTAACAGGCATGGGTGATATAGATCTGGTTAGTTCATTGGGTACTACATAAAACCTAAAGAATGTCAGGGTGATTTCGGGGCTAAAGAAGAAACTGATTTCAGTTGGTCAGCTGGATGAACGAGGACTAGAAGTGAGGTTTCGTGGTGGTAAATTGAGGGTGATCAATGTTAATCTAGTTATTGCTCCTCGTATGAAGCATGAGTCATTGTATATAGTTAAGATACCTGCTGAGGGATGTATGACCATCTGGTTAAGCACGACAAAATTCGGTTAGCTAAATCTAGTGCTAAGAGAGTTTATTTAGCAAATGTGAATACTGGGGATGTTAGGTGAACGAGTTTGAAAATCTAAACCATCCAGGGGATTCTATGAAAGTGGGAGCATAGGACGTTTTCCGAATACAGTTACAAAGAATCATTGTGTTTTAAAGATTATGACTGGAAAATTCTCTCGTGGTGATTGTTTGCTGAATTTGGAGAGTGATGATGATCCTTGGTGTATTTTTGTATCTGGTGGAATATCCAAACCGGTTAAGATAGAGGATGAGTCGTTGGTGGGACTAGCCACGACTGAGTTGGAGCTCGAGGGAGCTTCAACCGGCCTTACTGGTACTTGAAGATGAGTTGTCGCTGCAACTAGGAGATATGATGGAGTCTTAGCTTGTTCTTTGGGAACTGGAGGCTTGGAAGACTTGTTTAAAGATTATTGAAGTTACTAGACGACCAGATTGCTTTGTACTTGAATGTCAGGTTAGAATTTATCGCAAAGCATCCAAGTGGGAGATTGTTGGGTTTGTGAAGACTTTGGGCTTGGGCCCATTCATTAAATTGTTATTAGTCTTTATATATATCATGTAATGTATTGTAATATTTGTACCAAGCAAATAAAGAAAACCCTAGTTGCAACCCGTGGACGTAGGTCACACCGACCGAACCACGTTAAATCTTTGTGTCATTTAATTTCTATTCTGCGTGATATTCGTTTGTGCGTGTTCGTGTATTGGATTTGCTTCGCTGCTTGATTCCTAACGAGACTTCAAAGGAAATATTACATACCACACATGGTTGAACCACAATTTTCAAAAAGATTTATGAATTCAAAATTTTCATAACCACACTTAACGAAACCGAGCTTGAACTTAAATTGCATATCGCAAACTAAGTTCCATCAAGTAAACTTCCAACATACTAAAGTATGAAATCAAAAGCAACAAACAACATCTATTATGAAATCAAACCGGTTCTCATACATTATTTCAAGTTATTAAATCTCCATTGAAATTATATAACATTCCATTTAATATTATTCATGGATAGATTGGGGGAAAATTTTGTTCATGGATTTTGATTGAATTAGAATTGAAATTTAAAAACATTCCATTTAACATTGTGTTTGGTTGGCCAGGTAACGAAATTGGAAAAGTCTCCCTCACTTAATGGAATCTCACTTTCATTCACATATGTGATGAAATTTAAAACTTTCCAAAGGAATGTTGGATGATTACCGCTATATTCTTTTCTTCATCTTCCCCACTTGTTGAATGTTGATATAGAAAAAATCATATTTTTAAAATGGACCAATTTGGAAATCCAAGGAAGAAAAGAACTTATCACAACGTGGACCCAAATCAAAAAACAAAAAAATACAGTGAAGACAAAAGCTTATCGGAGTGAAACCTAAACTTCGAAATGCGATGCTGAAGATAGTGTTCGGAATGCGATGGTGAAAATTATGGTCGGAATAGTGATGGTGAAGTGGTGAACCAAATAGATTGTAAGAAATTTATATGATCCATCTGAAACAGCAGTGAGAAAAACAATCGGGTGTTAGGTCCGCAAAAATTTAAAAATGGGTCAAGAAATGGTATGCATTTTAGAGGTTGCGTATAATGTTGACACGTGGCATTAAGGATGCTTTAAAGGGTGTCATGTGTCATATTAGATTTGTGTATATTAATATAGTAATATTATAGGGTTTTAAACAATGTTTCCTAAAAATACAAATTGAATAGTAAATTTTTTCTATCTTTCACTCACAACCACTTATAACCATATCATATAATATAGGGAATACACTCACATTAATTTAGAGAACTGGCTGTGAATTCTTTTATGGGTGTACCTACTCATCACCGATAACAATGAAAACTGATACCTTTTTAAGATTTCTATGGAGTCACTACAAGTTCATATATTTTTTTCATATGAATTTCTTCCAAATATGTGTAATGATTCATGGTGTATTCATCATAATGTTTGGGAGATTATTGTGCAATCTATGTCATATTTCCTTCATTTTCTTGCACATATATGTTATTAGCAGCACACTATGCAATTTGAATGGTATACATTCTTGCGTGAGAGACTGTCCCATGTAGACGGCTTTGGAGGTTGTTAGGACATCCCCTAAAGGGGACCCATTCCATAGATTGGGATGTGTTGGAGTCAGTTGGTGATTTGGAGCATGCTGAGGCGTTGGTAGGGTAGAGGGTGAGACACTATGGAGGAGAATGTTTGACCTGGAATATAGGAGCATGTTGATGCGCTAATTGGGATGTGTTGAAGTCGGTTGGTGATTTGGTGTTTTATAGTGTCTCCAATATCCACTTGAAAGAGACAGCGGATAGTCACCTCCTAGTCGAAGCCTAATTAAATGGTTTTCATTAACAAAAACAATTGCAACCAATTGGTGATTAGTGATCTCATGAGAAGATAACGAGAAGCGATGAAAAAAGTTGCAGAGTTACTCATGGATATAAACATTAAAACCACACGAAACATGTAAGCAATCAAGATTGTCATGGGTTATCCAATGTTGATATGGAGTTGCACCTAGCCCGTTCCAGTCTAATGAATTTCTTATTTGCCGAATATCATGAAACATAGAACCATACCTACGTGCATTTTCATCAAGCTCCGCTATAAATTCGGTACGAATAAAACGCCATTGATTTTCATCATATCCCAATCTAACAGCTACAGCCGAAAACCACAGTTACCATCGACATATACATCATCCGCACCCGAAATGTACGAGTAGAACACAGATGGAATACAGTTATTAAACCGGTAATAGTTTTTTTCGTCCCCCGGGGGTTTATAAAAACTTGGAATGTTGTTGGGATGATATATATTTTTCTCTTGCTTTGAGATACATTGATTGACTGCGTTGAAATGATCCTTGTTTAGACTTCACCACCGAACTTCAATATTTTGGAGAAACTTGAATATTTTCTCGTTCTTGCACGCAAGACCTATATCTAGAAGGTTCTAATATAAGATCTTGGAGAAACTTGAATATTTTCTCGTTTACACTTTCAGAGCTTTTTTATTTCTTTTGAAAAATTGACATATGATTTTATCATACCTATCGTAACTTTTTCAACTGTAAATGTTTTGTCACCAATCTATTTCTTTATATACATCTATTTTCTCCTTCCGTACAATATACGCAGATAAAAAATCAAGCTTCCTCCAACAAAGATCAATGTTATCGAGTGGAATAATTTGACCTATAAATAATGGGTAAAAGTTTGACAAATATATATACATATATATAAAAAATATAATATTCATGATAAAATTTAAAATTAAACAAATACTTACATGTTTAAAAGAAATTATTTATATAAAGGCATACCACAACTCATAAAAAGATGACACCCACATAATACATTGGATGTTATTAGATGATAATCTTGTTGATCTCACCAATTAAAAAAACCAAAGCCGCAATAGAAACTTTACTTCATAACAATCGAAGCACTTTATGATCATGTTGAACAGTAAGAATAAGTTTGTATTTGGTAAAAAAAATTATAGACATTTTCTGGGTAATTAAAATGTTATTGATAAACGAAATAAATTTATCCAGGGTACCATTAATTTTTGTGAGGTAACTTTTCAGCAATTAATGTTGACACTCCACTCGGTTCGTTGTGTGTTGACCAAAGTTACGATCTTTATCTATCCATGCGGTCACAATCAAATTATTTTTTTAGTACATCAAAACTTCTAATTAAAATAATATTATATTATATTTTCTGATATATGGACACCAATATTCGGTAAAGATGGTCAAAATTATACGTGATATGTCAAGCGTGATAGAGTTAATAAGTACCAACCACAAATGCTCAAAATCACCTCATTCATCATTTGAAAATTTCGCCTTTCAACGTTTAATAATATTTTCTGATATATGCTATCTACAAAGTAGTCCCACGGCATTTCGAAAAACTTCTTCACACTCTTTAATCAGAGAAAGGTTTGTGTCGGTACGTATAATGCGAGGTTTTATACACTTTTGCTATAAAGTTTTTTTAGTTGTTTTAGAACCCATCTGAAATTGATCAAATTCTCAAGATCAATAAATGCATGAGCAAAAGAAAATGATCACCAACCATTTGAACAAATGGCATGTTGTAGACATTAGTTTTATACGTTGTGTCTATCATCAACTGTAACACCCGGAAATTTTCTTTGAAGCCGACGAAATAAGAAAAGAAATAAAGCCCAAGGTCGAGGGACCAAACTTGCCAAACGGGAAGAAACTTGGATGAGTGGGGGTATAAAAGGGGGAGGGCAGCCCACACCCTCCCCACTCTTGCAAAAACTCAGTCAAGGGAGAAAAAGAAGGAGAAAAGAGGAGAAAAGCTTGGTTTGGGTGGATTCGAGCGCGAAAATCGAAGTGTAGCAGGTCAAATCGAAGCTCTACTCGACGGGATCGTTTGTGTGAGTTCTAGGACCCCTCTTTTATGCGTTTTCAAATGATTTGGGGCTGGAACACATCTGAAAATCACTTTTCGGGTATTTTGGGTGTAATCCTGTTTGTGTATGTGTGTGTATGTGTATGATTCGTTTGGGTATTGATTTCGGGCTTAGTTGTGCTTGTATGGTGTCGTGGTATGCTTCCCTAAGGTTTAGAATGGTTGATTTGAGCTTAAAAGAGGTTTGGAAGAGTTTGGAGGTCGAACATGGCGGCTGCAGTTCGGGATGAAGTGTATTCTGCACCCGGCTAGGGCTATGCGACTGGAGGTTAACGCGTCCGAATGGCATGCGACTGGGTCCATTCGCACGAAAGGTGTGCGACTGAGGTTCATTCGCACGAAAGTAATGCAACTGAAGGAAATGCGGATGAAGGTCATGCGACTGAAGGAAATGCGGATGAAGGTCATGCGACTGAAGGTCATGCGACTGGAGTCCATACGCCTGTGAGACATGCGATTGAGGTTCATACGCACGAAAGGTGTGCGACTGAGGGCCATTCGCATGAAGGTCATGCGACTGAGGTCCATACGCCCGGATGTCATGCGACTGAAGTACATTCGCATGGGAAGCATGCGATTGGAGGCTATGCGACTGGAGGTCCATTCGCCTAAGTGTTTTCATACGTATGGAAGACCATGCGACCGAATGGGGTCCATACGCCCGAATGACCCTAGTGTATTGTCTGACTTTCGGGAAAGTGCGGACGTAGGCTCGGACCTTTGGGGTTGTAGATGATGTGATGGGCACGGATGATTTAAGATGATGTATGATGATGAGCTGATGATGATGTGATGCATGATGATGTGTGATGTCGTATGGTTATATGATGTGTTGCGCGTGATTGATGTGATGTATGATGTTGTATGTTATGCATGATGTATGTTATGGGTGTGTAGTGTTGCCTTGTGTGATTGATGTTGTATGTTGTTATATTCTTTATTATTATGTATGATTGTCTTCCCGTGGCATGTTAACGAATGTAATGAAAGTATTATGTAACGTAAAGTGGAAGATAATGAAAGGAGGAACATAATGATGGTGTGCATGTATTAATGAACGAATGAGTGTATGGAAAGGCTTGCAAGCAATATGTACAGAGGTGCACGACTCTATGATGTCGTAAGCGCAACTGCGTGTGGTTTAGCTAACCCGTAAGGATACACGCAGGGGTTCCAGTCTTTATGACTGACCAACAGTATGGTACGTGGTTATAGTGGTTACCCACCTCGATGCTGGTGCCAGGCTATGTGCAGTGTGGAAGTCATTTTATGATCTTCGGCCCAGTACTCGAGTATGCATAATGTGGGGGTGTTGTATACGTGGTTATAGTGTTACCCACCTTGATGCTGGTGCCAGGCTATGTGCAGTGTGGAAGTCATTTTATGATCTTCGGCCCAGTATTCGAGTATGCATAATGTTGGGGGTGTATAGAGCAGTGGGATCTTTGTCGCTTGCCCCGGTGCTGGTGCCAGGCTATGTGCGGTGTGGAAGTCATTTTATGATCTTCGGCCCAGTACCCGCTGTGTGCATAAGTTTGGGGTATAGCTGATGACACTGATCCGGAATGAGTTAATGATGTTATGAACGAACGAAGCGAATGATATGTAACGTACGATGATAAATGAATGAAAGTAAGAACGTATGAACGAATGGAAGAATGTTAACGAATGTAATGGAAGATAATAATTATATTATCTATGTGTACGTATGATGTATGATCGCATGAAAGTAAAGAACGGTTTTAACAAAAGAAAAGTATGTTTTATTATAAAACTAGAACTCACTCAGCAACGCTGACTTTGATGTGTTTCCAGTTGGCAGGTTTGTTGCTGAGGATGGCGCGGGGCAGCTACTCAGCTCTTTTGGATGGCATTCTTTGTTTAATGTTTTTGCATTGTAATGCGAACAAATGATATTGTGTAATGAACGGTTGTATTATTTTGCAAAAGCATTTTAATGAAATGAAAATGTTGTTTTTAATGTTTCCGCTACAACGATTTCATGTAAAATGATAAAATTATATGTTTTATGTGCAATGATTGACCAGCTGTAAGCGTCCCGGGAACGGGGCCTTACATCAACACATGTGGGTAGGCGTGCCATAAAGGGTGAGATATGAGATGTATAAAAAACTCCATCTATGGTATTTGTGAGTTTGTCCATGTGAGGGGTGTAAATATATTTATGTTGTTATAGTATAGAAAAAGACACCTGCATTAAAGTTTCGTCGATTTCTGCTTAATTTTTTTTATTTTCATGTGGATATTATATACTGTTCTTAAGGCTAACACGTTGTTGGTATTATGTTCACTCAGTTTGCCCTAAATGTTTCGAAGCTTAATATTTTCCTCTTTTAGTTGCTTTACCGTACAAAGCTCTTTTTAGCGGGTCTAATTGCGTATGCATGTCCCTCGAGGTGTTTATCAAGTTTATGATTATGAGTATCATCTACAACAACTATTACCCACACACCTTTTTTATTTGGTACTTTCCTTGTAATTCAAACTAACAATTTATTTTTTTGGTGCCAGTGTTTCTTAGAGTGTGTGCTCATTTATATAATCTATCACGATCACATTTTAATCATAATTTAACTACCAATTCATTATTTTTTTTCAATTGTTTCATGACAATAATATAATCATTTTCACGACCTATATTAGTTGCCCAATCTACTAATTCATCACGAGATACAAAAAAACCTAACAATTTTAAATAATACAATTAACCCTTTTCACGACCTATATTAAGTTAGATTCGTGTCATATAACCCTTTTCTTTCAAAATCATCGGCATTGTCATCTCCACTACTATCACCTTCGTTATCGTTGCTATTATCGCCGCCGCCATCTGTCACACCCCAACCTTGACGGCGGAAACGTCGAGGTGTGAGGGTTAAGATTGTTCACAGCCACATAACGCTATATTTAAATTGAAAATATTATTATCATAAGCATTAAATTGAAATACAACCATAAGTCACAAAAAGAAATAAGTTCAACATAACTCAATCATAACATAATGTTTTTGTTTATTTAACTAGGTCCAAATCCTAGTTTTATTGCAAGCTTCAAATGTCCACTTTAAACTTGGGGATTTCCTGAAACATGATGAAAATAAAGAGTCAACTAAAAATAGTTGGTGAGTTTCCAAGTTTTCATACATAATAAGATTACAAGTAGCAATTCATGTCATGGATTATAAGCTAGTAAGGTTATAGAACACATATCGTTACAACCAAACCTCGACTTGATTACAAGTATATAAGATTGGCTAAGTGTATTTGGTTCCCTAGTGCACAAGCGTACGGCCCCTAGGAGTCGGCAATACCTCGACTTTAGCACCAAATAGGCTTGTCAGGCCCAAAGATCTAAGACGTCGCCAGGCTAGCAATAGTTAATGATTGTAAACAAACTATGTATCTCATATAAACACTTACAAAACACAAATAACCATGACCAAAAATAAGTAGAATTGCATGTGCATCACAAGTCTCAAACGTTTAAACGTGTATGTAATTTAAGCATCATGTTTCACCCCAAATAAGTGTGAAATTATAAAAAGGGGACAAGGAAAACTCACTTGATCAATAAGTATATTATGAAGGTTAATAATAACAATAATAAACGTCGTTTCAAGATGTACGTCACAAGGCACCTATATATATTATAAAATGTAGGTCAATAATAAGGTTAACGATATAACGATAAATAGGGTTCCAATATGGATTTGGGAGTTTTTATAAATAATATTATTTATCGACTCCATTTTAATACAACGAAGAAAACGTAACTAATCCTTTTGAATTAACCCTTATAATGATTTATTCATCAAATATAAGTTAAATCTTAACATCAACATAATTTATCTAAAATTAAAGATATCATATAAACCAAATAATAATTTAGTGATTTTAACTATTTAAAGCTTGTTTTATGAAAATAACTAATTATAACATTTTCTAGTAACATTTCATAAAAAGATCTATTAAAGAGTTTTAAAGAAACAAATTAACAGAAAATAACTAGATAGCTTCTAAAATAAACAAAATATTTAAAACTGATTTTTATAATTTTTAGAAATTTTATTTAATTTTTTTAAAGGCTGGAAAGCCATAAAAAAAATAGGTGAGGTGGCCCGGGTTCGAACCCGGGACCTCAAGGTTGACAAGGGAGAGTGTTACCATTAGGCTGGGTAGCCTATGCCTGTTAAGGCTCGGCTTTCTTTTCTTAAAACCAACACAAGAACATAAATCCCCAATTCCTCATGAACCCTAGTTCGATTCTCCCCCAAATTGACAAGCAAATCGTTTATGTAAAAGCCTGTAATCATGGGGCTTTTGTTCCCCATGATAAATCGAGTATGTACATGTGTGTAATTTACCCGTTTAATTTCAGATTGAAGATGATCCTAATCGAAGACGAACTCTCGGTCGTATTATCCAATGGATGAGCAAACTTCAATGAAAACCCAATTAAGCTTGCTGTTAGCTTCGAATATAGTTCTTGATGAAATGCCCTCGATCAATCGAAGTTTAGAAAGTTTGGATGATGGGTTTCGAATAGGTTGCAGGTTCGCGACGAAAGAGATAATCGGACAAGGTGAATCCGTGGGTTTCAGGTGTAATTGGTAATTGCAATCGATTAAACTTAGATAAACGTTTGATTAGGTTTAGTTAATTGAGTTATAATTGAGTTTTAATGCTCGAACGTTGAATGATTATTTCTCGTCGGTTACTTGATCGATTGACCTAGAAAACGGACACTTAATTGCGGTTAAACGATGCCCAACGGTTCGATTCATCCTCTAAAATGATTTGGGAGCGGTTTTGGGTCGAAAAACGAGTGTATTCAATGGGTTTGGCCGTCGCCGGACTTGGCCGGAGTAGCCACCGGCGCTTTGCCGGATTTGCGGGAAGGGAATTAAGGTGGGGGGTTGGGTTTTGGAATATACATGTTTGGTCCCTATGGTTATACATTTAACATTTAAAGTACAAACTTTAATAGTAAAGTTTCTAAATTGACATTAACCCCCCCCAAAGTTTAATTACTTGAAGTTTTAAAACCTTAATAAGTTTAGTAACTATACAATTTCATTATTATTATTATTAATATTATTTTTATGATTATTAATACTATTGTTAATTATTATTAATAGCAATAATTATTATTATTATTATTATTAACATTAAAATTAACAATTGTCATTATTATAACAATATCGTTATCATTATTAACAATGTTAAACAAATTAATTTATTAACATCTATCTTAACTCAACATGCATTACAAGCCCTCAAAGTTTCATAAAAGACACAAATGATCCTTACAAGAACTTAACAAGGTTAACGCCTAATTTAACAAAAATACAAGATGTTACAGTCTCCCCAACTTAAAAGAATTTCGTCCCGAAATTAAAAGAAAAGAAACTATACAAATAAGAATGGGTATTTCTTCTTCATATGCTCCTCACGTTCCCAAGTAAATTCGGCGCCTCGTTTATTCTCCCAACGAACCTTGACGATCGGGGTGGTTGTGGTTCTAGTTTTCTTCATTATACGATCCATGATCTCAACAGGTTTCTCAACAAAATGCAATGACTCGTCAATCTGGATGTCTTCCAACGGAACATACAGACTTTCGTCAGCCAAACATTTCCTCAAGTTTGAGACGTGGAACACAGGATGAACTCCACTAAGGTCGGAAGGTAGTTCCAGTTTATAAGCCACTTTCCCAATCCTTTTCAGGATTTTGAAAGGCCCTACAAATCTTGGAGCCAGTTTGCCCTTCTTTCCAAAGCGAACCACACCTTTCCACGGTGAAACCTTGAGAAGAACCATCTCCCCAACTTGGAATTCCAATGGCTTACGTCGCTTGTCAGCATAGCTCTTTTGTCGACTTCTCGCCACTTCAAGGTTCTTGCGAATGATAGAAACTTTATCGGTCGTCTCTTGTATAAGTTCAGGACCAGTGATGAAGTTTTCACCAATGTCGGTCCAACAGATCGGTGAACGACATTTTCGACCATAAAGTGCTTCGAACGGTGCCATCTTGATACTCGAGTGGTAACTATTGTTATACGAAAATTCCGCAAGCGGTAGATGCGTATCCCAATCGCCACCAAAGTCAAGAACACAAAGGCGTAGCAAATCCTCCAAGGTTTGGATCGTTCGCTCGGTTTGACCATCAGTTTGAGGATGGTAAGCCGTGCTTAGATCTAGTTGTGTACCCAAGAGTTCTTGCATAGACGACCAAAAATGTGAAGTGAAGCGAGCATCTCGGTCGGATATGATGTGCAGAGGTACCCCATGACGACTTACAATCTCATCAACGTATATACGAGCTAACTTTGATGTTTTGTAAGTGTCACGTATAGGTATAAAATGCGCCGACTTGGTCAATCGGTCAACGATCACCCATATGCTATCATGTCCTCGAGAGGTTCGGGGTAGCTTTGTTATGAAGTCCATGGATATGTGTTCCCACTTCCACATAGGAATCTCGGGTTGCTCAAGTAATCCACTTGGACGTTGATGTTCGGCTTTAACCTTCGTGCACGTAAGGCACTTAGCTACATAAGTCGCTATGTCTTTCTTCATTCCAGGCCACCAATATTGACCACGCAGGTCCATATACATCTTATCGGAGCCAGGATGAATAGAATAACGACTTTGATGAGCTTCGTTCATGATGAAGGTACGGAGGTTATCGCGATTTGGAATCCAAATTCGATTGGCGAAGTACATCAACCCATTGGGTTTCGTTTCCAATCGGGTTAGAAGATTATGCTCCAACTCATCCTTCATTCTTCCTTCTCGTTGTACCATTTGTTGAGCCTCCAGGATACTAGACTCGATGTCACTATCTATCCTCAGGTTTTGTAGCAATACGGTGGTCTCGTTGACATCAAGTCGGATCTCAGTATCAAACTCACCCAAAGTATCAAACCATTGTCGTCGATCGCGAATTTCTTGGAATGAGATCATCTTGTTGTGAATCTTTCGGCTTAGAGCGTCGGCTACAACGTTTGCTTTACCAGGATGGTAACGAATGTCACAATCATAATCACTAATCAACTCCACCCAACGACGTTGTCTCATATTGAGATCTTTTTGATTGAAAACGTGTTGAAGGCTTTTGTGATCGGTGTAGACTATACATTGCGTACCATACAAGTAGTGTCTCCAAATCTTCAAAGCAAAGACAACAGCACCAAGCTCAAATCGTGTGTTGTGTAATTCACCTCGTGAACCTTCAATTGTCTCGATGCATAAGCTATAACCTTCCCTCGTTGCATGAGAACACAACCAAGGCCTTGTTTAGATGCATCACAATACACGGTGAAATCGTCGTTTCCATCGGGTAGGGTCAAGATAGGAGCATTGCACAACTTGTGCTTTAACGCTTCAAAAGCTTCTTCTTGCTCGGGACCCCACTCGAATAGTTTATTCTTTTGTGTCAAAGTAGTGAGCGGTTTCGCGATCCTCGAGAAGTTGGCAATGAATCGCCGATAATAACCAGCAAGACCAAGAAAAGAACGAACTTCGGTAGGAGTTGTAGGAACACACCAATTCTTCACAGCTTCCACCTTTGCAGGATCAACGTGAATTCCTTGGCTATTCACCACGTGTCCTAGAAATTGAACTTCCTCGAGCCAGAAATCACACTTCGAGAACTTCGCGTACAATTGCTCTTTCTTTAACAACTCAAGAACCAATCTCAAATGCAGTTCATGATCGGTGTTGGACTTGGAATAGATAAGTATGTCATCAATGAAGACGATCACAAACTTGTCTAGATAAGGCTTGCATACTCGGTTCATGAGATCCATGAAGACAGCAGGAGCATTGGTTAAACCAAAAGGCATCACCATAAACTCATAGTGCCCATATCGAGTACGGAACGCGGTCTTTGGGATATCATCATCATGGACTCGTAATTGATGATAGCCAGAACGTAAGTCGATCTTCGAGAAAATAGCAGCTCCTTGAAGTTGGTCAAACAAATCATCGATACGAGGAAGAGGATAACGGTTCTTGATGGTAAGCTTGTTAAGCTCACGATAATCGATGCACATACGAAACGTTCCATCTTTCTTCTTCACGAATAGAACAGGTGCACCCCAAGGCGAAGAACTAGGACGGATGAAGCCCTTCTCGGATAACTCTTGAAGTTGACTAGAGAGTTCTTGCATTTCCGATGGTGCAAGTCGATATGGTGACTTAGCCACGGGGTTTGCTCCCGGTATCAAGTCAATTTTAAACTCGACTTCACGCACGGGAGGTAAACCACTAAGGTCATCGGGAAATACTTCAGGAAAGTCTCGTACGATAGGGACATCCTTAAGTTCTTTCCCTTTGACTTTCGTGTTGACCACGTAAGCCAAGAAGGCCATATACTTCTTGCTTAAGCACTTTCGGGCTTGAGTGCAAGACATGAGTTTAAGCCCTTTGGAAGATTTCTCACCGAACACTTCAAAGTATCTCCAGAGGGTAACGGTATGCGAATGCACTTCTCGAAACAAATGATCTCGGCATGGTGTTTGGCTAACCAATCCATACCAATGATGACGTCGAAACTTCCAAGTTTCATAGGGATAAGATCGATAAGAAAATCATGCGTGTCAAGACTTAAGATGCAATCACGAATAACGACATCAACGGTGATCGGTTCTCCATCGGCAACTTCAACGGTAAGAGGTCTTCCTAGTTTCGTATGTGGCTTAGCAAGTATGGGTTCAAACTCTAACGAAACAAAACTCTTATCGGCTCCAGAATCAAATAGGACATAGGCATAAGTTTTATTAATAAGGAACATACCTGTTCAATTTTAAAGGTATTTAACGACATAGGTAACACATGAAAAGAATTAGGTCACAAAAGTTAAAGGTAAGTGAACATACCATTCACCACATCATTGTTTGCTTGTGCTTGATTCGCGTTGATGTTGAAAGCACGTCCACGGGCTTGTGGAACATTACCCACAAGACGGGGGCATTGTGGGCGGAAATGACCAGGTTCCCCACAGTTGTAGCAAACACGATTTGTGACCACGGCGGCGTTGTTGTTAGGTGCACGGTGACAAGTCGCCACCAAGTGACCATATTTACCGCATAATGTACAGATACGGCATGGTTGATTTCCCGGGTGATGGTACCTACAAATGTTGCACATAGGCTGGGGACCAGCATAAGCCCTAGCCCCAGGCACTTGTGCCACAGGTGCAGCCGCAGGTACAAGTTGTCTTTGAGGTTGTTTAGGTGCAGCCACAGCATAGTTGCGCGCCGGTGTGAACTTGCGCTTCTTGTTGTTGTTGTTGTTGTTGTAAGACGGTTCAGCTTTGGTTTCTTTAACAGCCTCGGTAGCCGTCTTCTCTACTTTCTTTGCACCCTTCACAGACATGGTGCCCGCTCGTATATGATTCTCGGTGAGTTGAGCGGTGATAGTAATGGCTTCTTCCAAAGTTGTGGGTCGGCTACCCACCACAGCATCTTGAATTTGGGGTGGTACACCCTTAATGAACTTCTCGATGTTGCGGGGGACAGTGTCGACCATGTGAGGCAGCAATAAACTCAACTCATGATGCCTAGTTGAGTAGGCCAAATGATCACCATCATTTTGCTTCAAGTTCCAGAATTCTTCCTCCAACTTTTGCAACTCACTTCGTGGGCAGAACTTCGCGATAGCGATGTTCTTGAACTCCTCCCAAGTAAGTGCTTGCACAGCTTCGGGTCCACGGTTTCTCTTCTCGCTATTCCACCAGGTAAGTGCCCTTTGTTGGAGCACACTAGTAGCATAACGAACCTTGAGTGCCTCGGGACACTCACAGTTGATAAAGGTATTCTCCATGCTTTCGAACCACTCAAGAAGACCAGTGGCTCCTTCCTTGCCACTAAAACTAGTGGGCTTGCAAGAGCTAAAGTGTTTGAAAGTGCAAGTTCGATTGTTCCCGTTTTGGTTGTTCCCATTTTGGTTGTTGCTGTTCTCTCCATGACCATTACCATTGTTGCTACCATTGGTCAGTAAGGTGCTATTAAGTTCAGCAACCATGGTCGGGATGACAGCAGCCATTTGACGAGCAATCATGGCGGCTAGTTTACGATCGGAACTTCCACGCTTTCCATGATGACGAGACATGCTGGAATATACAAAATGAGTTAGATACGAGAATTGGAATAACAAGGGTCATAGTTCAACAAGGATAAGGCAATAGTTGTAAGGCACATGGAATGGTTCCATTTGGTAACGCATTACCATTTGGAAACGTTGACACGTCAAGGTAAGTTGACCCACTTGCCTTAGAAATTTGTGTATGTTGACCATAGTTTATCACTCATCCCAGAAATCCCCAGGTAAGCATAACTAGTCCCGTAGGATTTATGCGATATGCTTGCCTTAGCCCGAGGGCCTTTTGCCAGGAAATCCAGAATACAGGTGTCTATGTGTCACACAAATATCTTAGGTTCATGAATCAAAACCTTGATGAGATTTTACATAGATTAGACATAAGTCTAAGGATTCAAGTCATAAGCATAAGTATACAATTCCACGTGTCGACGAGAATAAGATTAAGAAGTTTCATTTTTCGGGGAGAGTCAAAGTGTCAAAAGGTAAGTTTAGGGAGACAAGTAACTAAGTTTAAACAATTACAAGGCAAACCTATGCTAAGGCATCAAGTTGCACATAAGTAAAGTATAGCATTATGTAGCATGTAACAATATATATATTACCAAGAATATAAATATTATTCTAAGAGGTTCATGCATAAGCTATAGTCTAGGTCACCATTTCTAATAACCTAAATCCCTATAGTTATGGGCTCTGATACCAATCTGTCACACCCCAACCTTGACGGCGGAAACGTCGAGGTGTGAGGGTTAAGATTGTTCACAGCCACATAACGCTATATTTAAATTGAAAATATTATTATCATAAGCATTAAATTGAAATACAACCATAAGTCACAAAAAGAAATAAGTTCAACATAACTCAATCATAACATAATGTTTTTGTTTATTTAACTAGGTCCAATCCTAGTTTTATTGCAAGCTTCAAATGTCCACTTTAAACTTGGGGATTTCCTGAAACATGATGAAAATAAAGAGTCAACTAAAAATAGTTGGTGAGTTTCCAAGTTTTCATACATAATAAGATTACAAGTAGCAATTCATGTCATGGATTATAAGCTAGTAAGGTTATAGAACACATATCGTTACAACCAAACCTCGACTTGATTACAAGTATATAAGATTGGCTAAGTGTATTTGGTTCCCTAGTGCACAAGCGTACGGCCCCTAGGAGTCGGCAATACCTCGACTTTAGCACCAAATAGGCTTGTCAGGCCCAAAGATCTAAGACGTCGCCAGGCTAGCAATAGTTAATGATTGTAAACAAACTATGTATCTCATATAAACACTTACAAAACACAAATAACCATGACCAAAAATAAGTAGAATTGCATGTGCATCACAAGTCTCAAACGTTTAAACGTGTATGTAATATAAGCATCATGTTTCACCCCAAATAAGTGTGAAATTATAAAAAGGGGACAAGGAAAACTCACTTGATCAATAAGTATATTATGAAGGTTAATAATAACAATAATAAACGTCGTTTCAAGATGTACGTCACAAGGCACCTATATATATTATAAAATGTAGGTCAATAATAAGGTTAACGATATAACGATAACTAGGGTTCCAATATGGATTTGGGGGTTTTTATAAATAATATTATTTATCGACTCCATTTTAATACAACGAAGAAAACGTAATTAATCCTTTTGAATTAACCCTTATAATGATTTATTCATCAAATATAAGTTAAATCTTAACATCAACATAATTTATCTAAAATTAAAGATATCATATAAACCAAATAATAATTTAGTGATTTTAACTATTTAAAGCTTGTTTTATGAAAATAACTAATTATAACATTTTCTAGTAACATTTCATAAAAAGATCTATTAAAGAGTTTTAAAGAAACAAATTAACAGAAAATAACTAGATAGCTTCTAAAATAAACAAAATATTTAAAACTGATTTTTATAATTTTTAGAAATTTTATTTAATTTTTTAAAGGCTGGAAAGCCATAAAAAAATAGGTGAGGTGGCCCGGGTTCGAACCCGGGACCTCAAGGTTGACAAGGGAGAGTGTTACCATTAGGCTGGGTA
This sequence comes from Flaveria ramosissima, assembly GCA_025215565.1. Lineage (NCBI taxonomy): Eukaryota > Viridiplantae > Streptophyta > Magnoliopsida > Asterales > Asteraceae > Flaveria > Flaveria ramosissima. The sequence continues at coordinate 15,341,455 of CM046035.1, forward strand.
GCCTATGCCTGTTAAGGCTCGGCTTTCTTTTCTTAAAACCAACACAAGAACATAAATCCCCAATTCCTCATGAACCCTAGTTCGATTCTCCCCCAAATTGACAAGCAAATCGTTTATGTAAAAGGCTGTAATCATGGGGCTTTTGTTCCCCATGATAAATCGAGTATGTACATGTGTGTAATTTACCCGTTTAATTTCAGATTGAAGATGATCCTAATCGAAGACGAACTCTCGGTCGTATTATCCAATGGATGAGCAAACTTCAATGAAAACCCAATTAAGCTTGCTGTTAGCTTCGAATATAGTTCTTGATGAAATGCCCTCGATCAATCGAAGTTTAGAAAGTTTGGATGATGGGTTTCGAATAGGTTGCAGGTTCGCGACGAAAGAGATAATCGGACAAGGTGAATCCGTGGGTTTCAGGTGTAATTGGTAATTGCAATCGATTAAACTTAGATAAACGTTTGATTAGGTTTAGTTAATTGAGTTATAATTGAGTTTTAATGCTCGAACGTTGAATGATTATTTCTCGTCGGTTACTTGATCGATTGACCTAGAAAACGGACACTTAATTGCGGTTAAACGATGCCCAACGGTTCGATTCATCCTCTAAAATGATTTGGGAGCGGTTTTGGGTCGAAAAACGAGTGTATTCAATGGGTTTGGCCGTCGCCGGACTTGGCCGGAGTAGCCACCGGCGCTTTGCCGGATTTGCGGGAAGGGAATTAAGGTGGGGGGGTTGGGTTTTGGAATATACATGTTTGGTCCCTATGGTTATACATTTAACATTTAAAGTACAAACTTTAATAGTAAAGTTTCTAAATTGACATTAACCCCCCCCCAAAGTTTAATTACTTGAAGTTTTAAAACCTTAATAAGTTTAGTAACTATACAATTTCATTATTATTATTATTAATATTATTTTTATGATTATTAATACTATTGTTAATTATTATTAATAGCAATAATTATTATTATTATTATTATTATTAACATTAAAATTAACAATTGTCATTATTATAACAATATCGTTATCATTATTAACAATGTTAAACAAATTAATTTATTAACATCTATCTTAACTCAACATGCATTACAAGCCCTCAAAGTTTCATAAAAGACACAAATGATCCTTACAAGAACTTAACAAGGTTAACGCCTAATTTAACAAAAATACAAGATGTTACACCATCGCCGTTGTCATCACCACCGACATTCCCAACATTATTGCCATAGTTAGATGTGTATTGTTCAACATAGTTATCACCCTCATCACCGTAATAACTATTATACTTGTCGGGGTAATAGTTAGAATCAGAACCGAATAAATAATTGTTATTTCAAATTGATATCGTTAATAAACTATATCGCTTAACGAAATGATACGAATATTGAACTTATTGATATGAAATAAGTTAACAAGTAACAATAATATAGTATTTCACAGAAAATATTACGTCGAGTCAAATAATTACCACAAATATCGAGTAATATTACATCGTATCAAATAATGTAATAAATACAAAATTACACTGTAATCTAGCAATATTACATCATGTCAAAAAAATAATTATTTGACTTAAGTAACGACCCGTGACTAACTTAATGGGCCGTATATTTATGGTTTAATGAGTCGTAAAGTGAGTTATGTGTCGTAAAATTTTGTACTAGTGAAGGGTCTCACAAGCCGTGAAATCTTTAAATGACTAATACGATTCAGTGCACAACTATACGGGCCGTAACAAAAGCGTCTAGATAATACACAACATACCTATAACACATCTCTTTAAAAAGTGCATATAATATGGATTTAATGAAAGAATGATTTGTTTATCTATTTCTACTACAACTTAGGCATCATTTACCAATAGCCATCGACGATCATGATCACCAATCATCCATTTGTTGACGATTGACTCTCAATCACCTTCATTTGTTGACGATCCTACTACCTACAAGTCTATAGTCGAAACGAGTACATGTGTAAAGACAATTAGAATTTAGACAAATAAACACCAAAAAGAGGGTTGCGGCACAACTTGTTGCTTGTTTACCTGCTAGTTTATTGTTAACGTTTATTTGAAATGAGTTTATTTGATTACAATAAACAACCAAATAACTAAAGAACAAATTAGGGTAGTGTAGTCTTTTAGAACAGTTGTTATGAAAACCGCCTTAAAATGGTGTTTATTTCGGGCAAACCATAACAAACTCTTGTGAAAGATATATTCGTATAGATGATTTCAAAAAAACCGCTTCGAAAGAAATATTTTTCAAGGTGGTGTCTATATTTAGAGGCGTTTTATTGTTTTTGAATAGGGTTTTTATTTGTTTTAGAATAGGATATTTTGGACTCATATTAGTATTAGGTGTTGTTTATTTTTTTTGCAGGAAAACGTCTACAGTTTGCGGACCACATCTGCAGCAGAATAGGTGGACCAAACGTGTGTAGTCTGCAAGAAGAAGACTATTTGTTTTTTAACATCTGCAGATTGTAAATTATTATCTTTTTAACTTTTCACAACTCAAAGAAAAAAGTAAAAATCCACAATCAGAAGCTATTTGTTGAAGACCAAGGACATTCCCCCAAATTATTATCTTGAAGACCAAGGACATTCCCCCAAATCATTCTTCTTCGTAATCTTTTGTAAAAACCTATAATCAACAGATGGCTTTAGGCAAACCCAAAATTCACAAAATTCACCCAAACTCAAGACTTCAATCACACCTCCATCACCCTCAATAGATGACTTCAAGTGGTGGCGGGTTGCGCCCGGTGGGAGGAGGGCATCGTGAGGTGGCGGGTTGCGCCCGGTGGGAGGAGGGCATCGTGAGGTGGCTGGTGGCTGCTCTGGCGATGGAGGTCGATGGGGATGCTGGTGGCTGCAGCGGCGGGAGTGGCTGCAGCAGGGGAAAGGGGTGACGCTAATGACTACGACCGGTGGGGAGGGGGCCGGAGATGGTGATAGGGAAGGAGATGGGGGTGGCTGCATGTTGTGGGGGTCGTCGCTGGAGGATGGCCACAAAGGGGGGCAACGCCGGTGGGAGCGGCGTGGGCGGGCGGCGACCGGAGACGGGGGGTTAGGCGGCGGCGGCTGGGAGGAGAGGAGTGGTGGGGAGGGTTGAGCACAAATGAAGGAATGAAGGTCTGAAAGGGTTGGGGGTAAAGGAGAAGAGGTTGAGAAGAGTTGAGAAGTGGTAAGACCATATCTTCTTCACGCAGACGTCATGAAGACGTTTTTTAATGAAACGTCTTTCAAAAAACAAACACTCTGCGCACTCAAAACCTCTTCCCGCGTCTGCGTGCTCGCAAACAAAAAGGTGAGGAAGAGCTTTTGCAAAATAACAAACACCACCTTAGTGTTGTACTGTTGCCCCTCACAAAACTAGTGTGACTTTAAATCTTTACGCATGCAAGGTTTGGTGGAATAAAGAAAAAAATTTATTGTTCGAAAAATAAGAATAGGTTATTAAGGAGGTTTTGTAAAAGTGCTCCAAAAATAGTTTTGACCGCGACAAAAGATTGATTGTGTACTAGTGTTTCATTTTCAATTAATGAATAAAAACAAGGTAGCATTAACGACGATCAATACGTTACGACTAACGATACCACCCTATGATGATACTAATTTTCGTTTACGATTTTCAAAAGTCTCAAAACACATTTATTAGAGTTCGTGTCATGGATTTTAGTAAAATAACAAAAATATTGCAAGATATTAATTATTTGCATTTAATTGGTAAAGTTTGAATATTAAATGAAGTTGAATCGATTTTAGTGTTGTTTGCACACAAAATTATATATTAACTTAATTGTAAAGGTTGGTGATAGCACTTCTTTTTTTTTCTTCTTTTTGACATAAATAATATTTACTTCAACGGTGTTCATGAATGTTGCAAGTAGTAGTGGTCAAAACATTGTAATATAGATGGTAGATGTGGGTTCAATTCCCACCCTCTACTTATTTTTGTTTGTTTTTATTCTTTTGTTTTTTTATTTAGATTAACTTTTTTTCCTTTACTTTTCATATATATAATTTTTTTCAATTTAAATTATGTTGTTCTTATATTTTTAGATATGTGAAATACACAATGGTGTTTTTATGTTTCAGTCTCCAAAACAAAAACGCACTAACTTTATACATTTTATTTTATGCATTCAACCATGTTAGTGTCATCGGAGTAACGAGCGTCATGGAATTTATAGACGCGTCAGGACAGATCAATAACTACATTAATGTCATTATACAGCTCCGCCGCAACACACAGGTCAAATTTTCTCGTTCAGCATATTTTGTAAATTCTGACACCTTTAAATTAACATCCAATAATTGCATCTTCCACTAATAATCTATTAATTTGTATCACGGAGTTGGTAAGCATCACAATAAGCATGATTATTTTATATATAAACATGTGTGATTTGTGATTTATTAGTTTCAAAGGTCAGATTGTAGGACCATTCTTTTCTGTATTTCCTTGCCTAATAATTTTATTTTGTCTTAATACATTTGGCTGGTGACGACTTAAGTTTTCCTCCGTCTCATAAAAAGTCATTTAAAGGAAGTTTCAGTGCAATAATACCGAAGGTTCTCTTTGAATTCCTATAAACCTGATTAATGTTTATATATATCATCATTTTTATAGATAACTAGCATCAACTTACGTGTAACTTGGTTAATAAAATCCCAACATGACCAGTTCACACGATTATTCATCTAATAGATGCTATGAGATTGTGAACACTATATTCAACTTAGTCTATTATGGCAAAGATTTAAGTCACAACGTGAGCTACTCTGACATCATGCGATTGTCTTTTGCTTGTAGGACGGAGTGGGATACTGAAATAAGTGACAAGTTTAGCGAACCTATGGTTTCGATTGGCATCTACATAGCAATCGCTTCGTTCTTCTGCATCCTTGCCATGGCTGCCGATTTGTTGCATGGTTTCCGAAGTAAAAAGTACTGGTTTCCATGCAAATATTTTTCTCTTAACGCTGTATCTATTACAGTAATAACTGTCGCCATGAAACTACTGGTTGATTTAAGTAGTATGATGCCAACTTACATGGACCAAGATGCAAAGCCAGGAAGTTTGGCTTTCTTGTGCACAATGATAGCCAACTTAATGCCTTCTTTAGCGTCTATGGACAACAAGACTCTCCTATCAAATGTAATAGGTTTGTCTATTCTCGTGATCACCGTGATTGTGAATATTTGCATTCAGATAAATACTAAGCTTATTACTAATACTCCTCTTTATGATGCGCCTACTGGTTACATCAACCCAGATATTATTTCATCCACCTATGCGGCTATGATCTTGTTGTTATTAATCATAATGATTTCTTCTTCTCTAACGATTCCAACCTTAAAAGAAATTTTAGAATTCAAGTATCAAGCCACAAAGAAAATATCTATAACTGATGAACATCTACGAGAGATACAAATGTCTACGGTTGATAAATTAAGACAATATGTGAAAAGGTATTGGCTCATGGCAGAAACTGGTAGCCCTCAATTTATGATGACTAGTAATCCATTATCCACTGCTTCTGGACTGATATGTGTAATTAGTCTACTCATGAACTTATTTTTGGTGTTTATGTTTACACTTGGAGACAATTGGAAACCAATAGAGAATGGATCACCATACAAGTGGTCAACAACTGTCGTTTTTGTAACACAGTCCGTTGGAGTCGTGGTAGGAAGCATTGCTCCTGCATTTAGATGTTTTTCAGTTTTAAGTTTCGATTTGAGCACTAAATGGAATAGGAATCAATTTATGTGTTTTAAAGTAGAGAAGTATTGGACCCAAAAATTGCATGAGTGGAAGCAAAGTCCTATACCTATTATATCTTTCAGTCGAAGATCAAGAAGTGTCATCTACAATTCAAAGGATTTCATTCTAAGCCTTTGCATTGGATTTCAAAAGTCGGTGGTCATGTTGTGCAAAGTGATATGGCTCATAGCTACAACATTTGTCATCAATTGTTTACGCTATTGGAAGTCATTCAAGGAAAGGTGGTTTACTGCATCCATCACCTCAAGAACCGAGGATATTTATGAAGACCTTAGCAAGTATGTCGTACAAATTGATAATGGGATGGAGCTTGCTGAAAAAACACTAAAGGGCATTTCACATTCTGTGAATTCCTTTATACTGAAGGCTATGAAGGAACAAAGCAACGAACTTTTAGAGCTTCTAGAGAAATCTAATGGATTCAAAGGAGTAGAGATTTTTGACATGGATCATGTTCAATCTCTTCTTCCTATCGAATTTGTTAATACTTGGAGCTTACCAATAGTAACCTTGACATGCATTGCTGTTGCTATCCCAAATGTCCCAAAAGACACACTTGGGAGTTTGTTTGAAAGTGTTGGTGAAGGTCTTTCGTACACCCATCTAGTGGAAGAAGTTCTCAATTGTACAAGTGAATATGTAAATATTCAAAAGGTTAGCATGGCCTTATGGCATGAGGTCGAAAACAAATGCAAGTGGTTAGATAATGATCTAACAAAAAATGTTTTTAAAGGAAACACATCATTAGAGATTATCAAATGGTTCTCTGATAAATCTATAGAAGTTATGACAAAAATCAACGGAAGTATAAATGGAGAACTAGTGGAGAACCCCCCTAAGACATTGATTGCAGCCAATTCAATGTACCGAATCACACAAACAATCATGCTTAGATACCAAAGCAAAATAGAAACGATTACCAAAAAACAGTTGTTTGCTCTTTTAAGTGGCATGATTGCAGACATATTTTGTGCTTGCTTCACAAACATACCCCGAGTCATAACAATAAAATGTCATGAAAGTATGATAGAGAAAAGAGAGGCAAGTGTGAAGGTTGCGGCAAAGCTTCTTGGTAAGGCTATGAAGATAATGGAAAAAGTAGAGACATATGAACCACCAACCATGGATGATGATAAGATGGCATATATCGATGAGTGGCGTCTTTATTTCAAGCAATCTATTCCTTAAGGTACTTTTTCTAAATCATTAAATCCATATTGTACGGACGTTTTTTCATAGAACTGATTTGTGGTTTTAATGCATGAGTTACGAATTTCATAGATTTTACATTTTGCAATATTGGTTGCTAGGTTGTCTATGTTTGGTCTAATTATTTATTTTGCACCTACCTGAAAATGTGATGCAGGGCGAAATTCACCAGCTGCAGATCGCAAATCATAAGTTATCTTAACGACTAAAATTTGTATTCTATTTCCATCCCTTTATATTTTGTTTTTCGCAAGTCTTGTGATTAAATTTCAAATATCTTCCATGTAACTGTATATGTTTAGTGTGTTTGCTGAATTTATATTCCATATTAAACAAAGTTTCATGATTTGATGAATCATGCTAGATGCTATATGTCATGTGTGCTATGCTTGAAATGATATTCAGTTGTCACTAGAACTAGAAGTCACATGAGCTATTTTCCAAGTCAAACTTCTGCTACAATGTTTGGTTTGAAGTACTCAATGAATTCAATCATCTCACAATGAAGTTTAAATTAACTGCTATAAGTATGGTTATTCAAGAAATTCGTAATCACCATTTAGCTGTAAAAAAACAATTTGGTTTAATGAAATTAACCGTAAATAAGGGGCTTGGAGTGTTGTAGTCAGTCAACTGGATTTTGATATTCAATTCAAAATTGGTAGCTATCAACGAGACAACACCTAATTTTCCACGGCTCTTCTTATTTGTTTACTTCAAAAATATTCACTGATGGTTCATATTGTTCATTATACCATAACACGGATGGTCTTTGGAATAAATGGATGTTAGAAAATCTTTTAAGATATTGAAAATTACGTCCTATTACTAATTTCTAAGCTTTTTGTCATTTTCACTAACTGGTGTTGTCTTTTGTAGTTAGACGAGTGTCAAATGACCAAATTACTCTTAATAATTAAAGTATTTAAAAACTACAATGATTAAGCTACTAAATTCAGCCCTCGCCCTCCCTTATCATCATCATCTTCCACCGCATACTGCCAAATCATCACCACCAGCATCATTATGGCTCACCGTCGTCTCCCCACCACCTTCAAACCCTCTACCACTGCGTGCAAAATCATTTTGTTTTGGTGACCAACCAAAATCAACCACCGTTACATATAAAAATTGAACCTTACCGTAATCATTGCTCATCGTCATCACCACCGCTCACCAAAATCATATATGTATATCGATATATATGTATCGACCTATAAAATCAAACTTTAATCGCACCAAAATCATCACCAACACTCTCCACTATCACCATCCTTCACCTCATTGTACGTTTACGATGAACGAGAATGTAGCGGAATCATGCAACAACATTAAGCTAATAAGATGACGGGAAAAATGAGAGACCTAGATTACCCATTCAAATTACATAGCTTCCAACACATAACAAATTGTTCATGGTACTTACAAAACATGAAAATAAATTGTTTTAAGAGTTGACATTGTTCGACAAAAATTATAACTTATATTAAAAAGCAAGTCATGTTGCTACAGTTGTTTTTTAGGCTTTAGACTTTTGTCATGATGTTTTTGTCTTTTACTTTTGGCCCATATTATTTGTGGGTTTCTCATCATTGCCTCGTGCCGACGTGTGATCTTTTTTACATGCCCACGTGTGCTTTTTTTATTGCAATATATACACTTCCACTTCTCTCATGCACTTTTTTTTGTCTCCAATTTTGTCTCCCCACCTTGTATTTATTTGTGTTGCGGCTCTTGTTCCTCTCTCATGCACTTCTTTTTTTTGGGTTGCGATTTGGTTGTGTGTTGAGGGTGTTATTGAGTCCTTAGGCCGATTGTTGTTGATTTTGTCGAATTTGGTTTCCTCTTATTGTTTTTCGTGTTTGATCCTCTTTGCATGTAGTTAATTTGGGAACTGTAATGTGATTGGCTTTGAGTCAATGCAGCCTTTCATCGTTTTAGAGTGATACAAATTCGCTATTGACCTTGCATCAAACTCGAGCTTTAGTTGCGCTTTTACGTTTGGTTCCCTGACATATCATGTTTGGCTTTGCTTGGGGTACAAATTAGGTTGTTTTTGGAACTACCAAAAGAAATAGTATCGTGCAACTAAGGTAAAAGAAAAGGTTGAAATTTGATTGATCGTATAACATTGCAATTGTGCCCATGAAATTGCATAATTTGAATTATTAAATTGCTATCACCCTGCAGTTACACAAATTATCTTATATATTGTTCGTAATAAGGCTTTTTCCCAAACTTATCCCTCCAGATTCCCACCGGATGCTAGGATTATGCATCATAACATTTTTTGTGTGTTAATTTTGTACTCTGATTGTTAGATCTATGCATTGTTTGACTTTGTTTTTTCTACGGTTTTGTTTGACGATGGCATTCTCTTTGTTACCTTTATTGACTCTTTTAGAGTATGTTTTGTTTTTAAAGTGTTGACATCATTATTTGTTAGTGATGTTGCAAATTAAGTGTTCCATCAGCTATATTTATATTGTGTTCTGGTCTTTCTTTGTAGGGAAAAAACAGAGATATAAGAACTCGAGGTTTTCATTTAACGATAGTGACAAAAAATGTCCATATTAAATGAAGCAGTTATGTGTTGAATGTTGTAGAGTTTTGAAGTAAAATGGTTATAGACTTTTTCAACCTCATAAGCTATGCAGGTTATGTTTGTAGTGGATAGACAAGCTAGATACCTGCTATGCACAGTGAGAAATATGTTTTTTAGTTACCTATTAGGTAGGTTTGTATAAGTTTCAAAGGCTATAACAACATTATCAGAAAGTTTTCTATCAATCTACGATGTGCAATACACATTGGCATTAGTATGTTTTTCTGGCTGTGTTGGGGTTATGAATACTAAGGTCTCTCAAATGGGTCATTTATTTCTAAGAACTTTTTTTCAACTTTCGAATGGCACGTAAGTAGAATGACAACATAAGGTATTCTTTTAAATTAAATGCCATGATGCGTTTGTTAAGAAATGCTTCTACCAGGGTGTAACACAAGCTTCAAAGGGTTTACAGACTAAATATATTATAGCTAAATTATTATTATTATTATTATTATTATTATTATTATTATTATTATTATTATTATTATTATTATTATTATTATTATTATTATTATTATTATTATTATTATTATTATTGTTATTATGATAAATTATTTAATAATTATATGCTTAAGTTTTTAAATAAGATAAAACAAATCTTAAATAGCTATAATATAGATAATAAATATTTAACGTAGTGAATTAAATAATCTTGTATTATTAAATATAATTTGAATAAAATAATCTATTGATTAGTAGGATCTTATTAAATAAGGATAAAATTGAAAACATTACATAAAACACTTATAACCTTTATACTCTTGTTTAAAATTTTATATTAGGTTTCTTCAATTTTAAGTATAAATATATATGTATCCCTCACCTATTCTTATATATAGTATAAAAGTATAGATATAGATTAACCCGTTTGACATGTTTTTCTAAACGTGTCAAAACGGTTGGCATGGTGTAATGTGTTAATTGAGTTGGTGGGTTGGGTTAAACATGTTACTAGGTGGACAAATAAGTTAAACATACCAATAAGAACATTATCTGTTTTTTCTTTAACGAATAAAAGTGGAAGGTGCATTTCTTTCTTACCAATAAGAACATTATACTGTCACCTTTTTTTAACTCTGAATTACTCTTCTTCGTGATGCCACTTCTTTCAAGTACTCTAAATCAATTCAACTACTCTAATGGTTGCCTAACGTTCACGTTTTTTAAATCTTTCATTGCTGCAAATGCAACCCCGCATGAGCTACCCGAAAGGGTGGCGGCGGTGTTATCATGAACCCGAAATATTTGCAGGGGGTATCCAATTGTGTTGGTGTCTGTTTCAAGTCGTCTTGAAAATTGCCACGTCTAGTTGGAATCCAAACATGATTTTTAGTAACTTTGAAATACATTATTTTTATTCACGTTTCATTTAAAGACGACTCGAATCAAACATAACATGTGTTTAAATTTTTTAAATTCAATTTTCTATTCATTACTATCACTTTTATAACAACCTAATTTTATAACCCACAACATTACATTTGAATGTTCCCATATCATATTTACCATGGGCACCATTGTCATCGACGATTGTGATCATTGATCATCGTTAACAATCCACTTTCGACTCTCAATCACCTTCATTTTCACTCAAATCTCCGTCGATTTCATCGATCTCCACCTCTTCACCGCACAATTTCTCCAGCAACCGTCGTAACTCGTTATCATGACGAACTATACATTACCACAACCATAATCGATCATCTGTTCTCAACAAATTCCCCTATTGAATCCACAATCTGACGCAAAAATGAGCGACAACGATGACGAAGAGGTACCGCAGCGGGTTTCGTCGAAAGGTAAATCACGCAAATCGAAGGCGAAACCTGTGGTTAATTTCATGCAAACGCTGGGGAATCGTATACCTAAGACGAAGAGAAAGGCTACGAAGCGTAGGGTTCCGTCGGAGGAATCGGAGGACTCTGAGGTGGAAATGCTTAGTATATCGTCGGGAGATGAAGATGCGACTGTTGATCAGAAGGATGGAGGTAATAAGGGGGGTGGAGGGAAGGGTGATGATGATAAAGTGCCTGAAGGGGGAGAACCTACTAAGTGGAAGCAAGTAAATGAATCTGAGGTACATTTTTGTACTTACTGTATGTAGTTTTGATTGTGTCTGTATGACTGTATGTACATACACTTTTTTAACGACATTTTGGATAATGACGGGCGAAATGATCTTCATTACTCGAGTATAAAACATTGGAAGTCTAGGCTGGCATGTTCCCGAAGGGAAGCGAGCTTGAACATTCTTGTAGGGCGCCCTGTTCTACGTCGCGACAAGGTCAAGGCGCGCTATCTAGTACTTAGCGGTATATAGCGACTTGCAGTGGCATTTTTTTTATTTTTTTATTTTTTTATTCTTTATTACTATAAAATTGACACAAATAGAGTATTTTAGCTAATTTGGTGGTGTTTGCTTATATATTCTACTACTTTATAGCTAAACATGTTTATTTATTGAATGTAAAACATTTCTTAAAGCTTCTACTACCTTATCGCTAAACACGAAATAGCGGGCGCTATTTATCGCTATTCGCTACGTAGCATATAGGTGGCTTGTCGCTATTTACCGCTATTCGCTATTGACAACTATGGTAGGGCGTGGGGCAAATATAATATATGTAAATTTCTTTTAGGGGACTTAATATATATAAAAAATTTGAAACTACCGGACCAAAAACTAACCCTACTGATGAAGGGGGTGGCGGTGGCCCCCGGCCCCTATTAACCTTCTTCCCAGGAATCCTTCCACATTAGTCCTAAACCTTAGACTACACTCGGGAGGAACCACCTTAGGTGAGAAGACCTCATGGCCCAACGTGGAAACTCTTTTTTGTTGTGTGGACTTGAACCCAAGACCTTCTTATTTTAATGAAATCTTGGGTACCTCACCTCAATCACTTGGGCGGAGGAGGATGGAGGATCATTGGTGGTACAGCTAGCTCTTGTACAACAATGGATTCTAGGACTTCATGTTCTTAATATGGTTTGTTTTTAAGGCCATATTGGTTGCAACTTGAAAGGGCTTAAACACTATGGTGATTGACGTATTTGTAACATACATTGCCCTAGTTTAGCTCAGAAAGAGTATGCTTTTAATGAATTGATGATATATAGGTCACTTAATCTAATTTAATTTCATCCTATAACTTTTGATTTGTTTCTTTAAGTACTTGCATATATCCTGTTTATATTCCTACTTTAGAGACAATGACATGACTACCTTTGGACATCAACGCCACGAACGGAACCAAGACCCAAAGCTGGTGTGAATGGGATATTACATGAAACATGATATAGATGGCATACAGTTAATGATAACTTAAATCTTGTTTACTTACCCAAGTAGGATCAATTTCATTCTACTTAACTAATGATTATAATGAACACAAAATATATGACTATTAAGGGATATTTGGCACTTCAGATTGCTATTTAACAAAATACCTTTATATTCAATTAATCTGTGTTATGTTTCTAGCTTTCTCTCTTTTGAGTGTATACACAAAGACACAACTATGATATGTGTCAGTATGGTTATGATCAGGTAACACAAAAGCAGTACAAGTGTTGGCTTTTGTAGGATGTATGACTCAAAAATGGACACACCCGTCCTCTTGTGCATAGAATTTTTATCCATAATAAAGGCAAATCAACAACTTTACAAGCTAGCATGTATCCACAATCTCCTCATCTATTACTCACTGAAACATCTCACTGAAACATCCATTAGAACATTAATTATTGCTCTTAATACAATTACAAAATGTAGTAATAGGTGTGTTAGTTTCTTTTCTTCGAGAGAGATTGACAACTTATAATGTGTGTTTCTCTTTCTGTGGTATAAATGTTTATTTTTGGAAAAGGGTTGAATTGATGTTGTTGCAGCTTGCTCAAAGGGTGCGTGCGATGAGGGAGTCGAAAGCAGTTCCAGCTCCAGTTCCAGTTCAAAAAATTGAGAGGAAACAAACAAAGGGGCTCAACAATATGCAGTCCTTGCCACGTGGCATGGAGTGCATAGATCCTTTAGGACTTGGGTAGATCAAACTCCTCTACCTTTAATTATTTCTCATTTGGTGCAATTGCCTATTTCATTTTGCTCTTGTGAAATTGGAGTTCTTTTTCTCCAATCTTTTTTGCATCAAAGTTCTTGACATTGTCCGTTTGCGGCTGATTTTTTGATTTCCTGTTTTAATTTGTTCTACAACATGCTACAGTTTGTTACTAATGTTACTTTATTTTTTCTGCTAGAATTATAAGTAGCAGAACAATGAGGTTGATTACTGAACGTTCAGCAACTGAATCCAATTCTGAAAAAGTGGATGCAGACCTTCGAGGTATTCATCCTTTGGAAAATAGTTTTCACATGAAAGTTTGTTGTTTCTTCATTTGCTTTTAATTTTTGGTATTATAATTTTTGGTATTATGTATAGTTGCTTAATTATGCTATCCATGGAGCACAACTTACAACACGTTGAAGCATTAGTTGTATGTTTTTTTCATATTATAATAAGTGAAGCATAAGCTCTAGTAAACATAATTAGCAGTTTTTCTACTGCGCGGCAACATGTTTCCCTCAAGTTTAAAGGTGGAATTTAATAGGGGAGAGACACAGATGACGGCGCTAGTGATTGTTGAGCATGGAGGCCAATTATGATGCAATTTGAAAATTCGCCCAGACAATTTGATAAAATTTGGCCAAAAGATTCTATAGGAAAAAATCAGAATAATTCGAACTTATGATCGGCATGATCTTTTAAAAGAAAAATTGGGTGTTGACTTTTTCACTTTTGGATCTCCCAAAACAAAATCTAGTGTGGCCAGATTTACACTACAGTAAGAAAACATTGCTCACTTTGAGTTCATGAGAATCATTCCGTAAGAATAGATTTACACAATACCTTTTGTGTGCCTTAGCCTTAGCGAGTTAGCACACTACATTAGTGTTTCTCCTTTTATAACTATCTGCTTTTTATCTGTGGTTTATATATGGTGGTTTGCTTTATTCTAGGTATGTTTATCCTGTAGTTTCACAAAGGATTCAAGCACAAAAATATGTTTTTTTATTATATGTTGTGTTTTTTCACCTATAATAATGGAAGACTTCTAAGGAACACACTTGTAAATTGGAAACAACTAACATCTAACTTAATGACATTGGAACTTCTAACAACGGGGGTGGGCTTTGGAGCAACAATAAGGTTGTTGTTATGTGATAATGGGGGTCATGAGTTTGATTCGAGGACACAGGCTCTTGCCAAAATGCAGGATAATATTCAGAACCCTTTGACTTAATAGTAGAACAATGTTCTCATCTTGTATATACTTCTGAGGAGTAATATTTTCATGTAGCTTTAGATAGTAGATACATCTCAATAAGCTAGGAGTGTTTCTAAAGCTTTATTGATACAAAAGCATAATTTTCATACGGAACAACCTATTGTGAATAATCAAAAGTCACTAACTAAATGGACTGAGTCACTGAGAAGCTTCTAAATTTAACTTCTCTTAGCAGATAGAAGTAGACTGATTCCACATATTAAAAGCTATTTCCGGTTCGTATTTCATCACAGGGACTTCCTAATTCAGTGCATTGCATTATCTGAAATCGTATGAGAATTCTTTTCACTCATGCACTGGTTGGCCTAGGTTAGGGCCATGATATTTATGTTAGGTGATTCGTATACACCAATTTTAATCTTTTTTTGTTCAATGATCATAAGTAATTTTTATAGCGTTGTGCATTCATAAATAATGTTCACTCTTTGAAGCATCTGAAAGCATGTAGGTTCAGTCCAATTAGTAGTCCTAATACTAATACTTGAAAACATTATTGCAGAGAGGTTGACGTTTTTCTCAGAGAGGTTTGATCCAGTATTATTCATTAGTCGCATACACCAATTTACTAGTGCAGCAGACTTGGAGGCTGGCACTTCAGCTTTGAAAACTGACCTCAAAGGATGGACTCAGCAGAGAAAACAACTGGTCAAAGAAAATTTTGACTGCTTTGTCTCTTGCAAAACCACTATTGATGGTAGGTAGATATATAGATGTACCATTTTTTACCCATTTACGTTTAGTGGGGGTTGATTCGTGTTATGTTTTTTCTCTAAATGTAAAAAAATTAGCTTTGTAAGTTTCTTATAGTGAGTTATGAGGAATAAGTATTTGTTATACAGATATTGAGGCGAAACTAAAAAGGATGGAAGACGATCCTGAAGGTGGAAGCTCTCATTTAGATACTTGCATCCAAGGAATCAATTCAATGGCTAATCGTGCTTTTGAACCATTACTTGAAAGACAGGTTAACAATGATTCAGACCTAATATTATGGCTTTGTCATACATGTATAATGAATAAATAAATTGATGATCCTTTTATATTTAGACTCAAGCAGAGAAAATCAGGGCCGTTCAAGGAACACTTCAGAGGTTCCGCACTTTATTCAATTTGCCAAGTGCCATCCGTGAAAACATTCGTAAGGGGGAATATGACTTGGCAGTAAGAGAATATCGGAAAGCAAACTCAATTGTTCTCCCTTCTCATGTACATATCAGTTAACTTCTTTTTCTTTTAAAATATAAAGTTTATTCTTTCATTTAATATTCATTGTCATCACTTGAGCTACATAACTATTTTACATAGGCAGGAAATCAAAAAGTTTCAAACCCAAGAAACATACTTCAATTTTATTAGTGATTAGGACCACCTAATAATTTTGTAAGTTTCAGGCTGGAATACTCAAACGTGTCCTTGAGGAAGTTGAAAAGGTAATGCGTGACTTTAAAGGCATGCTTTACGAGTCGATGGAAGATCCACACATAGATCTTACAAATGTAAGCCTTCTTTTTGGATTATTCATTTGGGTTTCTTGGCTCTGTAGTTTTCTTGAGTTAACTTCTATCTACTCTAACTAGTTTGGATAACAGACTTCTTTATGCATTAATTTTATTAACCAAACAAATATTCTTTTATGATAAACGTACTCACAAGATACTTATTTTAGTAGAATCCGAGGGCAATGTAATTGAAATAAGTAATAATCTGGTCTATAAATGGATTATTTTTTTATTTATTGAAGATACTGATGGTTATGACCAACCATTGAGATGCTAGCTTTGTGTTCACATAAGTTGTACAAATGTTTAGCAACAGCTGACACTAGCTTACATGCTTATGCATGTCATGAGGTATACAACTGGTTCGGTTCTACTGTCAGCTGATGTTAGTGTTTTGAGGTGTTTTTCAGGTATTGAAAGTATTATTATGTTATTTTCTGTGGTTTGAACTGTTATTACAATTTTGTGTAGCTTGAGAATGCTGTGAGGCTTCTGTTGGAGCTGGAACCTGAGTCAGATCCTGTAAGGCGATACTTCAGCATACAGGTGAGAGGCTGTTTTCAAGATTTCTTCACTGCTGGGCACCATTGAAGTGAAATTGAGTAGTTATAACAAGACAGTAGACTAATATGTGAGATAACTTTTGATTATCAGAATCGTAGGATTCAAAGTTTGCTTGAGAACTGCACGTTAGATCATGAGTCAAGGATGGAAAGCTTGCATAATAAGCTTCAAGAGAGAGCAATGTTAGATGAAAATTGGAAGAAAATTCAGCAAGACCTACATGAATCAGTTGATTTGCTTTTCTCTTTATAAACAACTGCCAAATTCTTTTATTTGTTAGAAAAATAATTTTATAAAACTTTGTTATATGTACTACTATCAGGTGGATGTCGGTTTGGTAAAATCACAACCAACTGATTTTGGTGCTGAAGAACTCGATGCTCTTAGAGGAAGGTATATACGAAGATTAACAGCTGTAATCATCCATCTTATACCACCTTTCTGGAAAGTTGCACTTTCGGTTTCAAGTGGAAAATTTGGAAAGGTAAAAGCTTCCTTTTTCATTTAATTTAGCTTTAGATTACCAAATCTGAATTATTAAAATTAATATTCTGATTCTTTTAAGCAACTAAGAGGTTGTAAGCATCTGAAGACACGTCGTGTCTTCTGCTTTCAGCGGATGTTTCTTCCTCTTCGATATTAACAATAATACATTTATTGGTCTTGACTTTTTTCTTCAAATATTGTTCCAATCTTCTGCTGAACAGAATAAAAGTGAGGAAAAAGCACAAGGAACATATTTCAGTCATTCTCTTGAAGTTGTGTCTGGAATGATACATGATATCATATCAGCATATGAATCCAAGGTACAAGTTTCTTCTGCTAATCCTTTTAATTTACCAACTTGAAATACTACATAGTATATGTGACCACAAATTTTATGGAAGCTATATACTACAGCTTCAGGAGTGTTAGAACCGTCATGCTAGTTAGATCTTTCAACTTTTATTTTTTCATTTTTGTGTTCAATTTGTTACTGTTAGTGTTACCTGCATACATATGCAGTACCATTCTGTATAATCATTTGAAGGAGTTTCTTCCTCTATAACCAATTGGTTCTCTTTCAAAAACTGTTGTAGTTAAATAAATCCTCAAGTGTAAGCACCCCTGGTTTTCAACTCTATATCCTATGAAGTTGACTTTTTTTTACTGAATCATTTCTTTTGTTTGATTCAGGTGTACTGTTTATCATACACACAAAATAAATGTGTATGACTTATAGTTCACATAAAGATAATAGCTCTGCATTTGCTGTGTATTACGTATGGTTTATCTTTTTACCAACCAAAACATATTGAATGTTCAGGTCCAAAACACATTTTTTGAACTTGAAGATTCGAATGTTATTAGTCCACATATGAGTGATGCAATAATGGACATATCTAAAGCATGCCAAGCGTTTGATGCCACAGACGCAGCACCCACAATTGCAGGTTTACAACTTTTGCTGATCCACCTTTTGTTTAGGCTTCACTAGTTGGTCAACCCGAAACACTTTTTGTCCAAAGATTTCGAAGTTTTTTTCAAACAGCTTGTGCGTCGTAAATCGTTTCAAAAGTTATATTATTTCAGTAAACTCAAAAGGGCTTATGCACTAATTATAAACTTCGGGCAACTTTTTTGACTATCTTGACCTATTCATCTTTAGCTAAACCTTTAGAATTTACATGTTTTATCAATTGGAGATAAAACACAACCTGAATAGACCCAGTCATGAGTAAATGGGTCAAAGAAACCACCTCTAACCACATTTCATGACCACCAGTTGAAGCATTGCGGGCACTTCTGTTTGAGAGCACAAAACTTTATATACTAAAGCTCTGTTCATGGATGAGGACTTCAATTGAAGAGAAATCAAAAAATGAATCATGGGTCCCGGTGACTGTTTTAGAAAGGAATAAATCTCCATATGCTATTTCTTCCTTACCGTTAGAGTTTCGTTCGGTTATGGTGTCAGCAATGGACCGGATTGATGTGTAAGATCCTACATCTTGTATTACATTATATGCTGTTTTTTTAAGAACTTTACAATCTTATTGTAGTTTATACATTCTAGACATTCTTCATTCAGGAATATGAAAAGAACAAAGAACTGGGTTGTAAAGCGTTAATTTCTATTTGATTTGCCGTGTTCATAGTGTTTTCAGTAGTTTATAAGTGTATTTTTACATGGTTCATGTTATATTACTAGCATAATGCTAATCCACAAGAACAAAGTGTATATGTATAGACGGCTTCATTCCATATTTATACAAGTGGATCAATTACAGTTTCTTATCTATAACAGATTAAAGGGGTTAATATATAAGATTTATTTAAAGAGGAAACGGATGTTCCTAAAATTGTTTCTAAAGTTATTGTAATTTATAGTTTTCATAATAATAGTTAACACCTATATTCACACTTCTATAAAATATGCTTGTGACAGGCCAACTAGAACTGAAATTTGACCATTTTAACCAATTACCCAACCCCCTAGTTTTGGGACCCCTTTGCATATGGTATAAGAAGTCCTATCCCTCAAGGGGAAGCTGTCAAGCATATAACCATGCTAAGCCGCCAGCTGCCAGGATGAAAGTATGCTGTTACCTTTTCCTGCTATATACATGTGGTGTTACTGTGTTAAGACTAGTGAAAACTCAAGGGCTGGGATGTACATAACTGGAATAATATTTGTAGGGAACTTGGATTTTCTTATATGGATGAAAAAATCATGCTTCTAACACTTCCTATTTTTTTCATTTGACATTATTTTCTTGTTTATCATATTCATGTAACTTCTAATTTGTGTCAAGATTTTACCTATGATCAGGTCTCTTGGTAACTCTTTTTTTCCAGAATGATCAAGTCTTTAAGAAGTGAAGCTGCATCAGAAGATACACTTATGCTGCTTCAAGAAGTTCAAGAGTCTGTTAAGCTGTCATTTTTTAATTGTCTACTTGATTTTGCTGGTATGTAATGAAAAAGGATCACATTTTCAGTTGTATTAGTTTTAGTTAGTACTTGACATGCTTATTGTATGTATCAGGCCAAATGGAGCAGATCGGAGGGGAGCTTGGTCAGATTATTGCAAATCCACCCTTTGAAAATGGATATTGTTCACATATTGTAGAAGACAATTTTCATCATCGCCCTCAAAGTATTACTGATCCACACCAACAACTTTTGATGGTTTTGAGTAATATTGGATTTTGCAAAGATGATCTTTTTGGCGAAATGTACAATAGATACAAAGATGCTTGTCTCAAGTCCAGGTATGTACAATCCACACCCTTGTTTCATCCCTTTTGCATTGATATGATGATGAACCTGTACAATGCTTCAGAACTTTTTTATCACTAGTGGTGGTAGAATGGCTAGTGCTGTAAAAATCGCTAGTCACTAGTCGAGCGGTGGGGTACCGACTAGCGATTAATCGGGATTAATCGGATTGGAATTTTTATATATAATTTCAGTTTTATATATAAATACACACATTTTCATATATATATATATATATATATATATATATATATATATATAATAAAAAAAAGTTCAGTTTTATTAATAAATACACATATTTGGCCGGAATTTTCAAGTTTAAGCCGGAAATTACAATTTTTGGCCCGATTTTTGAAGTTCGCCGGAATCTTGTCGGAATCCTACCGGAATTTCGCCAGAGTCACAGATGTTTGGCCAATTAAGACCGCCTAGTTCCGCCTAGGTCCGATTTTGACCTATGTTGACCGCCTAGCGATAAGCCGATTAGCAAAAAATTAGTAGATGAAGGTCCGATTTCCGATTAATGGGCGATTAATCCCGATTTTTGCAACACTGAGAATGGCCCAGGGCAATAAGGGTTTAGATCAAATCACGTGACATTTACATGCAGGTCAAAACATGTATGGCCAGGTGAACAAAATCATTTTTTTCAGCATTTTTATAATTTTCATAGTAACATGTACACTTTGGGAAATCTTTCCTCCATTTGACCCATGAGAGATAAAACATAACCACTATACAACCTACATTATGAGCCATCTAAGTTTTTTACTTGTCTGAGCCATGACTTATAAAAAATTTTCACCTCAAATTATGATCATCGTGCTTGGTTATTGATATAGTTTATTCTTTTACTATAAGGCAACTCAAAATGACTGGCAAGCTCCATGACTATCTGCTTTTAGATAGCATGATAGTTTCTGTCAATAAAAAGAAGCTCTCTTTAAAGTTTGTTTCATTTCTAATAAAGACAATGTAGATATAGAGTAATAATAAGCCATCGGTTGATGTTACATTAAAACCCTAAACTATGCTAGATTCAAGATGTACTTCTTGATCATATAAACCAGCCAATCTTAACTTTATACATGTACTCGTGGATAGAAAATGTTTGTTGACTAAGTTATTGGGTTAACGATTGAACTAACTCATGTAAGTAATATATGCACATGCACTTTATTTTACAATGGTTTAAATTTCAGCTTCCTCAACTCATGAAAGAGGTAATCCAATGAATAATACAGACTTAAAAGCTCTAAGTTACAATTTTTTATATTAATATGTATATTTGCTCCCTTCTTTAAACTTTATGTAATTTTCCCTGGTTGTGGGAATAGCCAATGAGCCCACAAGGTGGGTTGTCCCTAATGTATGAGTTGATTAATTTTACAATCCCTATTTGCATTCCATTTTACCCATTATGCTCAAACACATAACATAACATAATATAACATGATTAAACAAGCTATCATATTTCTAAATAATAGAATCACTCCACCCCGATCACATAATGCAAAACAAAAATAGCAAATAAAGTCTGCAGGACCGTTAAAGGAGGTCAATGCAACAGTTTCACAATAAAGAGAGACTTAGAACACTTACAAAGTCAAATAGGGAACCGGGTGTATGATTATACTAAGAACACAAGTAATGAGACAGAACAAGAACAATAACAATAACAAGATAATATTAGTTTTCAAGAATGATGTATATTACTCTCAAGTTTTTTTACAAGTGTTACAAATCATACATAAGAATTACAAGTACTTGAGATACTTTATACTAAATCCTACAGCCGGCCATACTTTGAATGCCAGTTGTAAACACTAATCTAGACAACAATATCAATGTAGAGTCAAAAGACAGATTGACTTTTGATTTATGATTATAACATGCCATAGCTCACATCCTAATATATTACAAAATGGATAAAAGTACAAAAGTAGAATGTTATAGACAAAAGACTTTAATCTACAGTTGACAAAAGTATGGACTTTTCACAAACTCATATAAGTTGGTGAGTATTCAGAGATGGCAGCGAAAAGTGGTTCAGATTTTGTCAAAAGGTGATTCAGAGAAACCATGTCTTCTCTGTATTTGGAAGAAATCGGTCTTTGACTTCGGAATACTTTGTGTTTAAAGCTTCAGAAGACTTTATCTCTGCCTTCGTTAGATATGGTCTTTTAATTTCGGAAGATTTGATACTTAGTATAATTCGATGAGTTTTATCAAATCTTCTGAACTAACTTCCTTTTCCTTCAGTTGTCTATTTCATCACATATATAAGTATCACATGTGTGTCTTAAGTTGTCTATTTCATCACATATATAAGTAAAGTTTATCTTGGAAGGAATTTTTCAAAATGACATTGCTTAGAATTCTGAGAATTTAAGATATATTTTCTCTCGGAAGACATTAAGTTATATTCGGAAGAAAATTATGTCTTCAAATCTAATAACTACTTCCAAGACATTTATCTTCGTAAGAAATTCTGATATATCTTTCGAATTTTAAATATGCTTCTAAGTATTTATATGTTTTAAAAGATAATTTTGGACTGAAAGCAATTAAGCTTCGTAAGCTTTATTATCTTATTAGTCAAGCTTTTGAGATTTAATATTTTCAGAAACCAAATATATTTTTGAAGTAAAAATACTCTAAGGCTGCGTTTGGTTGGAAGGAATGGAATGGAATTGAGAAACTAGTATAAATTTCAAGTAAAATTATGTTTGAGTGGGTAATGAAATGTAAAACCCAAGGGAATGTTTCACCTCAAATTCCCTTGGTTGTGGGATTTCAAATTCCCTGTCTAGGTGGAAGGATTTTGAAATCCCACAACCAAGGGAATTTGAGGTGAAACATTCCCTTGGGTTTTACATTTCATTACCCACTCAAACATAATTTTACTTGAAAATTATACAAGTTTCTCAATTCCATTCCATTCCTTCCAACCAAACGCAACCTAAGTATTTTTCTTCTGAATCAAATTCTCATCAACCTAATAAATATCTTCCGAACTCAAATTGGGTTCGGAAGCTTTTTATTAAAACTTCCTAAAACAAATTACCATTGGAATAGTTTTCAAATTCCAAGAAAATTACCTTTTTAGACGCTTTTTCAGAGTTGGGACCGACATTCGGATTTCAAAGTTCTTTTGCATTAACTTTCTCTCAAATCCAGTTCATATAACTATACTTTTAACGGTTTCTCATCTTTCACTTTCTTCTTCATCTGTAAAATTACTAACTTAAATTCACGCATAAACCGCCTTTATTCTTATCTTTCTTCATCTCAAAGCTACAATAAAATGGCCAACCCTGATCTCAGAGACCAACCCGATTTCTCCATGCAACTACATAGGCAATACAACCAAGTTGCTCTGTTAGCATCTGAGAAAGATTCAGGTTTCTCAGATGTTTTACGTTTTTTAGCTCTATCCAACTAAGGGGGCATTTGATTTGCGATGACTGGCACTGACCGATGACTGGCTGCAGTCTGCGTTTTTGATATGCGTGAGTTTGTGCTCTGACCGGATCCGGAGGTTCTAACCCAGACCCTAGAAATCGGGATTCTGACCCAACCGGTGTTAACCCCCTCTTCCCAACCCCTCCGCGAACCGCCCTCCCTCCGGCGGTCTCCCCACCGCGCGCTTCCCACCCCTCGGCGACCCAAACGCGCGACCTCCTTCCTCGGCCTCCCTCGGCGACCCAAACGTGCGACCCCCTCCCTTCGGCGCTCCTCCCTCCGGCAGAAGGTATACTACTTGTTAATGTTTTGAAGTTGTTCTTGAAGTTGTTGTTTTTGTTCTAGTTGTTGAAGTTGTTCTTGAAATCAGATTTGAAATTTTGTTCTTGAAATCAGAATTTTATCGTTCAGCAGAGTCAGTCAGATATTGAATCAAACACCCAAGTTTCAGTCAGATGCAGATTTAGTCAGAACTTCTAACTAGGTCAGCTTCTGACTCAGTCAGATCCTACTGAGTCAGCGGTAATCAAACAGCCCCTAATTCAACTCCCTCACTATAGACCCTTCATTGTATGAAAACCAGCTGTTAGAGTTCTGGATGATCTTTCAAGAGGTAATCTTGGACGGGGAGAAGTCACTGTCTGTCACAATGCAGTGCAGGACAATTTTCATCACTCCAGTCACCATAAACATTCATCTGAGGCTGGAGATGAAAAAGGAGAATTGTCCTTCCTAAAATCTATAATGAACAACTCATTCAGTTGTAGAAAATGAGATAGAGGATTCACGACCATCACTTGTAGTTGTCCATACTCAACAGCCTACTCAGGTCCATATTGATATGGACTCACTCATTTAAAGCGTGTTTGAGTAGGGTATTCCAAGGGCTATGTCTGCCCCATCCTATCTTATGGAAAATGAGATAATAGGAT
This sequence comes from Flaveria ramosissima, assembly GCA_025215565.1. NCBI lineage: Eukaryota > Viridiplantae > Streptophyta > Magnoliopsida > Asterales > Asteraceae > Flaveria > Flaveria ramosissima. Next base: position 15,366,142 of record CM046035.1, read on the forward strand.
GAAGGTATGATGCTGATAAAAGAGCATTGATACTCCTTATACTTCAGTGGCGGCAAGAATTCTTTAATTTCCATACCTTGAACTACTATGAGAGTCTTTCTGTAATTCACATGCCACTTGCCAATCCAAGTCAAAACCGATAAGCTGACGGACTAAGTGAGAGTATTCAAGATAGGGAGGTTGAAAAGTTTAAACTGAAACTTTCCTACATAGACGGAGGCTAGCAGACAATGTTATTGGTCAACTATATGTTGAGATGGACCTTAAGATTAGCTTCAAAGGGTAAACCTTGGCTGAAGTCCCGGTAGTAGAGCTTGTAAACCTTGAGACCAGAACTATTTCAACACCCATTACCTTCAGTGAGGCACCAGCTAGTGAAGGTGTCTTACAACCTCTTTCTGGCCAGAGCTCAAGTGAAACACCAAGCAATGAATGCTAAAGCTCTATCCATCCTGAGTCACCCAAACCTGTGGGTGACAAAGTAAAAAGAAAATTGACTCCTGAGTAGATCGAGGAGTAGGAAAGAGAGAGCAAGAAGAAACTAAGGGGAGAGCATTCAAGTGAGACCCCAAACTTCATGGAAGCAGCAATAAGGGCTGCCTACAGGCCAAGTACTCAAAATAATGAGTTAAGGGCAGCCAGATTGAACTATCTGGGGACAAAAAACTACAACATTGATTCACTCGTCTCTCTTCCCATAGAAGAGTTGAATGAACTGACTATCATTGAGTTGTCAAAGGAGAGAAAGGAGGCTGATAATGAAGAATTGCTACTCAAAATCAAAAAAGAAAGTAAAAGAATGAAACTCTACAAACAATCTGCTACTCTCTTTCCAGTTCCAAAAATCCCTGAGACAGAGGCTGTGCCAACTGAGCAACAACCTCATGTAGACAAAGAATAAGATAGACAGAATATGATTACCTACCTGAGTGCTACATGACTCTATCAGGCAGCAGCCCTTCTTCCCTTATCCTATGAGTACATAGAGTTTGAATACTTCAAGCAGTTTGAGCAACAAGTGTTAAAAGAGTAAAAAACTACTAAGAGAAAGACGAGGTAAGAGACAGCAAAGTTAAAAGCCACCATCAAAGCAAATTTGAAGAATTCTGCTAATAGGCAAAAGATGGTGTGCTTTTTGAAGTTGTATGGATTTTTCGGAAAAAGACTTGGTCCAATGTCTCTATCCACCCTGGATGAACACATTAGAGTGATCAAGCAGAAGATCAAAAAAGGTGAGTTTGTTGACTTGCATTATCCACCAAGTCAGACTGCACCTGAAGTTGAGATCAAGGTTGAACCATAAGAGACAACACAACCTGGACCTAGTGCTGGACCATAGCCAAATTCATCTTCTGATACACAGCAGGGTCCTGATCCTTCTCTTTCTGAACCTGTAAAGGAAAAGAACCCAACTGAGGAAGACCAACAATAACAACCTAGTGCTAAAGGTCAGTCTACTTAGTTAAAATATGAGAAGAGCAAGAAAAGGATGGCAATAAAAAAGGACAATAAAAAGAAGAAAAGTACAAGACATCCACTTTGCACCTCAGGATGAGTCAGAACATCCTGAGGTTGCTAAAGAAGAGGTTGCTCAACCAAGTCCAATTAAAGTAAAGCCTCTTGCTGTTGGGAGACCCATCTTGTCCTGGATGTTTGCTACTAATCCAAACAGATGATATGCCACTAGAGATCAAGTAGGTCAAGACATCTACTTCTGGCAAGACATTCTTGACCTTGCTCTGCATGATCTCTATGACATGAGAAAATAATTTGAAAGACTGAGGGATCCTGACAAAATGATGATAAAGGGAATGGTCTTGGTGTTGATTAGCACTATCAACAGATGAAGATCAAGACTCAAAGATCTCTTCAGTTTTAGTAGCATCAGCCTAGGGGGAGTTTGTAAGAATTACACTTAAAGGCTGATGCAACTAAAGAGCTCTCGGCATGCACATGTGAAGTACAAGGAAGTTACTTTGGAAGATTTGATACTTAGCAACCAAAGAGCTCTTTGGCATTCTTAAAGTGAAAAGCATGACAATTTCCCTCACTATAATCGTAGCAGCTTCCATAATCGTGTCAATGTGACCATGTCTGCAACCACCATGTTGGTCATTATATCTTGTCACATTCGCTTGTAGGAATGGCGTCGACTAGACATGTCTTATGTTTTACTATAGGACTCATTGTTTTGCTAGTCCACATTATGCAGATAAAGTTTGATATTGTTGCGGTAATATATTTGAGTGATGAAAGGTGGTGAACCTTTTTTACCATCTCCTCAGGAATGACTAATGTTCTTTTTACATAAAATGAGTTAGAAAAGTGACTATAAACATGGTTAAGTTGTACCCAGCTTATCGACTTGAAATCCTGTAAAGGTGAGCCCATTCATGACAAGCCTTTTTTGATATTGCAATTTTCTAATTGACGTATCTTTTTATCAATCTGTTCCAAACGGCAAGTAGATCTTGCTTGTGAGGTATATAGTTTCTAGTGCCTCACACATATATGATGAACTATATCTTAGTAATATAATTGGATTATACATGTCATTGATATCTTGAAAACCAATAAATATGAAATTCCTAACCCTTGCAACTATGACAAGTATCCTTATAGATTTAAGCATGGCCGTGGCAGAGTAGGCCTTTTCATAGTTAATTTGTTGAGTTTAAGTAAAGCTCTTCATTGTCAACCATGCTTTGAAAGTATGGGCATTACCATTCATGTTGGTTTTCTTGTTGAAAACCCGGTTTCCCTAAATGGCCTTGCTGTTAAGAGAAAGATCAACCAATTATCGTACTTGGTTATCATACGTGGATTGCATTTCGGTGTTCATGGCTTATACCTATTTATAAGGTTCAACATCTAGTATAACAAATCCGTAGTTAGTTGGTTTTTATTGATCTAGTTGATAAACTTCTTGTGACATGAGAAATTTGTATCTCTTAGGTTCTTGACGAACTATACCAGATCTTCGTAAGTCTTGTGTTGCACCTGATACTCATGTGAACAACTATTGGTTCACACTCATCAACAAATATTTGTTAATCGGTAGGCTCGACCTCTGGTGAAATATTTTGTGGTTCTCGAATTTCTTCAAATTCCATCGTTATGTTATGTTGTTCCATGTGGATGGTAAAAATGACTTTCACAACTGTTCGTTTTATGCACATCTTTTATAAATCTTTAGGGATGGAAGTATGAATACGTATATAATTCTAGATCTCCTAGAACCAACCCACATAAGATCCATTTGTAAGTAACGAGAAACTTAATGATGCACTCATAGAATGTTAGAACTACAAACATTGAAGCAAAATGGTAAATTGTATATAGATGGATGGAAGGAACCAAGTGGCTCCACTCCAAAGTGATACCACACCAAGCAAGAAGATTGATCCTTGGAGATGCTAGTCTTTAACACTTGTCAAGATCAGTGAGAGTAGAAGACAAGAACATGTCCTAATAGTATTCGTTTGTAAGCTAATATCTTACACTTAAAAGGCACAAAGATCAAAGAATAACTCACAAACAAAAGTAGCAAGATACTAGTTGTTCTCTCCTCTTTGTATGCGTGTTTTGAGAGAGTTATCAAGCAAAAACTTCAGCCAAATTACACACTTTACTGGCAAAATAATCATCCATATAGTAGACCAATGAAAACCAAAAAGTGAGGTAAATCTTATGGGATATGTACTCAAACATATTTTACAAGTATGTGTGTGTGTATCCGACCATGGTTTAACGATTTGTGTTCATTGCTTTGCTAAACAATGATACTTACACTTTTGACATGGTGGATTCTGTGCAAATTGCTAGTGTGTGTTTGGTTGGGATTACACGTCAATAGCAATGTTGTCATTTGTTATGTCTTGGGCATATAGATCTGACAAAAGAGAATTAAAACAATAATAAATCTAAAGACGTTAAAAATCACCATAGGGCAACACAATCCAACTCCAAAAAGCAAATCATGTTGATAACATGCTATATAATTAGTCTAAAAGCAAAATATTATAAGAAGAATAGAGTGGGAGAGATCTTTCATCTCAATTTTCGTTGAAAGAACAATCCTTTAAAGATAACAAGACCAGCTAGTTATCAATACAATAAGTTGTGGAGAAATAAACAACGGTTAGTAATTTATGAGATACCGATGACAACGATTAGTACATTTATAACAAAAGCCTAACTTTGTGAAGAGTGTACATAATCTATTAATATGTGTGTGTGAGAGATATCTATAGATATATGGTTAAGATATAGTATTTGTTACAGCAGAGGGGAAGATGACGATAAGGACAAAGAAGAATTGATCGAGTCTTTTTCTGCTGTTGAAGAGAAAGTCCTATCAGAGTATACATACGCGAAGGTATATAACATGATATGACTATGTTTCATGTGTGTCGGCTCAAATCAAAGTAGCAACTTTTAAGTGCATTGAGTTCTATATAATTTGGTAGAGGTGTCAAAATGCATAGGTCAGGTAAGCAGTCAAATGTGTGGTTGGATTGTTACAAAAGTTATGCTATTACAATTTAATCTAACTTTCTAAATAAAATGATCTAGGTGGTTTTATATCCCATCCTCCCCGGACCCCCCACCAATAAATAGCCTTGCTATGGGTGGGATTTACTAGGTATGACTTAGGAGGTTTTATGCATCTTTTTTCCCTAGAGATTAAACATAATTCGAGTTGACGTGTTCAACACATTAATTCATTATGTGATATCTATAAGGGATAAAATAAAACAAAATTAGGATACGTGGTAAATGGGTTGAATCAACCAAAAGATCATCCTGAGAGTTATTTAGTGCATGAAACCTCCTAAATCATTTTATTGAAAATATTAGATTATTTTTTTTTACAATTTAGTTTCTGTGATCTTATTTGATGCAAACTATCTATAAGAAGTTTAATACTTAACAACCCGACCCATTTCACTTCTTACGAAAATATACTTGTTTAGCCAAAACCGTTTTGTTCTATTACACAACCCGTGGCCATATTGCCGCCTCTAGTTACTCAATTTACTCTTATTAATATTAGATCTTTCAAGTAGACATGTTGTCTAAGTGGGACTTGGTATTGACCGTGTTATTAAATTTAAGGCGGCAATGAAATTGTGAAGATCATGACATAGTGTAGGTTAACCAATTGTGGTTATTGTCTCGTCTCAGGCACATTATATTAGAGGCGGTGCTACTAACTACTTGTTAGATGCTGGATTACATTGGGGAGGAGCACCAGCTGTAAAAGTGAGAAACACATATATACTTACTTTAATCTTAATCAGTTACTGATTTTACAGCCAACAATAATAGCATGGTTCATTTATTTTAAACATGTCCATGTCATACAGGGTGTTCGTGATCCAGCTGTGGAATTAATGCATACTCTTGTGACTGTTCATGCAGAGGTATATTCTCTACCTATACTAACACGCTTATTGCTATTACTTTTTTTACTTCTAATTGTAGCCTGATTACATATTTTGTTACTATTTGCATATAAATGTTTGAAGGTGTTTGCTGGTTGTGAACCCCTTCTTGATAAGACCCTCGGGATTCTTGTGGAAGGTCTAATTGACACATTACTCAGCCTTTTCCATGAACATAAAGACACTAATCTTATGTCATTGGATGCAAATGGTTACTGTCAGCTCATGCTTGAGGTGAATCCACCTTATGCATGTAATCATTGCCTCATTTTTACGTTATTCTTTTGCACACAACATAATTTGATTTAAAGTTTAGCAACATTATTTTCTGTCATTTGTAATACTTTGATTAATAAATACAGTTCATAGTAGAAAAATTGAGCACTAAAATGGTTTTGTGTTTGTGTTTCTGCAGCTTGAATACTTTGAGACGATATTAAATCAATATTTCACGTCTGGTGCGACTGAATCTCTAAAGTCATTGCAAGGAATTCTTTTGGAGAAAGCCACCGAGAGCTGCTCACATGCAAGTGATGATGATGACAAACAGCAAGGAGGGGCTATATCACCAGATGATCTTATAGTAAGACACCTCCCCTTTTCTTTTATATCTTCATAGTAGCATGGTCCAATTCTGAATAAATTTTGTAATTTTAAAATTTTAAACCTGCGGAAAAATCTGATCTTTAAGAAAAGGGTATCACGGGATATGTTCGACTAAACCATATAGAAGGTGCAAAATTAATGCCTGTGCTCATGAGCTTATTATACCACAACCTTGTCTCCAATATTGCACAACGATATTCCCTAATAAGAACTTTTTAACTTCCTTTTATAGTTTAAAATTTATTCAACCCCATAACATTACAAGATGCTATATTAAACATCTAAAATCATATGACCAGAATATGTATTTGTTGTTATTTTTGGTTAGGCTCTCGCCCAACAATGCAGCACTGAGCTGCTACAATCTGAGCTTGAGAGGACTAGGATCAACACTGCATGTTTTATGGAATCATTTCCGTTAGAGTTTGCTCCAGAATCAGTCAAAGTTGCGTATGCTTCGTTTAGAGGGTCAATGGATGCTTCAAGCGGGGTATTCATGGGCGCACAAGCTGTCGGGTCAATACAAAGATGGAGATGATTTTCCCACAAAACATCTAACACATGAGGTTATTGATATTTTTGTATCCTAGTTGTCTCTATTCTTTGTCTAGCATCGGCTTTGTTATTATATCTTCTCAATTACAGTTCAATAGGTTTTGCTTGTACATTCGACAAGTTTACATTTATATTCATTTAATTTTCTTGATAATTTGTACTCACCATGCTGCTTATATAGGTCCATAGTTTGACTTTCACTAGCTACTGTGTCTCTATATTATGCATGTTGTGATACTTCTATTGAACTTTTAAACTCATAATTTCATTGGTTTCTAACTTATATGCCTTTGGTTCAGTGATGGCCTCAAGTTCCTCTGCATAATTTTATTGGTTTCTTGTACAAAGCTTTTTTTAATTAGCACAATCTTAGTTAAATGACATTTTGGCTAAAAATTTTTAAAATGAAAGCCCTTGTATAAGAAAACCAAAGGGGTGCAAGCTACCACAACAATCAAGCATTATGTAACGAGCTAGTAAGGTGTGCAAGCTAACACAACGATCAAACATTCATATCCTCTCTAAATCTCGTGAAGAATTTGTTTGGTGCGTATATGTGTAAGCTTATATTGCTATTTTGATGATGTTAAAAATATGAACAGAGGGGAGGGTGTAATTGAAATTTATCATCTTTAAAGAAAATCAAGTTCAACTGATCATAAAACTTTAAAGGTACTATATTTTTATTTATTTAAAAGGTTAGTTAAGTAATTTTTAACCCCTTGCATCTGTTAGTTATCTATTCTTTTAAACCCTCTTAAATCTCTCTATCCATATAATTATATTTTCTTATTTTCTCTCTAAATTAATCAAATCAAGGGTTCATCATGCAAACTTGTTTCACGTTTTTACTTTGATTTATATTCTCTTCCATCAAATGTGGCTATATTAACAATGGTGTTGGTGTTGATGAACAAAACAATAGTAAAGAACATCAAAGATAGTTTTCATAAAAGATAGTTTTCTTTTCCTGAAGCGATAGATGTGACAGTGATAAAGAAAAAGCAACAGTTGAAGAAAATCAAAGATGGGTTTGATATAGTGAAAGAACAAACAACATAAGTGTAGTGAGGAAGAACAAACAACAGTTAAAGAACATTAAAGATAGGTTCGATTGAAAGGGCTTCGATTGGTACTCTTTCCCTCCATGGATGCGTTCATTTTTCTTTGATTGTTACAAGTCATTAAGCTCGAGTCGTTCAATACGTATACGAAATATATCACGAAGACAATGAAGAAAGGAAGACGACAAAAACCCATAGGAACACTTACATACACGTAACTTAGGTTACATATATGTTAGTTACGTATACGTACGTTACATATGTAACAATAATCTTCTTCATTCATCTAGTTATTTTAATATTTATCAAGTTAAATCTATAGGATATTGAAGATTGAGTGTACCTCTAATTGTGTGTATGGATTGTGGATAACAAAAACATGTTGCTGAGTTCTCATTGTTGAATTAAAACATAATCAAATTCGATTATGTGTTTATGTTTGTTACGTAGGTTGCATGTGTTTACGTGGTGGTATGTGAAGTAAAGAGAGTTAAAAAGAGTTAGAATGCATTTTAAACAAATTTTCTATTTTAAATTGTTTAGGATAGGAAAACCAAACAATCTGCCATGTATAAGGAAGCCTTCCGACAAGAAAACAAGCCATTCATCCTTTGTTTATTTAGCACGTTGGTTGAAGTAGAGGAATGCTAGATAATCATGTATGGTCTAATAAAACCTTTGATCACTATGTTAGTTAAAAAATTTAGCCTAAGTATTAAGCGTGCATAACTACAATCAAACTGAAAATCAACATATTAATCGAAACAAGCAAACTAAACTTTAGTTACCTCGATGGTGATTTTTTCAAAACAAGCAACTTGTTTGGTAGTGTGTAGAAATCATACTGATCCCATGTTTGCGCCCCCCGTTTAGTAATAAAAAATAAACATATTTTTTATGGATCATTGACGGGTCTCTGACCCACCCGATTATCTCCCTTCTTTGAGTACGAAACCTTGGGGTTTTCGGCTAACACGTCACTAAGGAAAACTCGTAAATCAATGTGTACTCATCTTCCCAAACTAAAGACCTCCCTCATAACAAAACCCACATTCGATAAGGAAACTTCTTGACCCAATCTGCAAACTTAATTTTTACAAATACGACTTGAAACTAAACCAAGGTCTTTGTATTTTAATAAAGTCTTGAGTGTATCATTTCAGCCGCTTGTGTCAAGGATTATTATTAAATAATAATAATAATAATAATAATAATGATAATAATAATAATAATAATAATAATAACTAGATATTAAAACCGCGCGTTGCCGCGGGTCTGTTTTGGGTTTAAAGTGTTTTTTTAACTGTGATTATCGTGTTGACGTAGCTAAAAAAGTATCAGTAAATATAAACACACCTTAACGAAAAAAAACCTTTAAAAGTAACGAAAAGTTCGTACAATAAAAATAAAAAATAAAAAAAATAACTTTTTACTAAAAAAATACAGATCTCACTAACTATATGTCAAAATTTAAACAAACGACTTAATTTTAATGTTACATAGCTAATTTTTAATGGTATTTTCATTATTATTTTAAACATAGTAAGATTATTTTATATATATAAATTATTCTTTTATTAATATTTGGATTTCACTAAAAATTCAACTATATTTAAAAAAATTTGAGTTCCATCACCTACAAAAACTCTGAAAAACCAAATGTTCCCTATCTTCTTCTCTCTTCATAGTTCACCATCATCACCACAAAACCACCCCAACACCACCACGGTTGTAACCATCACCACCGCAGCCATCGGAACACCACCAGTACCGCACCTCGCACCACCACCACGACCGCACCCATCGCACCACCACCACAACCGCACCCATCGCACCACCACCACGACCACCACACCCATCGCACCACCACCGCCATCATCGCAACCATCGCCGCACCACCACCACCGCAATCATCGCAGCAGCACCACCACCGCAATCATCGCAGCAGCACCACCACCGCGACCATCTTATTCCCCCCTCCCCCTCTCTCTCTCTCCCCTCTCTTCCGGTTTACCTTTCTCCTCACCGTCGCCGTCGTTGTCGCCGTCGCCGTCTCCATCACCTTCGCCGTCTCCATCGCTTTTGCCGTCTCCATCGCCATCGCCGTCGCAGTCGTCGTCGGAAGACTACCGCCTCACCCGCCACACTCTTCCCCCCTCCACCCTCCCCCCTCTCTCTCTCTCTCTCCCCCTCTCTTCAGGTTTACCTTTCTCCTTGTTTAGAATGGATCTGTTTTAGTGGAGACTTGAAATACCTAAAGTAACCCTGGCCGGTGGTACTGTAGCCACCGACCAAGGTTTTTAATATATACTATAATAATAATAATAATAATAATAATAATAATAATAATAATAATAATAATAATAATAATAATAATAATAATAATAATAATAATAATAATAATAATAATAATAATAATAATAATAATAATAATAATAATAATAATAATAATAATAATAAAATAATTATTATTATGATTATTATTATTATTATTATTATTATCATTATTATTATTATTATTATTATTATTATTATTATTATTATTATTATTATTATTATTATTATATAATAACAATAATAATAATAATAATAATCTATAACTTATAATAAAAAATAACTTTTTACTCACATGACTCTTTACTAGCATATCCAACCAGGTGTCACATAGACATTGTCATGTGTCGTCACCTCCATCACTATTTTTCTTATACTTTTAGTGTTATTACATTTTTAATAGATTTCAATAACATTTATTATTACTAATAGATATTTGACATTTACTTTTAAATAATTTCCACATTTAAAGTATTACATCATTAAAAAAAACTTTTAAAAAAGCAGTAAACATATATTTAATTTCAAAATTGACTTGTATGATCCCATGTTTGCGCCCCCCGTTTAGTAATAAAAAATAAACATATTTTTTTATGGATCATTGACGGGTCTCTGACCCACCCGATTATCTCCCTTCTTTGAGTACGAAACCTTGGGGTTTTCGGCTAACACGTCACTAAGGAAAACTCGTAAATCAATGTGTACTCATCTTCCCAAACTAAAGACCTCCCTCATAACAAAACCCACATTCGATAAGGAAACTTCTTGACCCAATCTGCAAACTTAATTTTTACAAATACGACTTGAAACTAAACCAAGGCCTTTGTATTTTAATAAAGTCTTGAGTGTATCATTTCAGCCGCTTGTGTCAAGGATTATTATTAAATAATAATAATAATAATAATGACAATAATAATAATAATAATAATAATAATAATAATAATAATAATAATAATAATAATAATAATAATAATAATAATAATAATAATATTATTATTATTATTATTATTATTATTATTATTATTATTATTATTATTATTATTATTATTATTATTATTATTATTATTATTATTATTATTATTATTATTATTATTATTATTATTATTATTATATAATAACAATAATAATAATAATAATAATAATCTATAACTTATAATAAAAAATAACTTTTTACTCCCATGACTCTTTACTAGCATATCCAACCAGGTGTCACATAGACATTGTCATGTGTCGTCACCTCCATCACTATTTTTCTTATACTTTTAGTGTTATTACATTTTTAATAGATTTCAATAACATTTATTATTACTAATAGATATTTGACATTTACTTTTAAATAATTTCCACATTTAGAGTATTACATCATTAAAAAAACCTTTTAAAAAGCAGTAAACATATATTTAATTTCAAAATTGACTTGTATGATTTAAGGATTTAAATTCAATTCTTCATACTATATATATGATTCGAGTATCATCGTCATAATATGTTATGTTTGTAACTATATTTTAACATTTTATTCTAAAAAGCTTAAATAATATATTATTATAATCACCCATATTTTCATTTGTATTTATAGCATAATTGTCTTATAGTTATTGATTCTTTTCTTATATTATTGTTTATAGCTTAAATATATTTTGTTATATATAATACTATCATTAGTGTCTTATCTAACCCACGAAATTTAACCTAGTAATAAGAGTAAAGTACTCTTTTAGTCCATGTAGTTTGGTGGTTATAACTATTTTCATCCAATAGTTTAAAGACGTCCAATTCAACCATTGTGGTCAATTTGTACCAATTAACTACAAAATACCAACCTTCGTCCAAATTTTCTGTTAAGTGGGTGTCAAATGACCTTATTACCCTTGGATTTACATTGATATATAAAAACAAAAAACATACACAAATAAAATCTTCTTAACTACTATATTTAATACCCAACCCTACCCCACCCCACCCCACCCAACCCCTCCATCTTTGTTCCACTGCTGCATTACCAACACCCACATCCTAACTCATCCAAATCGACCCAGCCTCGCATCACTGTCACGGCGGCCACTGTACCATTGCCACTGTCATTCATCAAACCACCGCACCACCGTTGGCGCTCTATCTCATCCAAATCGCAGGCAATCCCACACACTAACACAACAACCACCGCAACACCTCCATCAACACTCATCCAAATCGTCATCAGCCTCACACCATTGTAATTGCAACCACCGAACCACCGCAACCCTTGCACAACAAACCACCACACCACTACAATTGTAAAGAATTCATCGAGTCAGATCTGGAGGTGTAATTGTGTGACTGTAATTTTAGCTCCACTAATCGTCGACTCAGATCCGAACCACCTAAAATTGCTACAGACCTTAAGCATCTCCATCATTGAATCGAATCAAAACCACCTCCATTGTTGGCTCAGATTTGAACCACCTCCATCCCTAGCACCCAACAAAGCTAGGTTTAAAGATACAAATAAGATACAAAATAGGGGCTAAAACCACAAAGAGTTGTGAGAGATAGGAGGACGATACAAAGATGGTGGATGTGGGGTGATGGTGGTGGTGGAGTGGTAGTAGTGACTAGTGATGGTTGCTCAAGCGAAGTTCGTATTGGTTATATACACACATGTGTGATGAGGATGGTGGTGGTGTGATATTCATAGTATGGTGGTCATTGGTGTAAAGGCAGACGAGGGAGATAGGAAGGGGGAGGAGGAGGAGGATGGGGTGTGATGGTACGGTGGTTGGTTATAATTTAGATATTTGTATAGAGTAATCATTTTAACCCAAGGGTATTATGGTTATTTTTTAAATATTTAACGGTGAAACTGGATGGAGTTAACGATTTGGACTTGATTGAGACATATTTAATACCACAGTGGTTGTACTGGGCGGTTTTAAACTATTTAATGAAACAAATTATAACCACCAAACCATGAGGACTAAAAGAGTAATTTACTATAGTAATAATAAGAGTAAATTACGATTCTGGTCCCTATGGTTTAACCATTTTATCCATTTCAGTCCAAAAAAAACTTTGATTTTATCATGCCCAGTGGTTTCATTTTTGTAACAGTTTCAATAACTGACACTAACTCTGTTAGTTTTTAAAGTTAAATGTAAGGGTACTTTGGCCATTTTACATATAGGGACTATTTTGTAAATAGATAAATAACTCGAGGGGTTGTTTTGTAAAATACATAAAATAATAAAAAATACATATAATATAAATTGTAAAAAAGAAAACTTCACCAGACAAAAACCAAACCCTAAGTTACAGAATCACCATATTCACCGTCGGCACCACCGCCGGACAACCATCGCGGAACACCTTGCACCACCATGGACAACCATAAGCGCCATCATCTTCTTCCTATTTTTTGATACCTTTATCATTACCTTTTCCTTCTCCTACACTCATAACAACTTTTAAAAATATTTAAGAAAATTATTAAGGGTTGAACAATAATTCCTTAAATTTACAGATTGAACAGTAACATTTCTCTCTCTTCCACTCACAACTACTCATAACCATTCCATATAATATAAGGATTACACTTAGGGTGCTTGTTTTTTCTGAAAAGTACTTCATGACCTATTTTTTCTGCGCCGCACAGATCACGTGCAAACGTTGGGCTCTGTAGATTGTTTGTTTTTCAGAAGACCTTTCATTAAAAAACATATTCCTGACGTCTGCGTGGAGAAGACATGAAACTATCACTTCTAACTTCTTCTCAATATTATTAGACTCCCTTTTTCCCCTTTTCCACTACACCACATCTCCATAACCTCTTCTCAACTTTGAAGTTCTCCCATCTTCCCTCTCCTCACCGCCGCCCCACCTCCCCCTCCGGACCTGTTGCGCCGCCGCGACGCCTCCGCCACCGAAACTCCCACCACTGCAGCCCTCCTTCGTACCACCGCAGCAGCCGCCCCACCTCCCCCCACCGGCTCTCCCCATCTTCCCTCTCACCACCGCCGCCCCACCTCCCCCACCGGACCTGCTGCGCCGCCGCCGACCCTCCCATTGCTGCAGCCCTCCTTCGCACCACCGCAGCCGCCGCCCCACCTCCCCCCACCGACCACTTCAACTTCCTCCTCAAGGTTAGTTTTTCTTAAAGTTTTGTTTGATTTGTGGTTTATGAAGTATTTTTGTGATTTGGTTTAAGTTTTTAGTTTATTTGTTGTTTATGTAGGATGATTTGTGATTTGGTTAGTATGATTTGTTATTTGGTTTAGGATTTTATTTGATTTGTGATATTAGATGATATGATTTGTGATTTAAGTTAGGGTTTTGTTTGATTTGTGATATTAGTAGTATGGTTAGTGATTTTAGTTTGTATGGTTAGTGACTTGGTTTATGGTAGTGATTTGGTTTAGTATTTGGTTTGATTTGTGGTTTTTGTAGTATGGTTTGTTTAGTTTAAGGTTTTGTTTGATTTGTGATTTTAGTTTATATAATTAGAGATTTTAGTTTGTATGGTTAGTGATTTGGTTTATGATTAGTGATTTGGTTTAGTATTTGGTTTGATTTGTGGTTTTTGTAGTATGATTTGTGATTTAGTTTAAGGTTTTGTTTGATTTTTTATTTTAGTTTGTATGCTTAGTGATTTGGTTTAAGGATTCGTTTGAATTGTGATTTTAGTTTTTTTTATTTGTGATTTTAGTATGATTTGTGATTTGTTGTTTGTTGATTAATAGAAATGGGAGAGAAACAACAATGCACGATTGATTTTAGTATGATTTGTTATTTTACATAATACGATCAACCCAATGTGTCTTTTGAAAATCGTCATGTGTACGTTGATGCTGATGAAAATGATGTTGAAGAACATGGTACCGCATCAGATCGGGAATATATGACTCAGTTACGAGATGAAATTGTTGAGCAGTTAATACCGAATGTCGAATAAACGATTTAAATAAAAATGTATTTGTATGATTTAATGAATATTATTGTAGTGTTGTATGACTTTTTTTTTATATTTTAATGTATTTGTATGACTTTTATTTATATTTTAATATTAAAGTACTTTTTAAAGTTAAAAAATAGGTTTAGTTTAATTACAAAGTAGTTTAGCAGTCTGCAAATATTAAAAAAACAAACAGTCTTTTTCTTGAAGACTGAAACGTTTTGGTGCAGAAAAGACAAAAAACACCTTACATAAATATACCAAACGGGTGTAAACGGGTGTAGCGTGAACGATGGATACACATGACATAACTTACCCTATGATCGCTCCACGTTGATTCCGTCATTCGTGTTCGTAGTGGTTGACGTACACTCAAATTGTCATCACTACGTTTTTCCAAATCCCCAAAATCCCTTCCAGATTCTTCTCTCTAGGGTTTCTAATCGATCGCTTTTCTAATCCTCCACCATAATTCATCATCATTCCATTCGATTCGATTCCATTCCCAATTTCCGATCCTGTATCCGTGGTTGATAGGAGATGCTTTTATCGCAAAAGCTTCACGAGGCGTTCAAAGGCACGGTAGAGAGGATCACCAACCCTAGGACTGTATCTGCGTTCAAGGAGAAAGGTAGCGGGGAAGAATGATGAAACGATTGTTGATAAGTAGTATTAGGGCTTTAATAAGGATTTGACGGGCCCATTCTTCGAAATTCTGGATACCCATTTGACTAAATTGTGGAAACTGAGTACTTGAGCTACCATCGTAAAAAAAATCTTGGTTACCCATTTGGCTTAAAAAGAGGGAGTCGAACTGTTGTTCCATGGAAACCCTTTGTTCTGTCATATTCTGTTGCTCCACATTATCATCAACAACTTGTCGACCAACCCGCCCTCGTCCTCTACCCCTTCTGCGTAAACGTTGTGTGACAGGAGTAAGTTTAGTATCATCAACATTCTGTGTCACATGAGTTGGTAGATAACTTATATGGTTTGCATGTGCAAATTCCATATAACGGCTCGTCATATTCTTCCCCGTTTCATCCCCTGGTCTTTGATAAAACTAGCTCATCTCATCCATCTATAAATAACGTTATGAAAGATTAATTTTAAAATAATAATAATAATAATAATAATAATAATAATAATAATAATAATAATAATAACAATACTAATAATAATAATTAAATAATCATCATAACAAATAAATTAATAATAATAATACCATCATTCTCAATCTTTGTCCATCATTTGGAAGCCATAAGGGTTCGTGTCTTGATGAGTCGGGTTTGTTGTATACACAACAATACATTTAAAATACCACCTCATGTATGTTTCAGAAGCAATTAGCGAATTAGTGTATGCTTCATTAGCAATTGAATTATGCCGAGACGCCCATACTTGAACAAATATATTATGATGTTGTATCCAGTTTTATTTCTACCACCTTTACGAGCAATCGAATGTAGATTTGTGTGTTGCTCCCGGGTTAGTAACACACTTGTAGGGATCGTTTGAAACATTCCAAACTTTCTAAAACCCTACTTGAAATGTGAGTCTCAACAACTTCCCAACATATAAGGTATGTGTCACTTCTCCAGCTTTGATATCCACTTGTGCAGATATCAGGTAGAAGGTGTATGATATTATCATAAGACCTCCGATTAAACTGATATAAAAATATGAATTAATATGTTTTCACAATGTTAATTTATACAAAATAATATTAGATTAATATTAATACCGTGGTCTCGCTTAATGAATGCAGCGGAGTGGTGTTTACATAAATAAGTTCACCCTTCCATCTGTAATCAAGTTTTCAAATATACCCGGTTAACTAGAAAAATATAAGATTACTAAAAAATAGTCAATGCATAAGTTTTTTTAACATACCGTGCACCATATGATAATCTGAAATCAATAGATCGCGTATTCCACGGACACATAGAATGTAATCTTTTCCATGCCCGTAATTACAACAAGAATAAAGGCCCACCAACCTCTCAATTTGTGACATTCGTTGCCCTACATAATTGTCTATACAAAGATGCTAAAACTACACTTCTCCAACTAAGTCTACCATAGTTATTTAAGTTTTCAATATGACTTAAATAGTTTATATGCACCCAGTTGCTAGAAATATTAAAAAAGAAAATGGCACAAATCATAAAAAATATAATTAATCTAGATCGTTGGATGCACTGAAAATCTGTATTATTAGGGAATGATTTTATTATTTCATCTAAAATAAACCTTAGGTTTAACTTATAACCACTTACAACGCTTGTAGCAAGTGTACACCCGGTTAAGTACTCAAACCTCATTATAATTTCGGAGGCACACATAGCATAATCAGTACCAAAAACAACATTACCTTCAACCGGCAAACCCCATAAAACTTGTACATCTTGAAGGGTTTTTGTGGTTTCTCCAACCGGTAAATGAAATGTGTGTGTCTCTGGCCTCCATCTCTCCACCAAAGCTAAGATAAGAGCATGATCAAGTTTGCGATAACCACACTCGATCACACCCGCAAAACCAGCCAACCTTATATATCTCATAATATTATCAGGGATAGGCACTTCATCAATGTAATCCCAAAAAGTTTTATCCCCTCGTTTAACACGTAAAATTCCTTCATTGGTTTCTGGATCTCGAAAATAATAATCAGGTATATGTTGACCACTTAAAAATAACAAATCGTTATTTAGTGGATTTGCTGTAATTCTCCAGCTTATTTTGATTTTTGAAATGAAGTATGAAATTTTATAAAAGATTAGGTTCAAAGATAGTAAGAAATTGGGTTGGGGTATGATTTGAACGAAGAGTAAAATTTTGTTGGTTTAAATAGGATAAATGAGGGTGGGGTTGTGACAAAAATAAGGGGAAAAGGTTCGGTGGTTGTGAAAGAAATAAATGGTGTGTGGGGTGTTAGGTGAAAATTTAAAGCGAATAAAGGGTTTTCAGAACCCGCCCCTGCCAAGGACGCGGTCTTCTTGTCTGTCACATCACGTAGGGGGTTGCAATGTGTGGTTCAGATGTGTTGTGGTAAGTAAATCCAACGATGAAGGATATTTGGAGAACCCATCCTTCACATGGGCAAGGTCCTTTGCATGTATTTTTTGGGCACGGTCAACGAGATGCAAAACCCGCCCCTGCCAGGGGCGGGTACCCTTAAAGTCAAAGTTTGACAAGACTTTCCCCTCTTGTCAACTTCCTCTCTAATAACCTTGATTTTAAAATAAAATTCAAAAATTTGTTAATAAATTAAAAACATGATTCTACTTATTGAAAAATGTAAATTTTGTAAACCAAATCTTTATGAAAATATAATAATATCTTATCCAACAAAATTACTTTATAATTTATAAACATTGATTATCAATTGTAAATTTAATAATTTTATTCAATCGTGATAGAGTTTCTAAACTTATAATATAATAGAAAGATAATAATAATAATTGGTGCAACGTGAACACCAATGATCCTTGGCCAATTGATTAAGTTGAGCTACTCATGATATGTAAATATAGGGCAAGTTATGAGTTCAAGTCTCACTTTAAAAAATATGCTCACAGTTAAATCATGGGATTTTCCCAGCAATTTCTTCTGAGGTGGTTGGGGATAGGGGTGTGTTTTTTACCCGAACCCGAATATCAAACCCGAACAAAATCAACCCGAACCCAATTAAGAACTAACCTGAGCAACCCAACCCGATTATTACACTAACCCAAACCTGATTTTTATAAAAGGTTTGGTCTTTGGGTTGAGTTTGTAAGATTCGGGTCAACCCGAATATTAGTTTTTAAAAAATTCCAAGATTTATATATATGTGTGTATTATGCTACCATTTACAAGATTTGAAAACATGATTTTCTAAACTTTATATTATATTGTTGTGGTTCAAATTTATTATATAAACTTTGAGAATAATTAATATATAGTGTCATTTAATATTTAAATATGCATAATAAAGTGAATGTAAATATGTCAAAACTTTCCGATCAAGATAATAAACAAAATTATATATTGATAACACATGCTAAATCTCATATATTTGATCATATATATATTGTTTACACAAACATGTGAGATAGCAAATAATTTAAAGCTTAATGGTTTAGTTTAACCCTATTACCGATTAACCTGACCCGAATAAACTTGAATATCGAGACCCGAAAACCGATTAAATATTGCTTATTTGGTTTGGTCTTCGGGTTGATTTCCTACACCTAAAACCCGAGGAACCCGACCCGAACAACCCAAAACCCGAATGACACCCCTAGTTGGGGGTGTGACCCTGGTTGGGACATGAATAGGTGGACTTGATAAAATAACATCTATCATCCGAATCAAAATTGTTATGCGCACCTGATTAGGAGACGAATAAATGAGTCCTATTAAGATAACATCGTCGAACCGGGAAAAATAAAAAAATTGGTGTAGCGTGAAGGGTCGATGCACATGACATAACTTTACCCTGTGATCGCTCCACGTTGATTCCGTCATTCGTGTTCGTAGTGGTTAACGTACACTCAATTTATCATCACTACGTTATTCCAAATCCCCAAAATCCCTTCCAGATTCTTCTCTCTAGGGTTTCTGATCGATCGATTTTCTAATCATCCACCATAATTCATCATCATTCGATTCGATTTCCAATTTCCGATCCTGTATCCGTGGTTAATCGGAGATGGTTTTATCGCAAAAGCTTCACGAGGCGTTCAAAGGCACGGTAGAGAGGATCACCAGCCCTAGGACTGTATCTGCGTTCAAGGAGAAAGGCGTACTCAGCGTTAACGAGTTCGTTGTCGCCGGCGACAATCTCGTCTCCAAATGCCCTACTTGGTCATGGTAGATTCGCTTTTCGTTTTGTGAATTGTTGATTTGTGGTTCAACTGTTCATAGAGTATTGTTTTGTTGTTGTAGATAGATGTCGTATTGTAGTTAAACTGTTAGAATCGAATCATGAGTAGTGATTTTAATAGACGTGATTGATTCTGAGGGGAGAAAAGTAATTTGATTAGGAACTTGGGTTCAATTGTGATATTCATGTTGTGATTCTGAACTGGAGTAAGGTGACTGCTTAAATTCCTATGAGAAAGTATCATATGCCAGAGAGATTAGAGGCACAGAAAGCAGATGTCCTTAAACTGCTTGAGGGCTGGAAGATTGAGATATTCAGCCTTTTAATTTGTAAGATAATGTAATTGGTTCAGTTGGAATAATTATGTCTTATAGTTGAAGCAAGTTTATGGTTTTGGATGAAAGCTGCTTGCTACCATGGTAGAATCAGGTCATGGAACTGCAATCTTACACTAGATGAATTATCTTACGCAGATTTAGAATGCATTTATGAAAGTAGGTATTTCGGGGTTTCTGCTGAGAGTGCTGCCGCTACAAACTGTTTATGGGGTAGAGGATTAAGCTATTAGTTTTGTTATAGGGCTCCCAACGTTTTTAATATCTCAGAGCCATGTTAAACACAAGTTAGCATGCTATATTGTCAGAATGACATGAACAAACATGGTGTAGCTCTATGATTTATACCTTTCTTGTTACCAAGTGCCGTAAGAAGTGAGCAACATGTACAGAAAACTTATGCTCAGGAGCACATATAGGTCTAGGTTTATTTATACAAATGTACAATTAATTGTATTCTATCTCACAATCCCATATGTAGCCTGTTATGTTTGGACTATATAGATAACTTTAGTTTATTACTCTCTTTGACCAAAAGTTTTTACACTTGTTAAGTGGTTAATAATGTAAGCGTGAAAGAGAATGTGTAATGTTGCGTCAAAAGTGCTTCTCGTCTCCTCAACTGATAGGAGGGTGCGCCATTAGGATTGAGCTGCTATACTTGCAGCTTTTAAGTCCTTGAGTTATATTTTAGTGCACTGAAGTAATCATACTGATTAAAGTATGGAACAAAGAAATGTGCCCTTTATTTATGCCAGTGTTATATTCGTGAACCATGGGTACTTCATTAGATTTCTATTTCATTTGGAAGCCTGATTTTTTTACTGAAATTTATTTGTTGCCGAAGATATATGCACAGTACGATGTACGCCCAAGGACTTCATTAATTTAGGTTCTGTTGGGCCTGAAAGATTGAAATTGGGTTCTGTATAGAATTTTTTTTTTATAATGAGCATTACTCTTGAGTTTTAAAACATGAATAAGGTATATTGTTAGTTTAGCTTGTGGTCAGTGAAAATACACATTATAATTTACGCCCATATAACTATAGTCATTTAGATATGTGATAATGAGCTCTCTTAGAAGTTTCTACCTACAGGCTTTTGTCTGAGTTGTATAAATAAGAATGAGTTAATTCACTTTTATTTTCTTTGTAGGGAATCAGGTGATCCAAACAAGAGAAAGCCATATTTGCCATCTGATAAACAGTTTTTGATAACTAGAAATGGTAAAATAGTGTTTGCCATTTGCATTCAAATTTTTTGATACATTATTCTTGTATTGGAATACCAATCTTAATTCTTACTGAGCTTGCAGTTTTTTATTTGTACATGAGTTCTATGGTCATATAATTCCTTCATGGTTTCATCAATTCAAAAGAAAGCATAAATGTTTGATTATATAATGCTTTTTTGCATGTAATATCTATCTTAAGTTTAATACGGTCTTCATTCAGTTCCTTGCTTGCGAAGAGTTGCATCAATACAAGAAGAATATGAAGCTGCTGGTGGGGAGATATTGCTTGATGATGAAGAAAATGATGGCTGGCTGGCTACTCATGGACAGCCAAAAGGTATGTAGTCTTATAGAGACTAAAAATATTAAGTGAATTATTTATGTACTTAGTTTAACTATCTATATAGATACCAAGGATGATGAGGAGGAGAATGTTCCTTCTATGGAAACCCTAGAAATAAGCAAGAAAAATACAATCCAGTCAATTCCTTCATATTTTGGCACCGAGGAAGAAGATGACATCCCAGACATGGAAGAACTTGAAGAATCTGACAACCTTATTGAGACAGATCCTGTAAGATACTTACATTATATTGGCCTTAGTATAAACTGGTTGAAGGAACCAAACATATAAACAATGTGTCAGTCCCTTTTCTCATGTTTAAGCTATGTAATGAGTAATGACTTAATTTCGTGTAATTGGATGTCTGGAAGCTGTCTTCTTAGAATCAAAGGAATTGACTTTATTGTGGAATATATACTATAAATTTTGACTAAAGATCAGTAATAGACTAAATTGTTAGGAATTCTAGAGTGCTCTATTGAAATATTAGAAACAAACAAGAATACTTTTGCTG
Organism: Flaveria ramosissima; assembly: GCA_025215565.1. Lineage (NCBI taxonomy): Eukaryota > Viridiplantae > Streptophyta > Magnoliopsida > Asterales > Asteraceae > Flaveria > Flaveria ramosissima. Next base: position 15,388,370 of record CM046035.1, read on the forward strand.
AAATTTTCTATTTCAAATTCTCAGGCAACCCTTCAGCCTACATATCTTGTTGCTCATGAGCCTGATGATGACAATATTTTAAGAACTCGAACTTATGATGTTAGTATCACGTAAGTTCAACCTCACTAATTCTATGTTATATTGAAAATCAATGTACATTTAAATTTTATTTGTTTTATTTTTCTGGGTTTGCTGTTTACGATGATACATTAATTTATTTAGATTCTTCTTGGCTCGCTGTTTATGAAGTGACACTCCAGTTTCTTTTTGCTTTTTGTTCTTTCAGGTATGATAAATATTATCAAACACCTCGTGTTTGGCTTACAGGTTATGATGAGGTTAGAAACATCAATCATTAGCAAACTTGAATTTAGTTAATGTAATTTTTCTGTTTGGGTTACATGTTAGGAATTGATAGGAAATCTGAATACTGTGGGCTTGAAGAGTACATGAATATGAATTGTATATTGAAATATATGAGCTGAATATATCTGTTAAAAATTTTCTGTTTGCTAATTATCTATTACAGTCAAGGATGCTTCTTGATCCAGAATTAGTTCTAGAAGATGTCAGTCAAGATCATGCTCGCAAAACGGTAAGCAGTGTATACTTGTTAGTGACATGCTCTTCAAATTCTCAACTTTTTCTTTTTATATTAAAGGTGGCAAAATGAGTGGGGGGTGGGTAATGGGTAGAAATGTGTAAATTTTTTTTCAGGCGTTGCAGTTGGGTTGTCCCAAAACTCTTAAGTCTTGAATTTGTATTTTTTAACTGAACAGATGTGAATTATGATTATGAAGTTTTGGTTGTTTCAATACTAATCTAATTTTTTTATAATAAAAATGATTTAGGAGGTTTTATGCTTTAATTTACACTTTAGATGACTTTGGATCTATTTCTTTATTCCTGTTTAGCAAACTCTTTTTTACCTGTTTCCCTGATAGAGATAAGCTTAGTTTGGATTGACTACTCTGTATGTTAGTGTGTCAAGTTGCAGTTTCTAACTCTCTTCATTCCACTTATAATGGAAAATCTTTTTGTTTCCCATAAATGCTAGCTACTTTCTTCTGTTTGGAATTATCAGAATTTTGTTTTTAGTTAGACAAATTAAATGTTATTTGACGGCCACTTTGTCGTTCAAGTGAATGACAAGTAAATCTGCTTATTTTCTAATCTACTTTGTTTAGAATGAAAGATGTGTTGATGTTTGTGAATTTTATCATAATCAGGTAACTATTGAAGACCATCCACACTTGTCCGGGAAACATGCATCTGTACACCCATGCAAACATGCAGCCGTGATGAAGAAACTAATTGAACCCTTAATAGCTGCAGGACTTGAACCACAAGTTGACAAGTAATTTTCTTCCATGCTACATTAATAATTTACAAATTTAACAATAACTTAGTATTCTAAATTTCAGAGTAAATGGACTATCACAAAAACCATATTAGTTGAAATTGAGACAGTGTTTGTGATTTTGCATTAAATGACTTTTAGAGGTAGCAACTCCAGCACGTTTCTTAGAGCCGTTTGATTTGGATGTTAAATCTCTTAATGTGTCAAGTAAATGAAAATCATAAATAAAGATTTTTAGCTAAAAAGTTGTCAAAGTGTGTTTTTAGTGCATATGAACATCCTAAATCGCCTTATTTAAAAAGATAGATAAAATTTGTTATGATATAATTATGAATGTGATCCATGCTGCTCACAGGGTGAAAGAAATTTTATTTTATTTTATTTTTTGTTCTTTTTAAAAGAAACTTGTGATTGTGAGTGCACTGCAGGGATAATTTTCCTGTTAATTTCTGGAATATTATCTTAACATGCAAGCATTGAAATATGTTGAAACAGGTACCTCTTCTTATTCTTGAAATTTGTTGCTACTGTAATTCCAACCATTGAATATGATTACACAATGGACTTTGACCTTGGGAGCTCCAGTACCTAAGTTACACACAATCCCCCACTCCCTGAGCTCCAGTGTCTGATGCAGTCCTTTAAAGGTTCGTTCATGGCCTGATAATTTCTCCTACTTGCATGTTTACTTAATCTAAAAAGCATGTAACTAGAGATTCCAAGATATGCGGGTTGGGTAATTTGTCAATTGGGTACGGGTTGAAACAGGTTATATACTACTGGTTGAAACAGGCCAGGCAAGCTTGAACCATTAAAACTGTTTGTAGGGGTGTTGATCATGAGCTTGTCTAGGCTTGTGTATACTTTTCGCAACTCAAGAGAGCTCGAGCTCAGCTCGTTTAACTTAAGAAGCGTGACTGGTTTAGCCCTCTTATGTCTAAAGCTTGAGCTTGCTTCATGATGAACCTTATAATTTCTTCAGGATGTGCTTGTTTATTATTTAATTGTTTCAATTATCTATATTATTTTTTATATATTTTTAATTTTATATATAACATAATATATATATAGTTATCTTTATCATAATTATATACATAATCATATATTTTATTATATTAAATAGAAGCTATTATATTAATATGAATAATTGGCCCGTTTAGGCGTGAGCTCATATACAAAATGAGCTCTAATATGAGCTTGAGTTTGTTTAAGTTCCGCTTGATTTGAGCTTTTAGCAAGCTAATCTCGAGTAGTTTACGAACAACCGGGCTTGTTTACGCCGCTAACTTTTGTCATGTTTTGTCGTGCTTCAGGTTATAAGTGGGAATGGACTCGAAGAATGGTGCAAAGGTATAACGATATAATTTGGTGTTATTTCGCATCTCTTGCTCAGTTCTTGGTTAATTGTATATATGTTGTCGTTTGCTCATAAAGAAATAATATAAAAATTATGTCAAATGAAGTCTTGGAGTGTAAGTTGCTGGGAAAGTTATATTTGATTCACCTATTTATTTGCTACTCTTGAAGAAGTTGTGTTGTCTTGTGTTGTGTACAATGAAGATGGTAACTTGTGAAACAATGTCATGTAATAAAAAGTTAACTCGAGCCAGGTTCAAGTATGGTCCTTGCCAGGGTTTCGGATGGCTTGAGCCATGAAGGCCGAGTTGAACATACAGCATAAGCTATTAATAACAGATAAATGTTTAAACTTGTGAATAACCTCATAAAGAAGTGAATGAGCCAAGCTTGAGTTGGTTCTAATTGAAGCTTTAACTTGTTAAAATTTTAGTGTCTCTTGTTTTAAGCTCTTTGTGAAGCTTGAATTTGGCTTGTTAATAACTTTTCAAATATTTTTGAAATATTTATCTTATATATTGTAATAATAACTTTATGTATTGAATAAAAAACTTATTATTTAGTTAATTCTGATATAACTCTATTCATAATAATATTTATAATGTAATTATATAACTTTTATACAAACTAAAATTTATGATACTTGTAACAAGTAGGCTTGTTTAGACTCTAGCTTTGTAGGTTGCATATGATCTTGGTTATCAAATGAAATACAACTAACCTGATTTTTTCGAACTAAATTTACGTCGAAGCGTATACTAATTCAAACTTATCCGTCGGATAAAAATGTATTGTATTTTAGGCATTTCAAAACAAAATTTATGTCAATCTGTAGACAAACTTTAAATGTATATGAAAATAAGCATGTGATCTTATTAATGTTTAGAACATGAGCTCACACACACTCATATATTTTACAAAATTAATTTTAACACAAGATCACGCACAACAAAACACACCAAAACCATAACACATAGAATTATATTGCTTTATAACTCTTGCTCAAAGCCAAAACTTCTCTCTAATGGAGTATCCAAAAAGTGCTAAATTGCTTCCAATACTAAAAGAGAAAATTGCATGTCATTAGCAGCAGACTCAAATTCAATCAGCACACTAATGCAAATAACATGACTGTAAATAACACAATTTGAAGTAAAAGGAAGATAAATCAGGCCAAACCCTGGGCCAACTTCCACTATAATCAACGGCCATCGTTGCGTAATCAAGTAATCACAGTCAAGCTCTCTAATACGGTTAGATGATGACCAGGGTCAAATATAATATATATATATATATATACACACACATATATATATACATACATATATATATATATATATATATATATATATATATATATATATATATATATATATATATATATATATTTTATTTTTTAGAACAATGTGTTGTTTTTCTAAATTTTGAGTTTATCGTTGCGGAGTGATCATAATTTAACAATATACTCCTTTTCTTAAAAAAATATTTTCATAAAATTTAAATAAGATTTTTTTTAACAACAATACCTTATTTTTAAGTTAAACTAGTTTTAGATTTTGGAAAAAAGATTTAAACCTAAATCTCTAAAAAAAGTCTTTAAGGCATTCATCATTTAACGTCGATTAATAATTTAAAACTATAAAATAGTAAAATACCCCTGCTTATTTTTTATTTGAACGGTAACGTATGATCATGTTTTAAATGCTAGATGTTATCTTAATCAGCTCTACCCATCCGTTTCTCAAACGGGACCGCCACCCCCAACCCCTGGGAGGAAAAATATTTTTATTCAGAGTAAACTTGAACTTAAAATTTCTTACCTTTAATTGTTTTCGGTATCTTATCTTAACCAGCCAAAGACTATTCGTCGATTGATTATCGGCCCAATAGACGCACGTGTCATAATACCTACACGACTCCACCTCAAACAATCGGATTTTTCTTTATATACTAAAACCCTAATCTTTCATGCACAATAGCTGTGCGATAGAGAGCGCAATAATGGGTATTGATCCTTTATTCTCATTCTATTCTCATAAATCGATCAAACTCTTCTGTAATCTCACATTAATCGACGCACAATCACGTTTATATCCTTAGTTTTTGTTTGAATTTGATCGCCGATTGACAAAAATCGATGCGGAATCTCGTCACGTATCACTTCAATTTGAAGTGAATCGATCGGCGATTGTTGATTATATCTGTTTCATTAGTTCGATATGAATGATGACGGTGTTAATTGGATGATTTGTTGCGTATTTTGGGTGGTGATAACAGGTGCTTATGCGTATGTTTCGCAGCTATGGAGGAAGAAACAGTTGCAGATGATGAGATATGAAGCTAAACAGGTATATTATTTTACTGTGCTATGAATGTGATTTCACATGAATGATTGTCATATATAAAAAAATTTCTTTTTTGTTAACTATAAGAAGATGTTGAAGTTGATGATTAATCACTTATGCTACTGTCGTGTTATGAATTAAAACTATTACAAGGTATGTGATTTGTTTTATGTTAATTGTATGTGTAACAAATATAAGGTTTATAAACCAAATGAGTTCAATCATCTATCAAACTAGTATTTTGAAAATAAGTTTTCATGTTTGGTTTATAACAGTCAAAACACATGCTTTTACATTCTTTTTTCACTCCATCTTAACATCACATCAACACAATGCACTTCTCTTTTCACTCACTTTAGTGGTTTCATCACGTCACAACACATCATTTTTCATATTAAATAAAATTGTGTGTGCTCGCATGTGTGGAGCCATGCATCGTAAATGGAGTGTTAAAGCACGGCGAGATTTCACCGTGACACCCGTTTGCCACGACACCATGACACCCCCTTTGCTAAGACACCAAGCACACGAGTAGTGATGTTGTCACGATGCCACGCAATCCACATCATTACCCCGGGGCTCGTGATAATCATAGAAAACATTAAAGTAGTTAAGTCTAGTTTTTTTTTCGTTGCTATGTAAGAATCTTTATAGTTAGCTCGAGTCACGATCTAATTCTGCAAAAGTAATATCTATAGATGTATAATACGTTTCACCTTGTCATTTACCGGCTAAAAGTAATGTTTAGTTTATATTTTTGTAGGGTTATGTAATTAATCGTGTACGTGTGAGATGTGGTGGAAGAAAGAGGCCAATTCCTCAAAATATTGTGTATGGAAAGCCGACTAACCAGGGTGTCACTCAACTCTAATTTCGGTGTGGCAAGAGGTCTGTTGCCGAGGAACGAACTAGCAGGGCTGAAGAACGACTTGTAGTTATCAACTTCAAATGTTTGTATCAAACAACGAGCAAAAAAGATTATAAATAAATTAGAGTTGTTTGAAGTTAAAGTGTTGAAGTTTTATTTGAAGTTAAGGGTTCGAGTCGTGTAGAATTAAAGATATGTTAAATGGTAGAGAGTTGTTTTAAAAATAAAATTAAAAAATTAGAAGATTTAGTACCCATTTAAAGTGACATATAAAAGTTCATGAAGTTTAATTATTTTATTGTATTGTATTGTACATATGATAAATTGTAATTTAAAGTTGACGATGCTTCATGATTAGGAACGAGTAGTGCTACCTGCAAGTTGCGGCATGCGAACTTTGTTACTCGCGTTGCGGTGTGAACATTAACATGCTTAAGACATAACGTAAACACATAATAGCAATAGCATGCATCATACATTACGTCATAATGATTTTAGAAAATGAATTTTAAAGAAAGACCTACGTCTTACAACGGATTCATACAATGATGTTAACATGGCTGATTATACGTTGTGGAGCGTACACAAATCTTGTTATGCGCATACAGCCTAATAACCAAGAAAAAGAATTTAGATGAATTAAATAGATTATATGTAAATGTATAACAAAAGAGTAAAAAACCCAAAACAAACCAACCTCACCAGTAGTTCATGATTAAAGGTAATTAACAACAATTGTATTCAGGGAAAAAAAATTAGACCAATGACACTTTGACACGTTGCAAGGCCGGTGGGCAGTGGATCCCTCACCGACCTTGCTAAATAAGTAGTAGTATAATTGTATATGAAGATACTTCATGAGTTATATTTTTGTGTTATTGAGAAGTTGTAAATCTATACTAATAAAACAAAATATTTACAAGCCATATAACATTTTTCTAAGACTTTCATCTAGGATTTTAACACATGTACTTACTACAATAAAAGTTACAACTTAGTATATAAAAATAGTTTTCTCAAAAAAATTTCATTATAATAATTAAATTAGCTTTCTTCTAAAAAAATAAAATGTTTTATTAAATTTTTTTTAATGATAGTTAATTTTATTAAAATTTAATTCAATTTTCAACTGATCATTGTTAAAATTAAATTTAATGTCACATAAATACACCACAATTCTCTTTTCCACACTTTGGTGATTTTATCACCGACATCACGCCACTTCATCTTTCACTAACTTTTTCTTTAATTTTTTAAATTTTTCTTGTTAACTATTTATTTAAATAAAAAAACGTCTATATATACAAACAACTATGAATACTCAAATCTAATCATCGATTCTAACTTTTCATTTTGTTAGGTTTGTAAAGGTTTTGAACTTGGGCCCATATTTAGTTTTTTTGTTTATTAAGTTGTTACACATAATTAGTTTTTATATATATCATGTCATATATTTGTAATCGTGTGTTGGTTCCGCTGCGCCGCTTGATTCTTAACACATTCTTCACTCCCTAGCTTCTTTTCGCAAATATGAAAACATGACAAACCGATAAGGCAACACATTTTAGTACCAAAACCAATATCCCGCCACATATTTTTCGAACTTAACCACTAAAGTTACTAATTTAGATAACCGCAACTAGACTTTGCTTTTATCTGTCTAACAACAACCAGAGTAACCTAATGTTACGTGTGAAAAATATAACCAAACTCTTACCGTGTAGTGCGGGAAAAAAACTACTTTAAATAATAAAAACATTTCGACTATTATCGGCCCAATAGATACACAAGTGACAAACTCACAAATCATAATAACTACACGAGTACCAAGCCCAAACAATGCATTCAATTTATATGTTTTTCCCATACGTAAAAAAACCCTAATTTTTGACACTCAACAGAAGCATTAGCTCTGTGGTTCATCACTAAGAGAGAGCACAACAATGGGTAAATTGATCCTTCATTTCCATAACATCACATCAATCGATGCAAAATCATGTTCATATTCATCATTTTGTTTCAATTTTGACGTGAATTGATCGGCGATTGTTGATTCCATCGGTTTGATTAGTGCAATGCGGATGATCGGAGTGTTAATTGCGTGAATCGTTGTGTGTTTTGGGTGGTGCTAACAGGTGCTTATACGTATGTTTCGGAGTTATGGAGGAAGAAGCAATCGGACGTGATGAGATTTGTGCAGAGGGTGAGGTGCTGGGAGTATCGCCAGTTTCCTTCCATTGTTCGGGTCACGCATCCGACCCGACCCGATAAGGCTCGTCGTTTGGGATACAAAGCAAAGCAGGTGTGTTTTAGTTGTGGTATATCGTATGCTACATTGTATGAATCAGTGAGATTTATCAAAATGCATATTGAAATTTGTTATGTTTGGTTAATTTGTAGCATCTGCAAGATTTATACATGTTTAGTTGTTTACTGTGCTATGATTGTGATTTTCCCTAAACAATTATCAAGGTTAGAGTTAATTTTTTTGTTTAGTGTAGGAATTAGGAAAGAATTGTTAGCTTAGAAAGATGTTGAAGTTGATGATTAATCATTTAATCAGATAGATTGCTTTCGTTAGTGTTATTAATTTGAACGTTTGCTTGCCGATTTTTCGTTAATGTCTCTAAGTTTTGGTGACTTAATTCATTAACCAGGATTTGTTTTTTGACACTTAGTTGAATTGTTTGTTTATGTCTTGAAGTTTTGATAACTTTAACTCTCTAATAACTTCATATATGTTGCAAAGTCGATATATTTTCAAGTTGTTTTTTGAAGTTTTGATAACTTAACTCAACTGCTTATTAGTTTTTAAACTACACATTGTTTTTTAAGTCTGATATCATATAGTTGACCTGAGACAAAATCTGAAACCTGCATAACTAATGTCCAATTGTCCATACATGTGCGATAAGCTTCGCCTTGTCGTTTACCAACCGAAGTTAAGATAAAGATTGTATTGGTTTTTTAGACGATTGGACCACAAAGTGTAAATAGATATCAGAAATTGTCTCTTAGTTTTGTTTTTTTGCAGGGTTATGTCATCTATCGAGTACGTGTGAGGCGTGGTGGAAGAAAGAGGCCGGTTCCCAAGGGTATCGTGTATGGAAAGCCAACCAACCAGGGTGTCACTCAACTCAAGTTTCAACGTAGCAAGAGGTCTGTTGCCGAGGAACGAGCTGGCAGGAAATTGGGCGGGCTTAAGGTTCTCAACTCTTACTGGCTAAATGAGGTATGCTATGCTAATGCTTTCAGTTTCATCAATCTATTTTGACACAGTTTTCTTAGAACTAGCAAATGTGGCATTTTCGTCAAGCTTTTTCCGGGTTACTTATTATTGCAAACTAGTTAATGAAAAAGTTTTGCATAGTTCATTTTATATATTCAAAACTTTTTCTGTAATGCACGTATGATGCAGAATCAGAAGCGATCAAATGGCTCAAGAACAATAGATAATCAAAGACGATAGATTAAACCAAAAGGTTCCAAGAACACAAGTTCTTTAATTATAATTCAATTCACCAAACTAATCATAAACAAAAGAAAGCCCTAATATTTATACTACACCTAACAAATTAAAGATAATAACAAACTAAAATAAAAGATAATGCCAAACTTAAATAAAAGATAAACTAAATAAATAAATTATTATTCAAATCTTCAGATAATCTTCAATCCGGATTCCATTGACTCTTATCCCATAACAAGTTCAAGTCATGAGTTATCATCCGTATCAACGTATTTTTTATTGTTTTTGTATATTTTCTTGAAATTTATAAATGATGTCTTTGTTGGTCGACCTGGCTCGTTTTGTCTGGCATTAAAAGTTTCTTATGTTTTGACCGGTTACAAAACCTGCCTGACGGAGTGACTGGTTATTCCCGTCAACTTCATGTTAGTCACTTATAAAAGTAAGACCTGTTAAAAACCTGTCAAATGCAGGACTCAACTTACAAATACTTTGAGGTGATCTTGGTTGACCCAGCACATGCTGCAATCCGTAATGATCCACGTATCAACTGGATCTGCAACCCGGTCCACAAACACAGAGAGCTTCGTGGACTGACCTCTGCTGGCAAGAAATACAGAGGTCTGCGTGGTAAGGGACACTTGAACCACAAACAACGTCCCTCGAGAAGGGCAACATGGAAGAGGAACAACACACTATCTCTGCGTCGATATCGTTGATAGCTTTGAGGATTGTCGTGTGTGGGTAGTGTTTGTTTCATCCAAGTTATGTTTTTGCTTAATTTTGGTCAAAACAAAGCTATGATTTTGTCATTTGAGATATTTGATGCATCACTATGTTTTGTTTACTTGTATAATTGCTTATCAATATTCTATCCATAATTATATTTATCTCTATACTATATAAAAAACAAACGTTTTAGGTGACACGTGGCATGTTTACAAGACCCAAAAAGTGTATTTTCCCGCGTCTCTCTCTTATTAAATAGAGAATGTCACATAAATAACCGATTTAACTTTTCTTTTTACTAAAACAAACAGTTCCTTTTTTATTAAGTTTAAATAATTTTTAGTTTATATATTTTAAAATCATGTTTTTATAATTTTCACTTTTTGATTAATTTTAGAAAATTAAGAGGCATACGAAAAGAGAATCCGATAGAAATGAATATGAAGCAGAAGATGAGTTTATAAATTTTAGCTACTATGTATTTAATTTAATGTTTTTTTATTTAACCCGTGTGTAGGCCTGGCAAAATGGGCGGGTCGGGTTCTGTGTCGGGTTAGGACGGGTTCGAGTCAACACAGGTTTGGGTTATAATGGGTTCAGTCAGAAACGGGTCAGGATGGGTCGGGTCAGGACAGGTCAAATCCAAAAATTACAAAATTCTTAATTTTCCAACACAAACCATAAAAAAGTACAGGTGAGATCGGGTTGGGTTATTCGAATTTCGGGTTAATCGGTTCGGGTTATTCGGGTTTTGTGGTTATAAAGTCTATCCAAAACCCGACCCGAGTAATAAACGGTTTTTGGGTTGTTCGGATTGGCTTTCTTCAGGTACGGGTGAGATCAGGTCGGGCGGGTTAAATGGTACGGAATCAACGGGCCTAATTCGCGCCACTTCCATTGAAGCTATTCCATGAGGGTTGCTTTCAAACACGGATCAATAAAATTTTTTTGATGATGATGATTGTTGGGGCCTCAGATAAACAAAAAGAATTGATGATTAACAATTTTAATTTGAGGAGCAAAGGAAGTTTTTTGGCAGATGATTGTTTGATTGAGTCAAAAACTTCAAATCTTCAATGGGTGCAACGCAAAGCAGGGGAAGATATATGAATAAATCCAACAGTTCCCACAAATGTCGATTATGATGCTATAAATGGAGATGAGGAAATCGAGCGACGGTGGTGTTGGTGATTGGAGCGTGGTGCTGTCGGTGGCGATTGGAGCCATGAAAAGCTTGAGGTTGTGAAAATGAGCAGATTAAGATGACCCGCTCATTCTGACCGTAGCATATTTTTTTTCCACCCATTATGATTCTTGTCATTTTTGTTCTATTGTTAAACATGCTTATTTAGATCCACTGAAAATAATGTTGAGCCCAAAACAACCTATTATCTTATATTAAAAGTCAATTTGAACCCATTTTTAATGGATAGGTTAAAATTGTCAGATCTACCCGTGTGATACGTGGGTTTCAATCCTCTAGTCATGGACTGACGATGTATCATATATGCTTGAAATGCTTTTTTGATCAAGACCTATTTTGACCTTGGTCAAAGATTTATAGTTGCATGTTTGTCATGAAAGTGTGGGTTGGCTACTAGTTATAATCTTTTTTGTGATTCCAAAAAATTTGTGTCGAGTGGTAGTCCCGAGGACATCCGGATGGTTAGGCGGTGTACTCCTTAGTTAAAGTTTGTGTGATTAAATCATATAAAGTGTATGTGTTGTAATTTTCGAAGTGAAGCAGGTGTAAACTATAAAATGTTATTCACCGGTAAAGAAAGTGTTGTGATTTGCAGCTTGTTAACTTGCTATGACTCTTCATTCCGTAATTTCCTTTTTATTTATGGCAATGTAAATGTATATTAAACCCCAAAACCCAACTCTAACTAGCTGAGGTTACAACAAAATTTCATAAGAATCAAAACTATACTCGTATTTAAATAAATTTCTTTTTCTAATATATGTTTTTATGCGTTTGGTTTTGCATTACTAACCCTTGGATCGATTTCGCATCAAAGTTTAATACTTTTGTATGTTTAGCTGTGATTCAATGTTATACATGTGGTGCGTATGGCGGACACTAAACAGTTCACCGTAAATGGTGATGGTTCTACGGTGGTGCTAAACTCTGGTCTACAACACGAGAGACAGATGGATCGACCAACACGAAACTTGATGGATCTTCACTTGATTTGGATTAGATAACCTTGCAAACTTCTTTCTTTTTCCTACATGATAAAAACTATCGTTAAAACAGAAATAGTTACATATGCGCCTATTTAAAAGTTGTGTTAATTAAATACCTTTAATAACAAAACATCAGTCATCCATGTTTGTAGCTCAACCAGTAACTCAGTTTCTTCTTTAGCGATAATCGAAAGCTCCGTCAACAGGTAACATGACTTCTCTGCCTGTTTCAATACGCCACGTAACCAGTGTGACTCCTTTATATCGCCCGAATTGTATTTTTCTCAAAAGTAAAAGATTACCTCATATGATAATTTTGAGATTGTAGATTCTATATTCTCCAAAAGTGATGTGGCAGTGTCCATCACGTCACAAACATCTGAAATATCTCCCTGTGTATGATAAGTAACATTTAACAAATGTCATTCGATACTCAAATCTGTATATCTATATAAAAAATTGAGAGGAATCACGATAACTTAATAGCAGTACCTTAGAATCATGAAGCAACGGGATGTTGATTGATGCCACCGACAACTTTCTAACCACCCGACCAACAGCTTCAAAGTTTTTAGCCTCCATTCTCGACCATTTCTCTAGTAAGAATAGTTGCGAGTTCATAATATGATACAACTTGATGTCGTTTTTGACCTTTTGGACCTCCATTCGCTTTACCATGTTTGAATTTCTTATCGCAAGTATATCGAGCCATGTGTTGAACAATTTCTTCTGTACACAACACGACCATTTATAAATATGTAACCACTGATTTTATTACGTAATAACGAATAATACATGTCCAACATTTATGTTATTATTTCCATAACAAAGCGTTTTCCTTTAATATAAAAACGAATAGCCACTTGCTGAAACTTTAATATAATAAGGAAATTTGTGTTAATGTATTTTTTGTATTCATTTTAGAGAAAACAGATTATATCTTATGAAAAATATATAATTTTCGTATCAACTTCAAGTAAGATATTATTATAATTTAACTTATTTTCCGATGTTATGAAAATTCATTATGATTAATAACATATCATCTAACACACCATCACTTTAAGTGTATTTTGTTTGAAAAAAATATGATGTCAAACACGATATAGTTAGTTCGTTACTCGTTACCTGTGCCACGGTTCTAGCGTTTGACATGGTGGTTTCAGCTCGAGCATTAGCAACCCGCCATTGCAATAACCGATTATTCATCAATCCAAAATAATGTCTATTTGTGTCTTCTGATGACGACACTTTTTTCTGTCTAAAATACTTTAAAACTCCACTGATCCCGCCACCACGTTGTTCACCACTATTCCTACCACTAGAACTCGGTGATTTGGCAGGCAACACAGGCGTTGGAAAAGGCGCAACTCGGCCCGGAGACAACGCCCATGCGGACGGAGAAGTAGGCTTTCTTCGTGGCAAAATGTTTGCCCCGTTGTCTTGTCTTGGGTTCTTCTTGGCTACCGGACTAGTAAGTCTCGTGTTGATAGTCATAGGCTTTTGAAAATGAATCATCAAATCACCCGCCTCTGAATCTCTACAACTCCTGGCTTTAGTGGTGGACGCAGATCGAGGTTTAGCGACAATGTTCGCTTTGTTAGATGACATAGTTGCAACCGAGGGAGACGTACAACGTGTCAGACGAGACGTATGATGTTTTCCAGTAGACAGTACAGACTGACGGCTACCCGACCGACGAAGACGATCCATTTTCAAATTGTTGTGGTTTTTAAAATGTCATGTACCATATTTATAGTTGCATAATGTAGCTATGTTATATGTTGAGGGCACGTTTATAATTTATAAATAATAAATTGCATGTGTTTGTTGAAGTCAACGTTGACTTGCAATGTTAAGACTTGAGAGCATGTCTTACCAAATTCTCTATAACTTTGGGCCCGATTTGGGCTTTTGTTTTTATTATGAAGTTATAATATGTCTTCTTAATGGGCCCATTCAGCCCAATTTCTCAACACTCTTATCTCGATAATAGCACTCTTTCCCGCCATATTTTCCCCCAATTACAGAGAGAATTCGCTAGGGTTTGAGAAATAGAGCTGAAGAACGACAATTGTTGTTGTTGATGATCAAAAAATTGGGAATTGAAGTTGATTTTTGATTCTACATCAGTGATATTATCAGCAGATAGCCTATAATTGTTCGTGATTTACTCTGAAAACCCTAATCGACTTCAGAAATCTCTGCAAAGCGTTCACTTTCGATGATTGAAGCAATCACAACCCACGATAGTACAAATCATCACGCGAGAAATGCTTCTATCGACGTCTTGACCACCATAAGTCGTTGGAATTTTGGTGCCTTTTGATAGTGGAGGCCTAAAGTGATAATTTTTCTTCTGTATACTACTGCCGACAGCTGCACTGGTTGTAATCGTAAAAGAAGCATAAAATGGCAGATGCTAGGGTTTTTACTGGTCCAGATAGGGCTCTGCAAGCAGGCATCGTGACCAAAATTCGAGTGGAGAATTTCATGTGCCATAGTCATATGGAGATTGACTTGGGAGATCGGGTTAATTTCATCACTGGACAGAATGGAAGTATGTTGAATTGTGTTTTATGATACTTTGTTTACATTAGATAAAAGTTTATCTTATTTGTGTGGTATTTGTGTTTGTTTTGTAGGTGGAAAGAGCGCGATACTTACTGCGTTGTGTATTGGGTTTGGATGTCGAGCGAAAAGTACAGATAGAGCAACGACAATGAAGGAGTTTATAAAGACTGGTTGCAGGTGTGTATTATCCTTCGTTTGTTTAGTTGGTTATATGTTATGAAACCAGGGGATTCGTTTTGTTTTCTGTTGTTGTCTATAGTGTCTGTTTTTACCCGTAAACATGGTGATAGTTTTTTCTTCATATGATCTATGTTTGGATACCTTGTACTTGTTTGCAGCTACGCCCTTGTTCACTTGGAAATAAGAAATAAAGGAGAGGATGCTTTTAAGCATGACATATATGGAGATGCTATAATTTTAGAGCGTAGAATCACTGAATCGTCAAGTACCAGCGTTCTTAAAGATCATCAAGGTTTTTGATTTACCTTCTTCTTTCTCTCATTGCATTTTTAAGTTTTATGTCTTTAATTTGAGCAGCTGGTTAGAAACTTTTGGCTCAATCTTTTTCATGCAAATGCTTTAACTATATAGATTAGTAACATAGCAATAAGGAACATAAGTTTTATTTTATCTGAACGCCATGCTTTCTGATTGGGGTCCCAAATCATGGACGAACAATATATCATATCCTTTTTTTAATTATGTGCACTTTGTTAAATGACCACCTCGGTAGAAGTTTATTCGATAACAGTATTGATACCGAACAATAGGATTTGGGGTAGTTTAGTCGAGTTAGGTGGTTTATTGGTTGTATGTTTTACTTTTATATTGAATTTTTTTGGTGGAGCACGATGCAATTAGATGCCATCATCCCAATACTAAATATGTAGTATGTAACAGGAAAAAAGGTAGCTGGCCGAAGAGAAGACATACGTGAGCTTGTGGAACACTTTAATGTGGGCATCTGCATAAATCTCATGTTTTATATCTGTTATACATAACTCACACATTAATATTATATAGAACTTGCATAAAATGTGCTACATCTCATACATATTCTAGACGTTTGGCGTTTTCGTGTGCAGATTGATGTTGAGAATCCTTGTGTAGTAATGAGCCAGGACAAGAGCAGAGAGTTTTTGCATTCAGGAAATGACAAAGATAAATTCAAGGTCCGCTTTGAACTTTGAACCTAGTAGTAGCTTTCTGTATGTCACTTCATTTTCTCATTGACATGTATGGTTTTGAATATAGTTTTTGCTTTTATACTTTTTTTTTATTAAAAACTCTGATGTGATATTGCTCAGTTCTTTTTCAAGGCTACACTTTTAAGTCAAGTGGATGATTTACTAAAAAGTGTTAAGGACAATCTTGACAAGGCAAATGGTGAGGTTGCTGAGTTGGAAAGATCAATAGCACCTATAGAGAAAGAATTAAACGAGTTGCAAGGGAAAATTCGAAGCATGGAGCATATTGAAGAAATTTCTCAGCAGGTGCAATTATTAACCAAGAAATGTGCATGGTCAGTGGTATATGACATAGACAAACAAATCCAAGAAGCGGTTGAAAAGATTAAAAAACTGGAAGAACGTATACCTCGTGGTCAAGCTCGAATCGATCAGCAAATTGTAAGTGAGAGTTTATTTACTTCCAGTGTGATTTTCTATTTATTGGTACTTACACATTCAAGCAATGTGCTATACAGTTAAGTATGCTAACTAGTTTGACAGATGACTTACAACTTCAATCTTTTTTGGCATTAGAATGTATACATGGCCATATTGTTATTTCACAGTTTAATATACTATTGCAATCATAGTCTACTTTATAGAGGTTGTATGTAGTTCGCCACAAATATATTGTACTTTATTTTGTTGTTAGTGAAGGGCTATACTTTTATTGCAAGAAAATTACTATCAGAGGGAAAATGTTCCTTCTATCTTAATGATTTGTATATCTGGTAATTCGAAGTTGTTAATTTTGGTTTGATATATTTGGCAGGCAAAAGTGGCAGAGTTGCAGGATTCTCTTGACAAAAAGAAAGCTCAGAGTGCCATTTTATTGGAAACTACTCTAAAAGCAAAGAAAAGGAAGAATGAATTGGAGCAGAAACTTTCTAAGGTATGTTTTAAAGAATGACAATATGTGTAGAGTGCCATCTTAATATGGATTAGTCTTGTCTAAATAAACAGAGGAAGATGATTGCTGAAGTTGATTTTTGGTTGATGTAGTTTTCTATTCAATCTGAATGCTTATTTATTTTTCTTCACCTTTTGTGAAATCTAATGCGTTCAAGCGAAGTTATTTTATTGCCGTCTTACCAATAGAAATATTGATTTTAGGCTACAAAGGAGAAGCTTGAGTTAGAGCAAGAATATGGTCGTAGAAGTAACAACATTGGTAAGATGGTCAAGAGGATCAAGTTACTTGAACAACAAATAAGTGATGTCAATGAGCAACAAATTAAGGATACACAGGTTATACTTCTATCTAATCGTTCTGTATGGTTGCTTACTTGCTTTCTGTTTACTTATAAATGTACATTGCTAGATATTATCTTTTTTAGTAATTGGCTTATCCTTTAAAGCAAGACATAGTTCTCTCTCATGTATGCTACCATAGTTATTGATAACAGAATAAGCCACTGGCCTGCAGCCCGCAGGCCTTTGTACAATGAGTGAAATATTTTCTATGTTCGCTCATTTACTTGCAATCTCTCTTTAATGCTCGTTTGCTTCAGTTAAATCGTATAATTGGGCCTTCGATTGCAGTGAACAAACCCTATTGATGTGATCTCCAGCAAAAAGAACAAACCATCAATATGTAATTAATATTATTTGTGTACTAGAAGATTTGATTGCATAATTGATGGGTCAATTTGGGAAATTTGTGCTTTGTTACATACAAGTGATCCTATTGTTTTTATATTAGAATAATGATATTTTTTTTTGTTTTCAACTTTCCTGTCTGTCCTTTATGATCTTAGTCGGCAAAAACCAAAAAAAGGTAAGCCTTGCATCATAGATGCTTGTTTATGTGTAGCTTTTGTGATTAACTTTGTGACCTCTATCTTTGGAGTTACTATATTGTGGGTGTTGGGGATTTGCAAAAATCATACGAACATGCATAGAACCAAGAATGTGATGATTACGTGGCTCAATCTAAGATTGGCTACATGAACATATTGTCTCACTTTGGGTTTCTGTAGGCTGAAGAATCTGAGATGGAGAAAAAACTGAAGGAGCTTCAAGATGAGATAAATGTTGCTGAATCAGAGCTTCAAAGGTATCTTGTATGTTGAGTGATTCACTCGTAATAATATATGTTTTTGCTTAATCAGATACAAAGCTTATTCTCTTTTTGAACTTTGGTGATTGTCAATCTTCAGATTAAAGAGTATTGAGGATGATTTATCTGAACGGTTAGGTATTGCAAGAGATGAACTTAGAACAATCACTTCTGAGGTATGAAATCCATTTCCTACTATACCCAAACATTGGTGGATGCGTATCTTTTACTACAATTTTCTATTCGGTTGGTTAGAGTTTTCTAGCATATCCTTTTTATTATATATTTATTTTAATTGGAACTGACACTGAGAACCAAGCAGTTGGAACTATGTATGAGAAATAGGCATACTTACAGCCAGTGTAATTAAAACCAAACTGGACCGGCCGGCTCAACCGGTTAAAGCGGAATCTTTGGTACCACCGGTCTGATCACTAACAAACACACCAGAGGTGAATTAATCGGCTGGTTGCTGGTAGAAAATCGAAAAAAACCAAGAAATAACTTTAAATCTAACAAAACTGGATAATAGTGGAACAAGCAGGTCGGATTTCCTCCGTTGGAGACCCCCTTTTACAAGCCTCAGATCCTTCCTCACTTTCTTAATACTTCTAGTGTAATACACTATTTTTGTTTAAATAAAACTAGTAAATGTATAGTATTTTATATACGTATATTAATTATGTGTATACAACAAACTAAACTAATGCCTAGTAAAACTCATTAATGAGTAGGGTGGGAATTATGTATATAGAAATAAACCATATAATATTTTGATAACTGTGTCCTAAATAATAACTTTCACCACTTATTTTCTCATTTTTTAATGATCAAATTAACTATAACATCATCCGGTTCATAAATTCAGTTCAGCTGATCCGAGTGATCTGATTGGTAGACCGGTTCCTGTCCGGTTTCTGATAACGGTGGTTAGAGTGAATATATATATTTATATAATATTCCTAAACTGAACCTTCTGGAAGTAAATCCAGCCAGAGTTAGTTTGGTGAAAGATTTCTTCTTGAAGTATTAATGACACAAAATAGTTGGACTGTTAATGACTGTTGAAGCGTCCCAGATTTGATCTTGGCTTTTTTAAAATATTCTATTTAAACTGACCTGATAAATCTGCAAGTTTTTTCCTGGATTTGTTATTTCTTTTCATAAATGTTTTGCTATCTTATATTTATTTCTGGTGGACTTTGGTATGTAAATCTTTATAGTTCTACTAGTTTTAATTGTTGTGATAATTTGTCTACCACTGTTTATTTCAATGTTTTCTTTAATTGCATTTACATAATACCTCTTTACATTCTTTACCAAACTTTTTACTATTTCAGATCTATGATTATGATAAGAAGATCAATGAGAATCAGGGTCGCATTCGTGAACTGCGACTTAATCAAACACACAAGGTTCGACTTAATTTTAAATTTATGTTGATACGATTATCACCTATGTTCAAGTTTACCACTTATCAAATTGGAAAGTATATGTATATGTGCAAAGTTGGGCGGTTTGGGCAGGTTGGGTTATGGGTTAAATGGGTTTGGGTTGAAACAGGTTGATTTATGATGGTGTGTTGATTATTTTCTACATCTTGTTAATTAACTAATGCGTTTACTATGGTTAAATTAACTATATTATTACAGTGATAATTTATTTTTTTAATAATATGATTTAGAAGGTTGTGCGTGTGTGTAAAATAGACTTTGGATTCCTTTTCCCACAGGTGACAGCATTTGGAGGACATAAAGTTTCCAATCTCTTACAGGCTATAGAAAGGAATTACCGCAGATTTAAAAAGCCCCCTATTGGTCCTATAGGTTCTCATGTGGTCAGTAGTTACTAATTATTATGCTTATTCATATTTTCACATATCTATGAACGAGGTCATGTGAAATTGCATTAATTACTGGTGTGGATTTTGAGAACTTGTGTTCTAACATAAGGTTGCAAATAGGGATTTATTGTTAGTCATTTTATAGAAAGATGTAGCAACTCTAGTCACAGCTTTGTGTCTATTTTGTTTCTTTTGAAGTGTTTTATTTGGGTTCTGTTGGCTGTCCTTTTTTCCAAAAGTGCTTCTTTTGTCTCAGGGTCCAATTAATTCATGAATAATTACGAATAATTACAATGTGGATTTATGTTAATTTTAATAACCAAACATCTCAATCTCATGTTATATATACTTTTCTTGAAACCAATGAGCTATTGTGTTAAAAGAACACCCATTTTGAATGCCACTAGCTTGCTTCATTAAGGTTGATAAAGCAATAGAAGAATTTGTATGGGAAACATTCGTGGATTGTAGTTTAGCCTCTGTTAGATGTTTATTTATTGAAAAACTAGAAAGGTAAGATGCTTAGGAATACTGTTTTTTTATATTTACAGGCATTAGTTAATGGTGATAAATGGGCTGTTGCTGTTGAGAATGCAATTGGCAAATTGCTTAATGCTTTCATAGTGACAGATCATAAAGATTCTCTCATATTGAGGTCATGTGCTAGAGAAGTCAACTACGCCTATCTTCAGATCATTATATATGATTTTTCTATACCGAGGTATGCGTATGTGTAATTTTAATTATTTAGTAGTTCTTAGTGTCTGACAATTAAACTTTTATTGTAGGTTGCAAATTCCAAATCATATGCTTCCTCAGACAAATCACCCAACTACTATTTCAGTAATACAATCTGACAGTCCAACAGTAGTGAATGTCTTAGTTGATATGGTAAACAATAAAGTTTTCATTTGATGTTTTGGTTTTTTCTGCTTTTTTGTATGATAATTAGTGAGTCCTCTTCCAGCATCATCACATTTTTGTTTTACTATTTTTCATGTAAAATGTTTTTGGCTTCAGTTGCATACTAAATGTTGCAAAATAAGTGGGTCTGGTGGGTTGGGTATCAGGCCATAAGGGCTTGATCAAAACCTGCTGCTTTTGGTATGGATTGGGTTGAATCTGAAATCTGAAGTCTGAAAACTTCTGTTAATTAATGTTTCAAATATCATTACACAGATATGTTACTTCAATATTGGTATACTATTTTGAATAAATGATCTAGAGGGTTCTATACATTTAAGATGCAATTTAGGAGACTTTTGACCCGTTTCACCTTTTTGTTAAGGGCTTTTTTAGTAGTACCTGTTTAACCTGTTAGAATTAAAACATAACATGCATTCTTCCATCTGCATGTCAATGTGTGGAAATTGCTCCATATTGAGGAAGATATATTTATAATTGTCCCAAATCAGTCTATGTATTGGTCAAAGTGTCATGAAAACTAATGTCATGTATCATTTTGTTTTTTCGTGAGGTTTTTCTAATGACCTTACATTTTCATTCAAGCAGTGATCAGTTTTTGTGTAAAAAATTTGTTGTGTTTTTGTAGGGTGGCGCTGAGAGGCAAGTGCTTGTTACGGATTATAATATGGGAACTAAGGTTGCTTTTGACCAAAGGATTCCAAATCTGAAGGAGGTTTACACGTTAGAGGGTCATAGAATGTAAGATTAAGATAATTAATATTTCTTTCAATTTATCTTTTTATTGTGTTTTTGTTTATCTTTAACATATGCTGTTTAACTTATAACTGCGGATAATATATAAAACCGTGAGGATGTAGGTGTAGTCAGGTCAAACTTTATTGATAGTTTAGTTGCTGATAGCAGAAGATCTTGATAAAAAGTGCAAATTAAATCCTTTTTTGTTACTTTTTTGCACAATCAATACGGTAGGAAATTTAGCATAGTATTGATTTCTTTGTAGGTTTTCTCGTGGTTCAGCACAAACAATTCTACCTCCCAATAAGAATGCAAGGACTGGGCGTCTCTGTAGTACTTATGATGATCAAATTAAAGAGTTTGAGAGAGAGGCACTATACATGCAAGAACAAGCACGACAAAGTCGAGGGAAGAAAAGAAATTTTGAGGAACGGGTTCAGAATCTTCAGGATGAATTACATAATGCAAAAGTAAGATGCTTATATCAGAAATACAAATATTTATTTCTAGCACTAAATTAATCACTTCGAAAATCTTTTAACAGATGCTTAATTCCATAGTTACTCATTGAGGTGGAAAATAGGTTGGTTGGGTATTGAGTCAAATTGTGTATTCTTTTTATTTACTACAGGTCCAAATGGATTGGTTGTGTCAAACCGCCACCACTCTTTGTCCTTTATTTGGATTTATTAATAGTCAAGAAGATTATTAATACTATATTCATATATTGTAAAAGTAGAATTCTAGTTTTCTTGAATAAATCCAGTTTGTTAGTTATTAGCATTTAAGAACACTTTGGTGACTTTTGGCTTGTTTTACTCAGTCTACCAATCCATTCTTTTTCATTTTAGTTAAGTTTTGATGTTTTACCTGGTCAAGGTAAAGTACAACCTTAATTGACCCATTTTTTAGGCAATGGGTTGAATTCTCTACTTTTAAGTTATTTTAATGAGAGCATTTAAATTGGAAACGCCTGAAATGATGCTCCTCTAAGTTGGATATCCTGTAAGAGTTCTTGATGAGGCTAATAAAGCTCGTAGAAAGTTAATGTTCCAAGAAGCATATAACAGCATTGTATACATGTGTGTTTGTGTATTGAGAGATCTCTATCTATCTATGTATTTATACTAGTACTTGTATTATTTACTAGTCCACTTTCTTATTTTTTATTCAGAGACAACGTACTGGTGCAGAGAAGCGTTCTCAGTCAAAGAAACTCAGTCTACAAGATTTGAAGACTTCTTATGCTGCAGAAGCCATGAATTCATCTGTTTCTAACGTTGATGAGCTATATCATGAAATTTCAGTTTGTTCTCTATACCCCTACTTAGATTTTTGTTTCCTCCACTTGTCTTTCTCTCTCTCTCTCTCTCTTTATGATGGATGTGGCAATTTTACTTCATATACTTTTAATTCGGTTGATTTTTGTTGTGCTTTATCTAAAACTGTACAAATGAACCTAATCAGAAGTATTAGCTAAAATGACGTGTCAAAACTGGTCAAAGTTTTTTGTACTGCATAAAACCTCCTAAACTGTTTTATTCAAATATTTCTATCTGTGATTTTTTTTGTAATCACAATTAACACACTACTTAGTTACAAAACTTTTAACCAAACGAAAAATGACACGTTTTAACATGAATCGTTTTTTACCAGTTACCCAACCTGTCTATTTGGAAACCTTGACCTTTTGACTTTGCCACTTCAAACAACTATTAAATGTGATTCTTTGAAATGAATTAATTTGTACTACATCCAGAAAATACAAAGTGATAAAAGTGAAAGCGAGGTTTTGCTCGAGAAGATTCAGGAGAGATTGAATGAAGCTGATGCTAGAGTAAATGAATTCAAAGTTTTGTTTGAAGAGCTAGGTGGTAAGTGTTTTTTCAAATATGTATTATCTTGGATTTGGACAGGCGTGTATATATAACACACATGTACACATACACTTATATGTGTTTGTGTATTCTCATCTTTTCCTTTTTACCCTTTTTACAAAAACAATCTATCTGATAGTATTAATTAACTTCCATAATAAAATTATAATAGTAATTGGCGTCTTATTATTTTCCCCATACAGAATTGGCAAAAGCAGACATTGATGCTCTAGACAAAGCAACACGTGAGTTGACTCAGATCGAAGAGGACCTAAGTTCTGCAGATGCGGTACTTCTCTTGTGGTTATCCCTATATTAGTCTATGATGTTTTCACTTATTTATCACAATTTGGTGTTAGTAACCATATTTTTTATATAGGACAAGCGTCATTATGAAGGACTTATGCAGCAAAAGCTTTATAAGGGAATTGAAATAACGAAACAACAACTTACGGAGTTTGAAAATGAACGGAAGGTGTGTGCATGGATTTTTCGAATATCAGCACTTCATCTTATATTATGTGTGTATTGAACTTTTTAATCTTTTATATTGTGGAACTATCCTCTTTTTTTGGTTCTGCATATTTGATATTATATATTTCTACATATAATGCAATAACTAGGTATGGCTTGTTATATGTTAACTTTTATACTGCTCATCAATCATTTTATGTTAGAAATAGCTTTCGAGTTATGTTTTAATGAGTCAAGATTCCAACACTAAACTGTTGATGTGTCATATAAAGAAATTTTATATATGTTTAAAGTTATATTTTTCTCTAAAGTTTTTTCTCTTCAATTTCATAAAGGTTGAGACTCATGTGTGCATGTATATCATTCTTAGGGACTGTCTGGTTTTAAGTGTTAGTCTGGAATACTGAAGTGGTGTTTGGAGATTGTTTTTTTGTTTTCTTTGCAGAAGAACAGTAAATTACCATTTTAACCTTCTACATTCACAAACACAGGGATATACTAAATAAAAATTGTACTATATTAGGCTTGTTTAGTAGACAATCTAGATCTAGTATGTACATGATAAGTCACATTATCATATTGGTATACTTGCATCTCACGCTTTGAATTATGAATGCAGATAAGTTCTGAAAAGGCTTCTATCATATGTCCCGAGAGTGAGATTGAAGCCTTAGGAGGATGTGGTGATACTACTTCTGATCAACTACATGCCCACCTTAAAAGGCTAAAACTGAGACTTCAGCAAGAGAGCCAGAGGTAACATAGGGGTAGTTGGTAATATTGACACATTCGTAGACTTGGTTGAAGGTGGTTCAAAGTTTAGCTAAAAGAGACTAGTTAGACGGGCTGAATGTTGCCCAAAGTCTATGTTTAATGCTGACATCTTTCTAACGTGAGATCTAGATAGTAATTTTATAATATTTGTAATCATAAGGAGCAGATTACTTATTTATAAAAGAAATGTACAAAGAATTGTTTGCAGATCAACCAACCTGACCTGGCCTGTAAAGGTGTAGCCAAATCTGTGTTGACTTTTGACCCATTACCCAATCCCCCATTCCGCCACCTCAATGTGGTGGTATATTTCTTAAACATTTTGTTCTTCTGATTTATGAGAATGCTTAAAATGCAGGCACCAGGAATCTATTGATGAACTTCGGATGATGTATGATAAGAAAGAGCGTAAGATTAAAAAACAACGCCAAACTTACCAAGCTTTTAGAGATAAACTTTCTGTAAGTTACTATATTCTTTTTTGTGTCATCATAATATTTTTTATACTGTATTGATGTTTATCATGTTTGGTTTTGTAAAGAGTAATATTTATACCCTTCACAGAGGTGGCAAATGAGAGGGCACAGGCTATTATGTTTTGAGCTTAAATGGGCTGTGTTGTGTTTTTTCTCTTTAATAATGGCTATTTTGTGAACAAAGTGATTTAGAAGGTTATATGCATTATAAACTAGCTTGGTGACTGACTTGTGGTCCGTCTTATGGTCACATAAGTTATAATTTCGCGTGCAGAGATGAAGTTTTTCGTGAATTGGTTTATTCATCAGTAAATGTGTTGAAATTAGCAAAGCATTATGTTGCCATTTCTTCTTATTGAGTAATTATGGTTTTTGTTATGGTCTATAACTTCTTTATTATCTTCATACCAAATTCAGGCAATCCATACGGCTCTTGACAAACGGTGGAGCAAGTTTCAGAGGAATGCAACTCTCTTAAAGAGACAGCTTACGTGGCAGTATAATCCTTCACCATATCTGTCAATTTGTATAGAATCTTTGATACATTTTTTCAATGAACACTTACATAGATATAAATATTTGTGGTAGATTCAATGGTCATTTAAGGAAAAAAGGCATCAGTGGTCACATTAAAGTTAGTTATGAGGAGCAGAAGCTTTCAATAGAGGTGAGTAACTGAAGTTTTTCAAAATTATTTTACTAAATGTTCAAATGATCATGATGATCCAAGTCTAATTTTTTTTTTTTTAACTTTCAGGTTAAGATGCCCCAAGATTCTTCTAGCAGCAATGTTCGTGACACTAGAGGGCTTTCAGGTTTCTCAAATTTGATATAAATCTTTGTATCTTTTTTGTTAACTACATCTCTAATGGTTCTAAAAGAATATAGTTTAGATGAACGCACGTCAAATGAGTCAAAAGTTTGAATATCTTAAATCATTTTGAAAGATCTATTATTGTTATATGATATAGACTTTTCTGTAATCGTATCTGATACTCTAGCTATTTAATATTTATATAAAAAGATCAGGAGAAAAGGTTTTCCAATGAACCAAACCTGACCCTAAACCATGAGAAAGAACTATCTGTTTTGACCCTAACCATTTGACCATTACACGACCCGCCTATTTTGCAACCTGTGTCATACTTGGTCTCTTTATGTGTTAAGTCTATGGGGTTGTGGGAATATCTACTTTAGTTTTGAAAGTTAATTCTAATAATCGATGTTTTGTTATTGATTGTGTTCTTGATACAAAGAAGTCGCTTATATAAGTATTATGATCTTTATGATGGTTGTAGGAGGAGAACGGTCGTTCTCCACTCTATGTTTTGCCCTAGCTCTTCATGAGATGACTGAAGCCCCATTTCGAGCTATGGACGAGTTTGATGTGTTTATGGTAGCTACTTTTTTGGTGCAAAGTGTTTATTTATGTTTTAAAGAACATTTTTTCCAAATAAATTTAATGATGTATTGATGATTCTTTATTTCTGTTTGATTTCCAGGATGCTGTCAGCCGGAAAATCAGCTTGGATACAGTTGTAGATTTTGCTCTGGCACAAGGTTCCCAGTGGATTTTTATCACACCTCATGATATAAGGTAATAACAGAAGAGGCGACAGTTTCAACACACTTATGAGTGGGTCGTTTGGGTTGTGTATTATCTCTAATGGGTCAAATGGGTGAACTCAAAATGATCGTAGGTGTGTTAAATGGGGTGCCTTTGTGGGTTGTGATCACAGCACCCAACTCAAAAATTGAAAATTGTGGGTTGACAAACCCGAACACGACAAAGACTTGAAAACCGTGTTAGATACATGAACCTGAACGTGGCACGAGTTATCGCTGGTTAACACGAAACCGACCTGTTTAACCATAAATATTGTTTTTTTCATGTTAAGACCCTAAATTTATAAATTTGCAACAAAAATAAAAATATATATAAAATAATTACGTTTAAACTATAAAACTAAATACTCATCTTTTTCTAAGTTTAGCATAAAATATAAAACTAAATACTCATATATTTTTCTAGGTTTAGCATAAAATACTCAGTGTAGGGAATGACATAAAACACATTCAAATTTATTTTTTAAAACGAGTCAACCCGTAAACTCACTAAGTTTACCCAAACACAACCCATTTAGCTAAACATGTTTGTGGGCCTTTGCAGCATGGTGAAAAACGATGACAAGATAAAGAAGCAACAAATGGCTGCTCCTCGGTCGTAAACTAACTTTGCTTTTGTTGCACAGTTTTCGCATATTTTTGGTAATATTGTTAATTTTATTTTCCTGGCATTCTGTTTATATCAAATTGCTGAGTTGTAAATCATGTTGTAACTTGAAAACATCAACTTATGCTCTCAGCATGTAGTGAGATCTAAGTGTACTAACCTGCTGTCATGTAAACATTGATCACCTCTTGTTCTAGTTACAGCTCAATTTCATGTTGCTGAAAAAATAATGTGACCCTATTGTAGCAATGTGGATCATTAAATAACAATTAATCTTTCAAAGATTAGATTTGGCTTTAAAATATGTTTCAAAAGGTTGTTTCCAGTAGCAAAACCTTTCATTTTCAAGCAAGATGGTCTAGAAATAGAATTTCCTTCTATGTAAACATTTTATGTTATGGATATAACTGAAGTGTTTTTAAAGCAGACGTTTTTAAACTCAGTTTGCTATAATACCAATTGTAGATAACTAGGTTGCGTTGCCGTGCGTTGCTATGGAGACCGTAAAGTGGTAGAAAGTATTTACTACTTTTATGAATAACTTGATTTTGTTATATATAAAAAAAATCACAGAAAAAATAAATTTGAATAAAAACAAATCAAAAGTATTATCAATGAGTTGTAGTATGTATTAGTTACATATTAATTTCTGAAATGATAAAATGTTTCTTTAATTTGTTCCTAGTGGAATATTCAAATGTAACATTATCACGGCCTTTGATATTTAACTACACAAAATAATGAAGAAATAAAACTTTATATACATTTAATATTTAAGTAATAGTAAATAACTTTTATTCACATTATGTTAAAATCTTTAAAATAGTAAAGTTAATATTTAATTTCTTATCGCAAACAAAGAGTTTCATTAAACGAAGAGACTGATATAATATAAAAAAATACTAAAATAAAAAAAGGTGAAAAACCTCATATTTGGATGAAAAAATATGTAGTTGTAAAAGATTCAAATTATTATTTTTAAAAGAAAAAGGTAATTCAAGAATAAAATCGTTGCCTATTAAATTATATGATCGTTGCCTCTGAAATTATACGATGACATTTGAAAAGAGTGAGTTTGAGAAATAAAAAAAATTAAATAAATAAATTGTTAGATTTTAGGTTTGAATACTATTTACCAATTACCATACTACAGGATTCACCTTTTGTTAATATTTTCATTTGACTTCTTTTCCATCCTCTAATGTATTTTTGATGGTTCCGACGGATGATTTTTGAGGGTCCAAAATATACCGTGGCGGTCATTCTACAACAAAGATGCTAACGCCTTATAAACGGGATGATGGTATTTGACACCGTTAAATTTGACGGCGTTAAGTTGCCTTTTGTAGTATAGATAACTAGGAAGGGGGATGAATAGGTTTTCTTTTGAAAATTCTTGTGTAAAAACTTAAGTTTGAACAAAACTTTTGTTTGTTATACAATCAATTGAATATGTAATGCAGTTGTAATGTATAGCAAATGCAATCAAAGTAATATATAGAGTTTAAGGAAAGGAATGACAAAACCGATTTATAGAAGTTTAAGTGGATGTTAATTAAACTACTTTACTTGTTTCTTTAATTTTCTATTGAGAGTTTATTTTACTAGATTATCTCTTTAATAGAAGAGATCATCTATGTATAATGTCTTACTTTACAAAAAAAATGATTATCTTACTCCTCTCATTTTTCAAGAGAAAGTGATCGTCTTACACAATCTCTATCACTTGATTAATTTTACAAAATTTAAGCAATAGTTGTAACACACTACCGCACAATTACAAATCAAGTGAGAATAAGATGAATACAAGCTAAAGCATAACTTGTTCTACTTGATCTTTGATCTTGATCTTCTCACTTTCCCATATATTTGAATACGATGAAATTTGTGAGATATTATATCAAGTAGAGTAAACACTTAGTTATAAACACAACACAAAAAATCTAAAATTAAGGGTTGACCAAACCAAGGTCGAAGTCACGGTTGATGCATCGACTATGAATCACCTGGTCACCATAACTTTTTTTTTGTGAGTGTTGTGACTAGTTACATCAACCTTTTTCTCACTTCACTCCATTTTACCAGATTTTTTAGGTCTAATAAAGCATTATTTAACCTCTTAAGTTGACAAAAACTTTAATCATAAAAATGGTAAATATTTTTATGAAATATCTAAGAAACTCAAGATGATTTCCTATTTGGTACACACTTGTCTTCTATAGTCATTTTTTTTATCTTCTATGCAAGACCAAATTTTGAAAACATTTCGAGTATAGTAGATTCCATCTACCATTAATTTTTAAAATTCCATTATCACATTTAACTACTAAGCTCATTGTACATTGAGCATGTCATTAAATTTAAGCTAATTATGTTTCATGAAAAATGATTTATGAAAAGCACTTGACTCAATTGGAATTTCATTTTCTAAATATTAGTTAGTTATCTAAAAACCTTGTTATTAAATCTTCCATTATTCCAAACATACTCATCCACCTCGAAGTTCTCCAATATTGATCATCAATTACACATATGTAATTGTCTTGATTGTTGAATCGCATTGGACAATATCTCCATACTTGATGATTTTAACCACGCTATTCACCTTGAATTCTTTTAGTGTTGATATATTAACACTTATGTAAGTGTCATGATTGTTAGATTGGATTGGACTTGAATCACCACACTTGATGATTAACTAAATGTTTATGAACTTGTGTATGATATATGCTCATTCTCAATTGTCAACTTTGATCGCAAGTCATAATTTCAAGTCATTATCAAAACAAGAAATTATAACATTCTTAATTTATTTGATGAAAAAAATTCTTATCCATTGTTATCCCAACACGCATGATGTTCTAAATGTGCTTAAACTATCAGGTTTGCTAAACCATAGCTTAGTGCTAAAAGTCGGGGTTTTATTGATATTACTAAGAAATATTGATCAGAAAACTTGTTTATGTAATGGAAGTAGACTATAACTGATATCATTAGATAATTATGTTATGGAGTAAAGATTATATCTGGAAGTAACATTAAAAATCATACTTTTATTCCATGAACGAGTTTGACACCTTCAAACAAAAAGATTTATTTCAAATTTAATGAATACAATTTTCATTTACAGTATGTTTTATAGTAACAATAAATAAGAGTTAAAGACAACCAGTGTATATCGAAGGTTAGTTTGTTTTTGAGATAACATGTTTTCACATATGATCATATGTATGTTGTATTATCTTAAATTAAAAATAGAGAATGATTAAAACCGTTATTAGATGAAAATGATAAAATTACTAATTAAACATCAAATGTCATATACAAATAAGTCTTTGGAAATTTATAAACTATAACGATCTTTTTTCATTCTTAATATTAGTGTTTTATTATTTAATGTACTTACTTATATGTAATTTCATTCATATATTATATTAAAGTATTGTCTTCTAGTTCCTAAATCGTCATTACTAATTATTTAATTTTTATTTTACTCAAATTTGTGTAATATACGAGTTTTTGACCTAGTATACTAGTATTTAATTAACATATCTTTGTTATATTTAATATCTTCTTCTCATTAGTTTCTTTTACCAAGTCTTTATTGTTATTAAGTGCCTCTCTACAAACATTAGCTTTTTACTATTCGAATACCACTAATTATATGAGCCATAAACTAGTCATATGAGACGTTTTATTCTATTATACGAGCCATCTAATTGAATGTTATACGCGCTCTATCACTTTCTGTCACAAAAGCGATTGATGTAACATTATACACCCAGAGGCCATAATGGTCGTATAACACTTGTTTGCCATCTACATCGCTTCTTGCAATTTGCAAAATCGAAAGAAATGGACTTCCATAGTATCGCTAGTCTATTTTGTTGAAGACATAAGATTCAACCAATCCAGCTGATCGCCTTCTAATAACATCTCGTGAAATCTTCATACAAACATGTCCTAGTTCAAAAGACGTACTTTTGTAGTGTTTAATGAATAGATAATTCTCCTCAATACCGTCGTTTGCTATACATTGCTATATATTGTACTATGTTACATCGTTCGCTATATATGGTATGATAAATTCATGATATAAAAGCCACTAATAAACCACCTACTGAAGTTGTATACTTGTTTTTCTTTATCATACGAATCACATAAAAAAAGTTATACATGTTGTACAAGTTTCTTGCCAGCACACGCGAATGATGTAACATTATACACCAATAACACGACCTATACGGTCTTTAATCTTTATAACACTTTTCAACTATCTATACAGCCTGTATAATATCATATCATCGTATGATGTATTAATGTCGTCACCTAATAATCTAGAAAAAAAAGATTTAAACGTTGGGACCCCACAAAAAGAGCCGTTACCCGTTGTCATCACTCGATTCAAAAACCCTCAAAACAAGAAGAAAAAAAGTAGCTCCAATTCATCAAAAGTCACACATTTCAACAACAAACCCTAACAATTCTTTCAATCAAATCAACAAAATCCACTATCTTCACTCACTTCTACAGATCTTTCAATCAAATGTAAAGTGAAGAACAACAACAACAAGAAGAAGAAGAATCAATTTCCAAATGTCTTCGTGTTCGGTGGAGAATCAAAACCCTAACAATTCTTCACCCTTAAATTGGTCCAATCTCTGGTTAAAGAACAAAAAAGCACTTGATAATGTCGTCTTTTCAACTATTCGCCGCCGTTCGTTCTACAGAAAACCACCACCGGCTCCCCAAAGACCATCATCACCACCACAACCACCGCAGGCGGCGGCGGCGGAGGCGGCAAGACAGCCGGAGAATGTGACGGTTGTTCCTCCTTCTCCGCCGATCGAACAACCCTTCAACGACGGAACCCTAGTTTCTGATTCTCACGATTTCACTTCCCTCATATCCGATGAAACCCTCATGCAAATTCTATCGAAACTCCGTGAGAACTCTGGGAGGAAATCGAATTCATTGGTGTCGAAACTGTGGTTGAATCTTAATGGTCGTTTGATGAAATCAATTAGGGTTTTTGATTGGGGTTTTCTTACATCTGGTAGGATGTTTTTTAGATTCCCTAATCTTGTAGATGTTGATTTGCTTCATGGATGTGTGGTTTCTAGCAACTGTACAAAAATCTGGGGTCTTTCATTAGGGCGTGAAGTCGGTCCCTTGTGCGTTGATTCTGATGTTTTCGTTCCAAACAAGTTTAATTTACTGCCTGTTAGTGAAGTAGATTTAGGGTTGCAAACTTTGTGTAGTGTGTACCCCAATCTGCAAAGACTGGTGGTTGCGAATTGTAGTGAAATTGGGTTGTTAAATGTTGCAGAGGGATGTCCAATGATGCAAGAACTGGTTTTGCATCATTGTCATGATCAGGTTTTGCGTGGTATTGCAGCGTTTAAGAATCTGCAGATACTGAAGTTGATTGGTACTGTTGATGGGCTGTATTGCTCTTTGGTTTCGGACATAGGGTTAACGATTTTGGCACAAGGGTGTAAGAGGTTAGTGAAGCTTGAACTCAGAGGATGTGAGGGGAGTTATGATGGGATCAGAGCAATTGGACAGTGTTGTCAAATGCTTGAAGAGTTGACATTTTGTGATCATAGGATGGATGATGGGTGGTTATCAGCGCTTTCATATTGTGAGAATTTGAAAACTTTGAGGCTGGTTTCATGTAAAAGAATTGATCAAAGCCCTGGACTCGATGAGCATTTGGGTTGTTGTCGAATGCTTGAAAGATTACATTTGGAGAGATGCCAGTTGAAGGACAAGCAAAGTTTGAGGGCAGTTTTTCTTGTTTGTCAATCTGTGAGAGAGATGGTTCTTAAAGATTGCTGGGGATTGAAAGATGGGATGTTTATTAATGCTCATCTTTGCAGGTACATTTGTGTTTTCTTGATTTCTTGTTTCAGTGCTTATTATTCTTGATAAGTTTAAGATCTACTAGCGGTCATCTGCTGTAAGTTTCTGTTTTGAAAGTTGATGCATGAGATATCTTGATTAGTGGATTTCTAGTGGAATTTTGGTGATGTGAACTAGCAAAAGTTTAGGAACTTTGAAATTGTACCAGAAAAAGTTACTTTGGACCCATATCCTGGGTATTAATCAGAGATGTCAAAACAGGTGGTTTGGGTCACGGGTCAAAAAGGGTTTAATGTATTGAAGATGATTAATAAATTATTTTTATTTCAATAATAATAATTCGTGTTTGAATATAATGATCTTCGCAGGTTTTATGCAGTAAAAGTACACTTTTAGACTTGTTACCTTCTTAGCTAACGTTTTCCTGTACAGAATCAATCAGTTCATTACTAATGGATCGATTTGCCAACTCTAGACAAACCAAATATTAACTTAGTTTTGTGTTACTACTCACAGGAGGCTAAAATTACTGTCGCTAGAAGGATGCTCAAGACTAACAACAGGTGGTCTAGAATCAGTGGTCCTTTCTTTGAAAGAACTTGAAAACCTCAGGGTAATCTCATGTAAAAACATCAAGGAAGATGAAGTGAGTCCTGCACTCTCAACCTTATTTTATAATCTTAAAAACTTAAAATGGACACCCGATAACAGATCTCTCCTCTCAACAAGTCTCTCAGGATCTGGATTCGGAAAACGAGGGGGTAAGTTTTTCAAAAAGTTGCAAATTTGAACAATTGAAGCTGTGAATTTGTTTATTGTAAACATGTGTACCTGTAACAGTGCATTGCAGTGCACTTGTATAATGTATAAGACAAACTACTTGGCTTTACTGTTGTGATCAAGAAAGCAATGTTTTATGATATTAATATGACTTTTGGCATCAATTGGTCTCATTAAATGCATGTGAGACGAGTAAATTGTGTGCTCCGTAGTTGTGTCAAAATGGTTGGTGGTTAGTTTGTGGAATTTTTCGCGAACAATGTTTTTGCATAAAAAGACTTGAATCAAATCACTATATCTCATTTACAATACAAAATGAAGGTGACAAAGACAGCACAGATACAACCCCTATATATGCTACATTCCTACAGCTAAATATGAAAATTTATATGCTCTCCACATTTCCACTTTAAGGATTTAGGGATCTCAAAAGTACCATTTGGGTCTGGTTTCTTCTTCTTTTTCAGTCAAATCTCTATATTGATACCATTCTCCTCCAAACTTCCCCACCGGAAGTGGCGGCCGCACAAATATCTCAACCGCCTTTGGAACATGAACATCTAATGAAATAAACATGGCCTCTTGTACTAAATTCGAATC
The DNA here is from genome assembly GCA_025215565.1 of Flaveria ramosissima. Classification (NCBI taxonomy): domain Eukaryota; kingdom Viridiplantae; phylum Streptophyta; class Magnoliopsida; order Asterales; family Asteraceae; genus Flaveria; species Flaveria ramosissima. The sequence goes on from CM046035.1 coordinate 15,423,133, forward strand.
GGGTTCTGCAAGTGTTTGGCTAACCGGCTCAACTGTTATCCACCCTAGACCCGAGATCGCCACATCACAAGCAGGTCTACAAATCAAATCATCCATATAAAGAGAAGCTCTTATAAATCAAATATAACACTATTATGTACAGGTGGCAAGAAAATGGAGCATTCAGGCGGGTTGAGTAACATATCAAAACTGTAAACTTTTTATACACACCCAAAAAAAATTAAGCCGACCAATCACTGCTTTTTTTCCTTCTCTTAATTATATAAATGATTAATGTATATGATAAAATTATAGAGACCGAACTAAACAGTAATGTGGGTGGCTTCTAACCAGTTTGACGTGGTCATCCAATTGACAGGTTTCAATCAACCAATGTTCAGATAAATGGGTCAAAGACGCCACCTCTAGTACTAATATGGAAATCCATACCTTTGTGTGTCGTCAAACCTTATTTGTAACTGGCGAGCAGTTTCGAGTCCTGTCCAATCTTCTACTTGTTCTCCACTTGGAGGCGTTAGAAGACCTCCCAGCTCTTTCTACACAAGTTAACAAGATTCTTCATGTTTTTGGAAAATCTTAACAAGAATAATTGTCATGTAGACATTGTAGATTATAAATATGCAAAATGAGGGTTGTTAAACTTGTAGGGGGTCATAGGGTTGATGCTTTATACACAAATTTTAGAGGTACAAAATGAGCACGACATGCAGTTGGGTCATGGGTAAAGGGTCGACACATGTTATTTTAGTATGTGTTGAGTTGGTTATATCCGCAATTGCTTTTTGTTTTTTGTTTTTTTAATTCTATGAATAATTAAGTTCCTGGCACTTGGAATGTTCCACACACCATAAAGTAGGTAACTTGATATCGAAGCATACCTTGTAAAATTCATCTGCTTTATTCGTGGGTACAATATGGAGCTTGACTGCCTTGGGTCCATAAAATGTTAAACAAGTTTCCGGAAGAACCTAAAAATATATAAATAAAATGTAGAGAAGTAAGATGATTAAAAAGAAGGCCAGCGATTCAAGATTTTTCATCGTATGATAATGAGAGTTACAAAGTTTACCTTCAAAACATCAATACGAACAAGGCCTCCCCAAAATATGGAAAAACCTGCCAGGCTATTAAACTCCATTTTCTCACTTACCCATTGATCCAAGACGACTTCTTTCTGTTACAGACAACAAAAAGAACAGAATACATGAAAATCATGATGCATATATGTAAAATAAAAGTGTTTACCCGGCACTTGACTTAGCTCCTGCTTTGCACAAGCGCCAAGGAGGAGCTGGATCGCTTCGCAATCTGATGTAGGCAACCTTACCCTACATTTTGTGCAACAGGTTGTTTCCTACGGCTTAAGGTCACAAAGCAACAACCTTACCAGTTGCTCCAAGCCAGCCCGTGAGTGCATACATGTATGATGTAACTTCTTGTATTTTTACCCATAAAGATAGAAGGAAAAAGATTTTGCACTCCTCGAGGGTATGGGGTCTTTGGATGTGTTTCTGTTCTTTGATCATTTAATCATATGCGTGTTTGACGAAATATGATTATTTACTGAATAGAAAATGGGCAAAACAGCATTCTTTCCCCAAAAAAGGAGACTTTATGAAATGAAAGTAAAAATCTCTTAAATTAAGTTAATGTGCATATATAGATAACTTTATATCATTCTTGAACTAGAAAAATTGTAGCTAACATGAAACCGATGAAACAATCAGAAGAAACATTTGTTTATCCAAACACTGAAATAATAGATTATTGTTAACAATCTTATAATCAGCTCCAAAATTGCAAACCCAAATACCAAGTAAGAAAAAAGAGAAACAAAAAGAATAGAAAGAAAATGTACATACTGTAAATGATTGACCTCGGAGCCGACTGCGTGGAGCAAGGGCAGGTAAATCTTGTGAATGAACCACTGCAGCTTGTCTATGATGGAGATGAACTCCAGGTGTATCATATACTTTCTGAATCACAACAGTTTAAACTTCAGAAATAAAGGTTCAACATTCGCCTTCACATAACATAATATAACTTCACTAAAAGACAACTTTTTCTTATTCTTAATAATATTAGGGGCCGCTCAAACAAAAGCGATTCGGCTGGTTTGAGATCCACACAGTTCGGTTCATGGCTTGGCAGGTTTAACAGTTCGGTCTAGTTTGAAACTTTATACCTGGCCCCTCGGCCTTTATTATTTATTATATTCTTTCATTATTGGAATATGTAGTTATGTATTTTAATCACAAAACAACTTTATCATTTTAAAACTTTCAATAAAAACTAGTGATTTTGAGAAAGAACTTAAAAAATCAGTTCAAACTGCCAAAACCCAACCATTTAACCGCCCGGTTTGGTTTGCTGTCCCTGAAACTGTAGTTAGCAATTCCACTCAGAATTTTCAGCAAAACTAACCGAAGCATATCGTGAACACCCCTACTTAACATGAAAAAGATGAGTAACTGCATACCCCTCCCCCAAGGAAAGCGTTAATTTGAATTGGACCAACTGTGGTTCCAGGAACAGCAGATTGTATTGGTTTGTATTTTCTTGCCATTGCAGCAACGGGATCTTTATCTGACAGCATCTCTGCATTTTACATATCACTAAAGTTGCATTACATGATCGCAGATTGTATTAATTAAATGGAAATAATAGTTCACAACGATCAGATCTGAGGCTGGATGACTAATAATCATACTCCTTCCATCAAAAAAGTTTGTTTTTAAATCAAAATATAAATCAATAAACAAATTGAACTTTTCAACAAGCTTGGATCTCAACTGCAAAAGTAACTTACTCAATAGAGCATTGATGAACGCAGATTTCCCGACATTTGCTGCTCCCTGGAGAAGAAAGAAAAAACATATCACTGCTTATCTAGTAAAAGCTAACAGAGAAGCTAAACTATAAGGTCCAGTTCCTTTAGGTCATTTATGAATGTCATTTTGTGGGTCCCATTAGCATGGGGTAAGAAGAATAAGATGAGAGAATGAATATTGAATTAGACGCCACCCACATAATGGATATAAATAAAGTTCTTATTGCTGGAAATATTTATAGAATTGGCTCTAAGCCTTTAACTAACATGTTCGCACATAAACTTTGAGTGTTCATATAGCAAAATTTACTAACCAGGATGTAAACATCCCGCCCCTTCTTCTCCTTTTGAATTTCAGACACGACTCCAGCAATTCCAACCAATGACTTTGAGCTTGTCAAGTGGACACTTAGAACACTGCAACAAAAGGCAAAATCTTGAAGAAATTCTAGGATATTAAATTTTGTTTCTAGTTTAAAAAACATTCATGTAGGAAGTGTCAAGTCAATATTAGCAAAGCAACCATACCAATTAAGTGATATCAGATATAGGATCATAATGAGCTGGGTTGGTCGCCGAAAGCTTATTTCGTCTTCTTTTATTTGTTGTTTAATAGATATCAATATATTAAATATGATTACGAAAATCATTATAATAATACTGATCACTTTTATTAGTAAAGCAATTAATGAAGTTGTAAACAATTGAATTAACATAAGGAACGACTTCAAATTCCCCCCTCGAGTGCTAGAGAATAGAGATAGAGGTCAAGACTTACTTGAGCTTCTTTCTCATGGTGGCTTCCACAACCCAATCACCAACACAATTAAAATCCGTCCCTTTTGGAAGAAGATCAACCTTCATGAACAGCATGAACATAATGAAAAAGAATTAGCAGAATATAAAGATCGGGTTTAACCACAGAAAAAAAAAAAGAAATTTCTACCTTAGTCACTACTAATATGATTGGATTTGCACCAGCAAGATCACGAACATGAGCCAAAAAACTGCCATTGAAATCCACTATATCAACCTATAAGAGATTTGCAAACAATCCTAAACCATTAGAATTATATACTAAAAGAACATTAATGTACAACAAAATTTTATGGAGTGTTTGGATGTTCATTTACAAAATGGCAGCTGCTATTCAAAGAATGAGAGCAGATAATTAGATGTTTAGAGTAAGGGATAGTGGGATAATTTTATCAATTACCAGTTCTCTTACGACCTCTTATCTAATAATTAAAGGTGGCAATTTTCACTCATTTACTTATGAGTGAGTCGATTTGTGTTATGTTCTATCCCTAATGGGTCAAAAGTCGCCTAGAGTGTACTTCTAATACATAAAACCTCCAAGTCTTTTATTTTAAATTAAAGATTATTACTGAAATATTATAATATCTGCAAATAAATATTGGACGCACTAATCATTTGTAAAAAAATAAACTTTTGCAGACAATATTTCAGGTCAACCCAAAGCGACCAACATTGTGATGTATCTAAGATTACTAGTTTTGACCTGGACCCATTTTGATCCATCACCCAATCTGCTGAACCCACCCATTTTGCCACCTCCACAAACTATCCAACTACAACCCAAACCATAATCAAAAAAGTTTTTGCCAAACACCTAAACTGTTTATTAAAACGACAAGTTAAAAGAATGATTATAGACTATAGACATGCATCCAAATACCCCTAAATGGTTAAACAGGTTGGTCATACCAGTTTTACAATTAAAGCTTTCTCATGGCGTAAGTGACGTAACTTCTCCCTAAGCTCCTCTGCAGTAACAAACTGCTTTCCACCTGCATACCCACCATTGCCGCCAACAGCGGTGACCATATGCCCATGAGATAATAGGCGGCACCTACCACAAAGAATTGTCCTGAGCTGGCGGTGTTTCTTCTTCTGCAATTGAGAAAGTCCCCCCAAAAAGAAACCAACTATATCAAGAAGCCATAAAAAATAGAAAAAAAGGTATATTTATCGAGTTTTACAAAATTATAAGCGATTATTGTGAGGATTGATCATAGCCTCAATAAAAAAGAGGAAAATAAGATGTCGACATGGTTCAGCAAAATGCTTATAAGTTATACCCATATATGTTCTTAGTATTTTAGCATATGATTCTTGAATTCTGATTTCTAGAGGGGTAATAGATCTCTATCCTAGAAACAGTTTTGCCACCGTATTCGACTTATTCATTACTTACAAGATTGATATGAAATTTAGAGACAAACAGCACGTTATGAGAATCAACCCAACCCATTTGACCTTTTACAAAGCACGCCAGATGGACCAATTTTGATCCACAGTTTTCCCTTAATAAATTGTCCTGCAACTCATATAAAACTCCATATCTAACAATTGTTTACGTTTAAGTAGCACTAATAACAACCTCAATATAACACAGTTTCTTGAAAAATCATAAATTAATATCTTCCTCAATCCAACTAAGAACAGCATAATCAGCATTCATTAGTAATGTCAATAGTTGCACAATTAGACCCAATATTCTCCAATCTCCATCAAAGAATGTCAACATTTGCACAACCAAACACAAAATTAAACATCCATAACAGCTTTTAGCCCCAAATTACAAACAAACAATATCAATCAACACAAATCAATCAGTCAACAATCATCCAAAACTGAAAAACAGAAACACCCAAATCCCATACCAGTGCATAAGTTTCCGGGTCAACATAACCCGGCCCATCCGTCTCCGTAATCTGCAACGGAGCTCCACACCCATAACAACAAAAGGTTGCTACTGCAGCAGCTTTCAATGACCCACTGCTTCTTTCCTTCTTTTTCTTCTTCTTTTTCTCCTCAATAACCAGAGATGAAGCTGCCAACAGCTGTTGTCGCTCAAGAAAGATGTCCCCTCGGGTCGGGGCAGCAGCTCCGATTCCCTGTGATTCAGATGCAGAAACTGATAATTGAGGTTGATTTTGTTGTTGGGGTTGTGGGTTGATTGATTTACAGATGATTATGGCCCGACCCGAATTGTTGGATTTGGGGAAATTGAAATGGTGAGGAAGAATGAAGGGGGTGAAGGAGGTGAGTGAGAGGGTTTTAGGAGTCATTATCTAAAGTTGAGTTCTTGAAGTTGAAATGGGGTTTTTCTTCTTTAAAATCTTGTGAGGATGTTGTTGGTTTCTATGGCCACTTTACTTTTTGTTTGTTTACATTTTGTTTATTAAACTTTGAATTGAAATTCGATACTTCTGATCCCATGAAGGTTCATGTTTTCTTTCGTGTGTAAAAATATGGGCCGCGGACGAATTGTAATAAAATGATCAATAACTTGGAAAACTTGAGAGTCGTAAGTTCGTTTTCAGATTGAAACTATTTGGGTTCACACCAAATATTCAATCGGATAAAACTCAAGTTCAGAAATCGAAGTATGAATTCGTGTGTGTTTCAAGAACGTGAACCAGAAGAGAAGAAGAAGAAGAAGAGAGACCAATCTTGTACAAATTCGAATTATTTCAAGGATGGGGAAACTGCCTTCGGCAATTTTTCTCATGCAAATTTACAACTTTTACCCTCTAATTACACATGTGAAATTTCGGGAAAAACAAATTTTAGTGCATTTTTGATAAAGCAATATTTACCAAAATAAAATTTTCATGCGCTGACCTGGCAGCTCGACCCCAGCCAGGGGCTCTGCCCCTTGGACCCTGCTCCCAGGGGCGCTGCCCCGGACTCCCGTTGCTTAGGGGCGAAGGTTTTCAATATCGAAGATCATAATAAACTCAAACAAACGTGCACTCTACACCTCCTAACTTGTTTATTGGATATTATGATCATATTGGTCATTAGTCAAACCAATTACACTAAAATATCTAACATGGGCTCGGATATGTTGGCTTATGATGGTTTTCTATAGTGTGTAAACTATGTTATTGAGGTGAGACTAAAGAGTTAGGGGAGTTGTTGACCCTACAGTCGTTTAAATTCGTCATGTCTTTTTCTCTAATGTTACTTAAATAATATAGTCGAATAAACAAATTCATTTATATAAGTTTCTTTTATATAAAAAACAATAGTCGTATCCTCTTGTCATAATTAACGGATAAAAAAAACTTTATAACAATCACCAACAAATAAATTTGGCTTTGTCCCTACACATCTACAAGATGGTGGAATAAAGATAAGATGTGGAAAATAATATAGTCGAATTTAACTCTAGAAAAATGAGTTAGCTTTTTTTTTTTTTTGCAAAATCACAAATGATTTTTAAAGTTTTGTTATTTTTTTTTATTTAAGACCCCTCTAATCTTTTCCTAGTATATGCTATTGCGTTGACATTACATACATATGAAATGATCTTTAACTTAAACCAACGTGGAATTCGTATCATTAGGTGTGAAAGTTTCGAACAAAGATGTGACAATGAAGACTAACAAGGAAACTTAACCTTTTTCACGTATATGCTACTCCATTCACGTTATATATATATAACATTTAAGAACTTAATCTATAGTACTTTTTACCTATTGGTCTATATAGTCACCAACCCATTTTTTTATGCTTGATGTTATAATTTCTTTTTTTTGTTTATTTTTTTCTCTAATGTTACTTTATTTTTTTAGTCCAAACTTTTTCTAGCATTTTTTGTTCTAAGTTTTATTTTATTTCATTTTTATAAACCTTTTTATTTTATTTATTTTTAATTTTAGTTAGTGTTTCTACAACGCCTTTGAATTCACTCTTGTGAAGTTAACTTTTTTTACTTATACTTGCATATAAATTTTATTCAAATCGCCTCGCATATATACTATGATCATTTATGTATTTTTTAGTTTTGTATTAGCTATTGTATCCTCAAACACTTTAAAACATACCCTTATCACGTGATTTTTTTCACTATAATTACATGTAAATTTTCCGACTTTCCCGCGACGAAGTACGGGTTAAAACCTACTAGTTACATACATATGATGTGATCTTTAATTTAAAACAATGTGGAATTCATGTTATTAAGTGTGAAAGTGTTGAACAGAGAGACCAACAAAAGAAAATTATGACGAGAAAGACTAACAAGGAAACTTTAGAAAGATAAACATAGGAGAGATTTTAAAAAGACCAAGAAATATTTTAGAGAGAAAAGTAAAAAAAAATCTTTATAGAGGTTGAAATTTCAACCTAAACTTTCAAAATGAGGCCCTTAAAAATGTTATTGGTGTGTGTTTGAAACAAAAATTTACGTTGTGTTTCCGAGGTTTACTTAAGGAGCGAAAAGAAATAAAACATTTACAGCTCTACTTCATTCTAGTTTGAATTTATTGATTTTAGCCTTTATTTTTATTTTATTTCCCTTTTCTTTTCCTACTTAAGTAAGAACACAATTTTCTTACTTTCCTTTCACTGCGTCGCCCGGGGTTCATCACGTTGGAAGAAAGTAATCTACACAATAACACAAACTACTATTTGGTGTCTATGGAGATGCCGAAATAAGCTGATTTTTTAATCAAAAACAGCTAGTATTGCAAAGGTACCGGAAAAATCAAAGTTCTTAGTTTTTAATGGCTAAAAGATAGATCTAATTGTTAGATAAATACATGGGATCATGGAGAAATTTTGAGATATTTTGTATGGGGAATTGATTGGAACATTCTTGGTGTACGTATTTTTTGTATTTGACTATCTGTTAGGTCTATATATTAATGAAATTCTTTGTTGGCCTTTCAAAGAGTTTAAAAAAAACTTTAAAAACTTTGGAAAACAACTTTTTTTCCTTTCCTTCTTTCCTCCTTAAGGTGTTTAAATATGGTGGTTAAAATCATATGCTAATTAGGAGGATGCAAAGAAAATAGAAAATATAGTATTGTAATTATAGAGAAAAATTAAGACTGCACCTAATAAAAGGGGGCAAATATGTAAAATTGTAAAACTACATGGAAAAATATTCTCATTTTTTAAGAGCATTAACAGCTCGTTCTCTATAAATCTACGAGTGTGTTCTTAATATTATAAAGAATGATTATTAGTGGTTATGAGTAGAAGATAGATAACATGTTAATATTCATTTTTATATTTGGTAAAACACTATTCATCTCTATTAATTTTTTTAATATTTGTTGAAAGTGATTGTGAGTGAAGTAGAGAGAAAATGTAATGGTAAAAGTATAAAAATATTATTTTATTAAAAATGAGAGAAAAAGGTAATGATATTTAGTGTAATTATAGAGATGGAGATGGAGAGTGGGTTGTGAATGCTCTAAGAAGTAACTTGAGGTTATTAAAGATTGTATGTATGTTGTTATAGTGAAAGGAGTAGTGGTAAAAAAACACGCAGTTAACAAAAAAAGGATGAATGATATGAACTTAACTTGCCATAACCATATGCATAATTGTGATTGAACATGACCAAGGTGTTTCTATTCTTTGATAACTAGAAGGGTGTCCGCCTAATGCGACATGACTAGGGCTGTTCACGAACCGAGCCAATCCAAGCGAAGGTATGCTCAAACTCGCTCGGATTTAAAATCGAGCCGCTCGGATCGGATCGAATTTATAAAAGCGAGCGGAAAAGTCATGCTCGTGCTCCGATCGAATTTAACCGAGCAGCTCGGTTTTGCTTGGTTTTATAACAAATTTAAAATAACAACAAATTACAAACCGGCTCCGTTTAGCTCGGTTTTGCATTCAATCAAGAGTTTCAAGTTTCAATAATAAACCTAACAAGTTAACAGAGAACCATACGACATAAAAGTTACACAAAATACAAATTCAAACACATTAAGTTCAAAGTTAAACTTAAAATGCTTAGAAAGACAAGGTTTGTGATAGGGTTGTTTATTGTGGACTTGTGGTGACTTGTGTAGTGGGTTGATAATGGATTTAGGTATGGAGGTAATGAGTTTTTGAATTAACGCAAAAATGTAATCTTAACCATTTAAAAATGTATTATACATTACACACACACACACACACACACACACACAACACACACATATACATACATATATATATATATATATATATATATATATATATATATATATCTATATATATATATATAATATATATATATATATATATATATATTAATTCAAGCAAAACCGAGCGAGCGTCGAGCGAGCGGACCTTTGCTCGTGCTCTGCTCGTTTATAAACTGATCCAAGCCGTTCTGCTTGTTTACAATCGAGCAGAATTCGAGCATTTTCCGATCGATCGTCGAGCGATCCTCGAGCGTCGAGCAGTTTGGACTGCCCTAGACATGACGTTATTTTACACACGATACGTGTTTTTAATTTTGCTATTCTTGTAGTACTTTTATAAAATTCTATTATATTTGTTCTAATCTAAAATTTAAAACACAAAAGATATGGGTTTTGCATGACGACTTGTACATTTACGCATTAATTTATTATATCTCATAAACTACAAATCGGTTCAGCAAAAAAGTTACACTAAAACAATAAAAAAAGAAACACATGTTACAATTGTAGTCTCAAAAAGTTTTTAACATGATAGATTAAAAGATATAACTAAAATCTTAAAACAAATTAAAAATTTTTTTTGTAGTCTCAAAAATTTTTAAAACTTTTTAAACATGATAGATTAAAAAAATATAGCTGAAATATTCAAACAAATAAAGTTTTTTTTGTTTATGGGTAGATAATTAAAACTTATGTAAATTACAGTAAGTATAAGGTTATTATATAGCTAATTGTAAGATGTAATTTGTAACTAATATTAAAAAATATTATTTTACCCTCAAAAGTGGTTGTATCTTATGCATATAATAAAGTAATTGTTTTTAATTTTATGTTATCTTAAAATACACTTTTCAATGTTTTATATACAGTATAGATTTAGTAGAAGGAAAATAACTCCACTTATTAGCAATTCAAATTTGTTAAATTTTTACGGCATCGGTTAGTATAAAAGTTTAACGATGTTTTTTATTCACTATTACCTCATAATTTAAACTCATTTAATAGAAAGAAAATAACTTTACTTATTAGTTATTCAAATCTGTTAAATATTTACGTAAGTGTTAGTACAAATATTTAAAGTTTTTTTATTCAATATTACCTCATAATTTAAACTTCATTTAGTAGAAAGAAAATAATTTCACTTATTAATAATTTAAATTTGTTAAATTTTTATTACAGTGGTTAGTATAAAGGTTTAAAGATGTTTTTTTATTCACTATTACCTCATAATTTATACTTCATTTAATAAAAAGAAAATAACTTCACTTATTAGTATTTCATATTTGTTAAATTTTTACGTAAGTATTAATATAAAGGTTTAAAGTTATTTTTTTATTCACTATTACCTTGTAATTTAAACTTCATTAGAGTAAATCACATATTGTGTCCTTTATTAATACATGAAATTACACCGTGTGTCCTTTAGTTTCAATAATTACATTGTATGTCCTTTTTATATAAAATTTGCACACATATTGTCCTTTACACTAACGTTCGTTAAAATTTACAGTTAAGTCATGCATGTGCACCTCACATGAGGGGCATTTAAGTATTTTACTTGCCTACAATGAGTCAAAAATATTTTACGTTATTTTATTTCCGTCGCCTTCATGTTAGGTGTTCAAAGTTAGATGTCTGAAATTTTCGGATAGTAGAAATCACTATTAGTATTCGGATATCTGAAATTTCGGATATCTAAAATTCAGATATCCAAAATTTTTTATACGGATACGGATAATGATTCGAACAACTGAATTTCTTCTTTGTTTTTTGGAATAATTAGATAATTGTAATTATAAAAATAATGTAAAAGCAACACATGTTAACAAAGGTTTTAATATACTGTAAAAAGTCTCAACCACAATAAAAACTGCAGGACCGTTTAAGGGCTTTAACACAATTACAACACAACAACACAATGAGGAGATTAACTAAACTTTAATCAAACAGTGAACTGGATTAACCAAAGTGATACAAAGAACACAAGTAAAGCAAAGAGACAGAACAAGAGAGTATGGGTTTCAAGGAGGCAGTATATTGCTTTCTCAAGTTCTTTTACAAGTGTTACAAAGCATGAAGAAAGATACAAAAACTTGAAATACTTATACTACAACCTACAGCCGGCTATACTTTGAAAGCAAGCTGGATACAATTGACTAGACACTAACAAAATCAATTGTAGGATCAAAAGGCATATCTGCCTTTTGACCTTGTGACTATTACATGTCATAGCTCACATCCTTATACATTACAAAAGGATAAAGTACATAAAGTAGAAAGTTACAGACTCAAGACCTCAATGTACAGTTACCAAAAGCATGGACCTTTTCACCAACTCATGTAAGTTGGTGACTTTACAGAGATGCAGCGGAAAAGGTGCTTTATGGAACAGTACATCAGATAAAGCATGTGTACTAAAAGTCTTCGGAAGAAATCTGTCTTCATAGGTTGAAGCTTCGGAAGACTTTGTCTCTGAGGCTTCGGAAGACTTCATGTTTGGCTTCGGAAGATATTGGTCTTGGCTTCGGAAGATTTTACACTTAGAGTATTTTCTAATGCATTGTGTAAAACTTCCGAAGCATTCTTCACTTCAGTACTTAGTGCATGTTGCAGAGACACTTTGGATGTTTTGGGTTGCATCAGACTTAAGGAATCCTTACAAAAACCTTTAACACTTTAAAAACTATAACAAAAAATATTTTTTAATTATCCAAAAACTTAAAATTCTTTTTGTTATTTTTTAAAGTGTTAAACGTTTTTTTTGTTGGGACTTGTTGGTGTATATTTGGAATTTTTTTTATGTGTGTTGTTTTTACATTATATTTATGAGAACATATATCTAATTATTGCAAAAAAAAGAAGTTCAGATATTCAATTCGCTATCTGTATCCATGTCCGAAATTTTGAATATCTAAATTTCAGATTTCTGAATACTGATAATGATTTCTTCTATCCGAAAATTTCAAACATCCAACTTTGAACACCTAACATGAAGACGACGAGAATGAAGCGATATAAAAATATTTTTGACTCATTGTAGACATGTAAAATACTTAAAAGCCCCTCATGTGAGGGGCACATGAATAACTTAACTGTAAATTTTAACGAATGTTAGTGTAAAGGACAATATGTGTGTAAACTTTATATAAAAAGGACATACAGTGTAATTATTGAAACTAAAGGACACATAGTGTAATTTATTATATTAATAAAAGACATAATTTGTAATTTACTCCTTCATTTAATAGAAAGAAAATAACTTAACTTATTAGTAATTAAAATATATATATGTTCCATTTAATAATTGGTTACTAAATCCCTAAAATAGTAGATAGGGTTGAATAATTGGTTCTTAAATTCCTAAAAAAATACAAATTTAAAATATCAAATAGTTCAAATTTTTTAAACTTTTATGTAAGTGTTAGTGTCACATCCCGGCGGAAGCGTGAAATGCTTGGGTGTGACTATTCAGCTCAGAACACATTGATTACAAAGTAAATACAACAAATATTATAATAGATGATATATCATAACATTATCATAGATAATAATGAGTTCGAGTTACATCACAACTAAACTTTTTGAAATCTAACATAACCCTATTACAAAAAGTTTTGTTAACTGCTACATATTCAATAGTAGTGGAAGTGAGCATCCATGTCAAATTAAGATCATACATGTTCAGAGTTAACTTAACACAAGTTCTTCCCATCACCTCGCCCCATCCATTGTACACATCAAACGAAAACATAATACTGTTAGTCATTTTGAATACCTGAAAAAGCGTACTCAAAATAGTCAACATAATATTAGTGAGAACATAAGTTTAATTACTAAACAAAATACAATGATGTAACATAAATAAGATTACAACCAAACTTACTTATAAGCCAGGTGATTTATAACTGTCACAAATACAATCACAAAATCAGATAATATACAAGAAATATTTTTCTAAGTAGCGCTACCTATATTACCAGACGGTTCCTCATCCGAATTAATGGTTGTAGCATAAGGTATAATGACAATAATCTAAAAAAAATCTTATTTACAATAGCATCAATCATTAAATAGTATGTTTTTCCCCAAAACTTATGCATGTAAAAATGGGGCTCTGAATCTCACCGTTATTCCAGCAAAAATCCTATAAAATATTTATATGTTAGATATAAATCTTATTTCTTTAAAATTTTCAGCACTTATAAATAATAATTTTAAAACAGTAGTTACAATTATTCATATATCTCCAAATTTTGATAGCAGAAACATCCAAAAATCCTGATTAATATGTAAAAATTTCAACTAATAGTTATTTATAGATAATTTTCTAGAATTTTTATAAAATTCAAATAAATCCGTAGAAATATCTATGGATTTTCTAATTTTACCAAAATTTACCAGGATCTATATTCTGAAATCTATATTATCCCATAAAATTTTAGGTTATTAACTCATAATAGACAATTTACTATGATTTTTACCAGTTTTACATAAATTAGCATAAATAGTTAAACATCTCTAAAAATTCTGAATTTCACATATACTGTTCTATTCAGGGTATCATAGTTTATGTAAATTTTTCATAATTTTACTCGCCTTTTAGCTATTTCTTCTTATTTTCTAATTACAGAATGTTCTAAATTATAAAACTCAGTCATACATACGAATTAAATCATGAAATTTATTCAGTAATTTCTATAAAATATAAGGTCCATCATATAATTTTTCCATATCTTTACCAGGTTCGGAGCCTCCATATGATAATTTCCTTTTATTACCTTGAATAAATTATATAAATTAATTTACTTATTATTATTACACCAAAATTTACAGAATGCTATTTCTAATATTTTCTAACAAGTTCCTAATTTTATTCCCACAATCACAGTCATTTAGGTATTTAATCAAATTTATCAAGAATACTCATGTTTTCAACCCTTTTATTTGTAATCTTTTTGTTTAAATCCTTGGTTTATAAAACTTTTCAGTTTTCTTATTTTTGAATCCTTTCTCTTACTGATTTTTAATAAAAATCATGTGTTCATGAGGTGTTGTGAATAACCTTGATGTTTTAACTTAAAGGGTTGGTTATATGTGTTTGGTTAAACACATATACACTTCTTAAACTTGGTAGTTATAGTTTGAGGATCAAACCTTGTTTGGAATAGAAGATTTAAAAGAGTTGCTAGCTAGATCCTTGATAACCCGATTGATGAGATGGTTCTTGAACTTGGAAGATTGATCATAAACTAGTTGAAGACAACTTAGTGTTATGATGTTCTTGAGGATGAGAACCGGTTGATGATCAAAGGATGGTGATGATAGTTGTGTGATGTGAGGGCTGAAAGCAAGAGAATGTTGGTTGTGTGTTTTGGGAACCGAGTGGGAGGGGGTGAGCCGAGAGAGTGATGGTGGTGATTCACGGTTGTGATGGGTTGCAGTTGTGTTTCCATTGTGGCCGAGGGGTGCAAAGTAGTGGAGGGGGTCATCATTAAGTCTAGGTTCTAGGGTGATGAGGTGTGAGTCTTAGAGTCCTTAGCGGTCTTACTTAGGTATTAAGGTGGCGGGTTAATGGGTGGTTAGGGAGCCAGCTAGGTGGCGGTTTAGGGGGGGTTAGTGTCAAGCCATGCAAGGTGGCGGTGTAGGGTGGTGATTAGTGTATTGGAGTAGCTAGGTGTCAACTTGTAGTGCTAATGACCTTATTGAATTATTAAGCTAGGTTTAGACAAAGGTTTAGGTGTTTTAATCGGGTGTCTTAGTGTTCTAATGGACCGAGATTATGGCTAAGGTTATGTTGGTGTTTAGGTGTTCAAGGTGTGATTTGTTTTAGTTTTGATTCAAAGTTCCTTGATGAAATCTTGTTTGGTGGTGTTTGTTAAAGTCTTTAATGCATTACATGTAGTTAAAACACCTAGTATTAAGCTAACTAATCACTTAGCCTTATGATTGATAACTAACACATATGGTTCAAAGATTACAAAATTTACAAGTATTCATATACATGCATACGTAAAGGTTTATGCATGGGTGCACGCATGCACATATATGTGCATAATCAACTAAACACATAACATTCCTAAAGTGTTAGTCAAATATAACTTATCTTTATGATCCCTTAACAAAGTATAAAAGTATAGATCTATAGAATATTTTAAGATATTAGCTTGCCTAACCTTAGGGTCGTCACAGTTAGTAAGTGTAGAGTTATTATGTAACTATTGTAAGGGGGTAATTCGTACATAATGATGTAATTATTATTTTACCCTTAAAAATAATTGTACCTTATGTATTAAGTAAAATATGTGTTTTTAATTTTAGGGTATCTTAAAATATCTTTATATATAGTATAGATAACATCCGGAGTGCATTGGACTTAGATGTGGAAATTATGTAGGAATTGTCTATGAATGACTCTTTAATCATACTGTTAAAGGGAGTCCAATGTCCTTAAACTTGGTAACTCTCATATATAGATATTTGTTCATGTTGAATATAATGCAACTAATAAGTTTTTAGTTAGGAGTTTGTGGCATCATCTTTATTTAACAAGAATACCTAGAATTCTCTAGTATAAAATCACCACATCCTATACGTTGTTGTACTAGAACCCACAACCTTTTAGTTAGATTTTTCGACATCATATAATTGTCTAATTGCTTTCTATAAAGATGGGACGCTATGTAATATTGTAAGGAGAAATCACAGGAAAAGATGGTATGGAGATCATATGTTGTAAAGGTGGAGTATCTATAGAAAACAAATTGAAAATGTGATTTAAGGCAATAATGATACATGTCATAGTCTCGGGATTAAGTCATATGGTATTTAAAACCGGTCCAACCAGTGGACTGGTAAGGCGGCCGGTTATCTGCTCAGTTTTAAAAACATTGACGATAATAATAAGATGGTAACCATCATAAAACCCAAAATTCACAACTAAATGAAGTTAATATTCATCCTATCAAGCAACAATAGTAAAACACTAGAATCCAACCATTTCAATATCATGTATGCAAATGAAACTTCATAGGTAAAAAGTAATACTCATAGCGGTCGCATCTCTAAGTTGGTATGATGTTCATGGCCATTTGGAGAGGTTGACTGTGCAGATGAAGATGACCCTTGATTGTCTTCAGCTGAGTTCATTTGTTGAACTGGCGGGGCATTGACAAGTGTCATTGGCATCACAAAGTTGTCAGAAAGACGACCCTTCATTTCCCTGTGTTCTTGACATAAAGCACACCAGTGCAAACAGCAGTGCACCAAACACGGGTCACATGGTGAGTTCTGCATTTTTGAAAAACCAAACACAAATATCATAACACGAAAGACTACAATTATACTTGACTGCTGGTGGCAAAATGGGTGTGATAGTGATGGATCAAATGAGTCAATCAGTCAAGGCAGATTGCGTTGGCCAGCAAACAATTTTTAACAGTTTCTCTTGGAATTAATGAAAATCCATGTCTAAAATATTTATACAAAAATTTTGTTATAGCAATATTAATCTGATTTTTTGTTTACTAAGAAGTCAGATTGTTAACTTTAAAAACTTGGTCAGAGTTTAAAGATACAGAAGATGATTAGTTAGTAGAGGTGGCAATTTCAATCTATTTACTTTTAAACGGGTAGATCAGGGATGTGTTTTATATGCATCAGGTCAAACAAAGAGTTAAAACTGGAAAAGTTAAAGAAATGGGTCAAATGGATCCATTTTCCAAAATGTATATAATGCATAAAACAAGGAAAATCATTATACTCAAATAGTATGTTACTGAAATATTATAATTTTGGTAATCATAATTGACACACTAGTTACAAAAGTTTGACTGGAACCAAGGAATTTTTTTTATACAAACTTGGTTTGACCCATTGACTGACCTGCTAATTTGTCACTCTAGTAAACATAGAATAAAAACATAACAGCCTCAGAGAAATTGGAATTACCTTAAGATGGTATTTCTTCTGTAACATTTGTCGAACAATGCCAGTGTAAATACCACACATCCACCAGCCAAACAACATCCCTTCGCAAATGAGAAATGAAGTCCTCGGGTCAATAATCCCATGCAATGCTGCTGTTGTTGCAGCAACTGCCAAACCACCCTCGATGAATATTGCATGAAGAACGCATGGAGTTGTTGCAGAACCATAATCATCTCTCAAGTTTTCATAGTTTCTCCCAAACAGAACACATGGGCAAAAAAGTCCTGTCCAGCCTGAACAGATAATAATATAACTGGGAAGTTTTTGACAAGAAAAGTTACAAATAATAGGATTATATTAATCCAGGTCCACAAGATTCATTTAAATAACCTTTGTTAAAGGATAATATAGCTTTGTGACATATAGTCAAACATTTACCGCAAAAGTACACATTTCAGTATTCACCAAAAGCATATAAAACTAGTAATACAAGCAAAAGTACTTACATGTGTGAAGTTTGAACATAATCCTTGTTTGTGAGTTATAAACTTATAATATAAATACTAGAAAAATAGAAGTGGGCTGATATTCGTGTTGCATGTCAATTAGATGATAGCCATAACATATTAACCTCTAAAATAATTTGTAAACTTGAGAACAAAGTTGCATAAGTCAAAAGAGGGCGTTTGGTGTACAAAAGTAGAGAACTACGAGAGAACTGCATAAACACTTGCATGTATTGCTTTAACTTTGATGCATAAAGCGGTTATATAATCGCCCCACTCACTCTCCCACTTTATCTGACAAGCACTAATACAAGTGTTTCTACAGTTCTTGTAGTTCTCTACGAAATTAGTTATGTATGGTATTATTTGTGTCCCCCAAGTCAAAAATGGAATTGTGAAGTATTGGCATTGTGAGGCTACTTGTGTGGTATTTTCCATTTATAGCATTTGTATCTGAAACTTGTTAAACCACCTACCGGATGAAACAAAGAACATTAAAAGTCAATTTGTTAGACTGCTGAAATGCAAAAGGAAGAACTTACAGCTTTCTGTATCTTCAGCACAACCAAATATACCAGTTGTCCAAGGCTCAACAGCAGGAGGCTCAAAGCTCTCAGGTAAAGGCTGCCCACATTCATTGCACTTGCGAACATTCAGCTGTAAATAAAAATAATAACAAGAAATATGTGAAATCTTGACCAACACACTACAACAAGGACTCCATTGCTTTATGGAAATGAACAACCCAATATTGTCATCATGTGGATCCTCCCACCCAAGCACACTTACAAGTGTGCCCAAAATACATTGATAGTAGTTGAGGTCCCCAACATCTCTAATGTCCCCTGTCAATGTGGGATTTTGCTACAAACCACCCCCTTATGGACTCATCAAGAGTTTCTAGGGATGTGGGATTCGCTTAAGTTCCACAAGTATAAAACGATAGCATTCGCCCCAATACACGTAAAATCCAAAACCGCACAAAAGAGGCCTAGCTTGAATTTCTAAAACTGGTTTGTTTCATTCTATCAACTATGTAAATTCCAAAAATAACAGTGCATTTCCAGATCTTGACACAGACATCAAAACTTGTAACTTATACAAAGAGTAATAACAAAATAGCCGATTAGATCCTTCAAAACAAAGGGTTTCTTAAGCTAACACAGTAACACGTGAATACATCAAGATCACGTAGTATCCACATCTCCATACCATTACCACTTAACGAATATATAATTACATTGTTCATCTACAAAACCCATAAAAACCCTAACGCCAACCGATCTAAACACACAGCAATCAACAGATCCACCAACAAACCCATACAAAGAACACGATGCGATCAAACCTGAGGCACTTCAATGGGCTGATTGAGTTCTCCGGGGTTGATCTCAACAGGCGCTTGATCTTTGTTCAATTTCACATACCGCGATGGATTATCCCCATCCGCCATCTGATCTGCGACCACAAGTGATCAAACAACAGCAGAAAGAAGACTGAATTCAAGAAAACTGTAAGGTAATCAAAGAAAGATGAATTGTGAACAGATGGATCGGATGATTGTGTGTACCCTTGACTGAATTCAGCAGTGGTCAAACCCACAATTGGATTGAAAAATGAGAGTGATTTTGGGTGAAATTTGGGGGAAGGTTTAACGAAGAAGTAAGAGTTTTCTTGTTGCTATTTTCTACCAAAATACAAAAGAGTTGGACCCTAGGGTTAGAGTGGTATGTAACATTTTGCTTTGAGTATATATAGTTTGCAAATTTAACCCATCGACTAGTTTTGTTACTTGATAGTTGATACAGGGATGAACAAAATACCAAAATCGAACCGGTACCGTACTGATATCGGTATCGAATTTTTCGTACCAAATTATTTTCGGTACCTATTTTTTGGTGTTTTTAGGATCGGTACTTTCGGTTCCATACCTGTTCTTTATGGTACTGGTATTTTACCGATTTATACCTTCAAATACTGTACTCGTACCTGTACGTACCGGTACCTTACCGTACTAAGCATTTTTGGTACTGGGTACCGGTGCACCAAATGGTGATTTTCGGGATCGGTACTTTCGTTGGTTTGGTACTGGTACCGTGCTCATCCCCAGCTGATAGAGTCATTTAATGGGGGGGTAAGAAAACCGGTTCAGGAAAAAGCCTGGTCCGGATCTTAACCGAAATGTTCCAGCACCCAATTTGAACCGTTAGTTTGCATACCAGGTTGGTGGTCCGACACCAAAGCGGTTCTAATAAAAAACGATTAAACCATTAAAACCATTCAAGTTCAGGTTAGTTTAAGAAATCAATTTTAAAAAAACCAGTTTGATCACTAAACAAAAAAACCGGTCCGGTTAATAAACAAAACCGATTTGGAAAAAAAACCCAGTTTTTACATGTCTATTTAACCTTAGAGCGGTAGACTTGATCTTGAGACGTCATGTGTGAATCTTCTTGTTGTTTCTAGGTTGAATTTTTATATCATAAAATACATGTGTTATGTTGTGAGTGGATTAATTTTTTTGTATGATACGTGAATCTATTATCGTGTATTAGATTAGCTCGTATTTTATAATTGTTTTCTGTTAAAATGGATGTTTTCTTGTAATTTTTAGTGCATTAAACTCCCCGTGTTACGGAGGGGGTAAAATCATGTCAAATAACACCAATGTCACACCACCGCTAACCGCCACCAACATTGAAGTTGCAGTGTGTTAATATGAATAATTTAGAACAAAACATAAAATATAGAAAAAATATAACTAAGTCGATCTAAGATCCGTGCGTTGTGACTGACCCATCAATATGAAAAAATATTTACGTAAAAATGTTGAACCACACACGCATATTATGTCGTGTTAACTTACCAAATTTAGAACGAAACGTAAAGTAAAATGTAAAAATATTGAACCACACATGCATATTATGTCGTGTTAACTTGCAAAACTTGAAAAGAAATGTAAAACAAAAATTTATAAAATATGAAAAGTAAAAGGGAACAAAGTTGAAAATATAAAAGTTAAATTGCAAAAGATGAAGAGTTTTGAGTTAAAGTAAAAAAGTCAAATTTAAAAAGATACATTGCAAAAAATAAAATAAAAAACAATTTGTTTGAAAACCCTGACGCATAAAATGAAACACCATTATATAAATAGAAAGCTTGTTGATTAGTAGGATATAAATTACCAGTAAGATAGATGGAATAGCTAGTCCAAATTATTCAATGTAATGATTATAACGATTGAAAAACTCGATAATGGGTATGAAATTGTCAATATTATGCATAGTCTACCATATGAGAGTTGTCAAGCATTACATTTAATATTTAGAGTAAATTACTATTTTCGTCCCTGAGGTTTGACGAAAATCACGGGTTCAGTCCAATAGTTCATTTATTACTTGACGGTCCAATAGCTTTAAATTATGTTCATCCGACCCACACCACTAACACCGTTAAAAATTTCTGTTAAGTTTATATTAAATGATAAATTTACCCCTACCCTTAAAAATATAAAATAATAATAAAAATAACCCCATATCTCATCCCACCTAATCTGCTCTCTCTCTCTCTAAAAGAAACCCCACAACATCTTCTTTCTCTCTCTCTAAAAGAAACCAAACACCACCCCCACCACCATCCTTCCCACCACCCACCACCCCAACCATCACCTACCACCCATCATCCACTACTACCACTCACCACCTACCATCGCCATCCTCCACTACCCACTCACCACCATCATTCATCTTCGTCACTTTACCATCTTTCCTCTCTCTCTCTCTCTCTCTCTCATCCGAGAACCGCCGATCTCACCTTCACCGCTCCTCTTTGGTCGCTACCTTTTCTGTTTCCACCGCCAGTACTACTACCTCCCTCCACCGATTAGGGCTTGGGGATCTTGGATCTTGTTAGATCAAAACCCCAAAATCAAAGGGTGAATGATGGTGTTGCTAGTTGTGAATCCAAGGATCGTCAAACAGGAATTATCAGTGTGAATCGATGTCAAGTCAACGTTAGCGGATTAACGTTGATTTGGTTTAATTGTGTTTAAAACAACTTTAATATCAATGAATATCAAGAACACACGAAACAAAACACATTAATGTTATCAGTATTTTATTACAATGTGTTGATGATTACAAAAGAATTGAATGTACGATATCAAGATGCTATGATGTTGTGTATGTTAAAGTTGATCGAAAGACTTTTGATGATTGTTGTATTGCTATTGCTGTTCTCAATCAATCAATCGTCTAACTCAATCGTCTTTGAATCAAACCTAGGATCCATATTTATAGACAAGGTGTTTCAGTTATAGGAAACACCGGATCTCTTGGGATTTGATTTGTTTCTGTTAAGGATCATCGGATTCTCGGGATTCGCATAACCGCCTTGTTGACTTTGTTGACTTGTACCACTTGTATAATACAAGTGTTTGGACTCCGCAGGAATATAGTCTTCAGTAGTAATTTTGTTCTTCCGTAGATAATGTTCTCTTCCGAAGGTATCTTGTTCTTCCGAAGGTATCTTGTTCTTCTAAGGTATCTTGTTTCTTCCGAAGGTGTTTTGTTCTTCCGAAGGTTTGTTCTTCCGAAGGTGTCGTTCTTCCAAAGGTCTTGTTGTTCATCCGCAGAAGATCTTTGGATGTGTATTTACTTGTAAGAAACATATCTACGGAATAACAAAATGTTCATCCGTAGATGTTTCTTACACTTGGTCAATTTCACAAATTGACCAATTATAATTTTGTTCTGCAACCATACATAAACCAACACATATTAAATGGTTAACCTATATATTTAATGCATACACAATAATGAAATACAAAAGTCATTACAGATATTAATTCAAGTACTAAGTCTATACATAATGACTAGATCTACTGATTCTAGACCTAACACTAGTGGTGGAATACGATAGTAAAGAGGGAGGGAGACGGATTATGGTGGTGCCGTTGTTTTTCAGGTTGTGGTGGTGGCCGGCGTTTTCAGGTTGTGGTGGTGGCCGCGTTTTCAGGTTGTGGTGGTGACCGATGTCCAATGGTAGTGGTTATGGTGGATTATGATTGGGGGGAGAGAGACAGAGACAGAGAGATGGATAAGGATCGGTGTCGCTGGATTTGTGATTGCAGGCGGGTTTCAGTTGGTGGTGGTGAGCAGCGGTCATGGTCATCCGGTGGTGATGATGCTAAATCTAAGAGAGAGTGTCTGAGTAAGAGAGAGAGAGAGAGAGAGAGAGAGAGAGAGAGAGAGATATGGGTGGGGTAGAAATGGGAAGTGGTTATATTTAATTAGGGGCACAAAAGTCATTTTACACTATTTAACGGAATAACACTGCCGGTGTTAATGGCTTGGATATTGAAACAAACCTTAAAACTATTGGACCGTCAATGTAATATGAACTATTGGACTGAACCCGTGATTTTCGTCAAACCTCACGGACGAAAACAGTAATTTACTCTGATTTTTATTTTCATCGTATTCTATTTTTGTTTTCTATTTTTGTTTTATGTATTCTATTTTTGTTTTTTAAGAACGTATAGCTTATATGCTCTTTAAACATACTCATAAATTTATGAGTTTTTTATATGTCTGATTGTCATATTAGATTTTGGGTTTTATGTTTCCACATACACCACCTGTATAATACATTATTTTCGTCTTTATGTTACCTGACAAGTAGGCTACAAAGCCTATTTTTTAGGGGTTGTTTGGTTGCATCTGACCATTAAGTGTTGATGATTAAGAGCTTTGATTATTAAGAGGTCTGATCTTTAAACATACTCATAAATTTATAGATTTTTTATATGTCAGATTGTCAATTAGATTTTGGGTTTTATGTTTCCTACACCACCTGTATTAATACATTATTTTCGTCTTTATGTTACCTGACAAGTAGGCTACAAAGCCTAGTTTTAGGGGTTGTTTGGTTGCATCTGAACCATTAAGTGCTGAATGATTAAGAGCTTTGAATGATTAAGAGATCTGAATGGTTAAGTGCTGAACCAATAAGTGGCTGTTTGGTTGCATTTGAACCTGCAGGACCGTTTAACGGCTTTAACACAATTACAACACAAAACACAATGAGGAGATTAACTAAACTTTAATCAAACAGTGAACTGGGTAACCAAGGTGATGCAAAGAACACAAGTAAAGCAAGAGACAGAACAAGAGAGTATGGTTTCAAGGAGGCAGTATATTGCTTTCTCAAGTTCTTTTACAAGTGTTATAGCATAAAGAAAGATACAAGAACTTGGAATACTTATACTACAACCTACAGCCGGCTATACTTTGAAAGCCAGCTGGATACAATTGACTAGACACTAACAAAATCAATTGTAGGATCAAAAGGCATATCTGCCTTTTGACCTTGTGACTATGACATGCCATAGCTCACATCCTTATACATTACAAAAAGGATAAAGTACATAAAGTGGAAGTTACAGACTCAAGACCTCAATGTACAGTTACCAAAAGCAAGGCCCTTTTCACCAACTCATGTAAGTTGGTGACTTTACAGAGATGCAGCGGAAAAGGTGCTTTATGGAACAGTACATCAGATAAAGCATGTGTACTAAAAGTCTTCGGAAGAAATCTGTCTTCATAGGTTGAAGCTTCGGAAGACTTTGTCTCTGAAGCTTCGGAAGACTTCATGTTTGGCTTCGGAAGATATTGGTCTTGGCTTCGGAAGATTTTACACTTAGAGTATTTTCTAATGCTTTGTGTAAAACTTCCGAAGCATTCTTCACTTCAGTACTTAGTGCATGTTGCTGAGACACTTAGGCTGTTTTGGGTTGCATCAGACTTCAGGAATCCTTACAAACTCCCCCTAGGCTGATGCTACCAAAACACTTAGAAGATCTTCAAATGTTGGTAGTCTTCAGTACAATCAGGACCATTCCTTTCTTCATGAGATGGTCAGGATCATCAAGACTCTCATAGTATCTTCTCATCTCAAAAAGATCATGCAGAGGTAAGTTGATTATGTCTTGCCATGAGTAGACATTCTCAACACCTTGATCTCTAATAACATTCCATCTTTCTGGATTGGTAGAGTAAGTCCAGGACAAGATGGGTGTCTCACTAGTTAGAGGAGCCACTTGAATAGGAGTTGATTGGGCTGCCTCATCATGCACTTCCTCAGGTTGATCTGATTCAGCCTGAGGTGCAGAGGTAGATGACTTTGGCTTCTTTTTCTTAGTCTTTGGTTTAGAAGCCATCCTCTTCTTCCTCTTGGATGTCTTAACTGAGAAGACTGGTCTGCAGCACCATGTTGATCATCAGTGTCTTTCTCAGTTGGGTGTTCCTCCCTCACAGGTTCAGAAGGAGAGGGAGTTTGACCCTGCCTAGGATCAGAAGATGAAGCTTGCTGAGCTCAGCTGGAGGTGCTGGTTGAGGTGTCTCTGGTTGTTCAAACTTGACCTCCACTTCAGGTGGGACTTGACTTGGAAGAGAGTGCAAGTCAATGAGTTTCTCCACTTTTAATCTTCTGCTTGATCACCCTAATATGCTCATCCATAGTGGATAGAGACATGGGGCCAAGTCTCCTTCCGGAGAATCCATACCTTTCAAGAAGCTCACCATTCTTTGTCTGTCAGCAGACTTCTTTGCATTCTTTTGAATGATGGCTCTTGACTTTGCAGCTTCTTTCCCTTAGCTTTCTTTTAGTTGTCTTTCTTTCCTTGACTAACTCAAGCTCAAGTTGCTTTAGATACTCGAACTCAATGAAGTCATAGGACAAGGGAAGAAGTGCATCTGCCTGATAGAAGCCTGTGGCACTCAGGTAGTTGATCATCTTGATCCTATCTTCTTCTTTATCTACCTGAGGTTCTTGTGGAGCCACATCTTCCTGTGCAGGACTTTCTTGAACTGGTGAGAGAGTGGGAGCATGCTTGTAAAGTCTTTTCTGTCTCTTCTCCTCTTTGAGTTGGAGAAGTACCTTGCATCCTCTTTCTCCTTCAACTCTCTTGACACTTCCATGTCGCCAGTTCATTTAATTCTTCTAAGGGGGGGGAGATGATTTCATCATTTCATCAATGTCATAGTTCCTGTCTGTAGTAAGGTAATCCTGACTGCCCTTAACTCATCATCTGAGTATTTGGTCTGGGAGCAGCCCTGATTGCAGCTTGCATGAAGCTAGATGACCCAGTAGAACTTTCTCCCTTAGTCTCCTTTTCCTCTCTCTCTCTTCCTCCTCAATTTCCTCAGGAGTCATTATCCTTTTCCCTTTGTCACCAACAGACCTTTGTGACTCAGGGTGGATGAGGCTTGGCCTTCATTGCTTGGAGTAGCTTCCATGCTCTGGCCAGAGAGAGGCTGAGAAACACCTTCACCAGCAGGTGTCTCAGATGGAGTTTGGACCTCTGCAGCAGTTGTTGATGATGAGACAGGGGTCTCAGGTTCCGGGCCGACTGGGCCTTCACGTCAAGGTTTCCCCCCCTATGAAACTAATCTTAGGTCCACCCTCAACTCCTTTGACGATGCATTGGCCTGATTGCCTAAGTGTCCTTCTTAGAGTGAACTCTGCAAGGATCCTGTCCTGGATGTCTTTGAAGCCAGCTTTCAGCTTTGTCTTGAATTGCTTGGATTGACAAGTTGGCAAGTTGACTAATCCAGGTCTTTCATAGAAGCTCAGGCTTTGGAATTGAAAAACTGTTCTTGTTGGCCTTGAACTCTGTGAAGTATAAGGGCTCTCCTGTCATCATCATACCTCCACCTTATGATGTAATTTGCCAGTTCCTTGTGGTGGACTGATGAGACAGCCTTGGTATACCTTCCTCAAAGAGACTCCTTGAGTGAGTCATAGAGTCACATTACTGTGAACTTGAGGAAGTTTGCTGAGAATGCACAACAGCAAGTGAGGATGGTGAGTCCTCTATGTCCATTCTCTCTGAAGAACTCCCAGGTTCTGTGGTTGTCAACTTCTCCCCTTTTTGGTAGCATCACCCACTTGATAGGAGCTGGAGGATAAGTCAATCACTTCCACAGGTTTCTTGTGTTCCTGGTTGAGCTCTCCTTAAAGGTCTCCCAGCTATTTTTTTCCTGCAGATATGAAATCTGGAGTGCTGATCATTGACCCTGTTTGGTAAGGGTAGTCACCTGAGATTCCAAGTGACTAACCTTAGAGACTAAATAGGTGCAGTTTTTTGACAATTTCTGCCCTTTAGTCTCAAATTCCCCTCATCTTCATCAGAAGAATCATGGGGGATGAGATGATTGGACCAAAGTCCTCTCTCTCACCACCAGCTTGAGTTTCTTGGCTGCTGGTTTTCCTCTGCTCACAGCAGCCTCAGTTGAGATGCCAATGGGCTGAGTTGCCATGGTTGAGGTCTTAATGATTTGTAATCACTTTTCAAAAGTGAGAGCCTCTTCCATATGGAACATCCTGACGGTTCAGAAGTGTCCACCTCAGTATAGGTGACTGATGTGGGATAGACTGAGGAGAGTCAGATGTACTCATCTCTCTTTGAGTAGGGGAGGAGAAGAGAGACTCATGGTACTCACTGAATCCTAAGTCTTCATCATATAAAGGATAGGTTGGGAATTTGGTTGGTTTGAGATCCAAAGGCTGGGGATGGTAGCTTGTCCCCTGAAGGTTGTTCACTTGAGTGTTGAGACTCAGAGTGAAAGCTTAAGGTTGTTGGGCAGTGAGCTCATCAATCAGGTATCTTGAGGAACCTCAGCCCGATAGGTGAAGTAATGGGAGTGGTTTGCGCCTCAGGAGAAGTGGGAGCTCTAGTGTCCACTCTTCCTGTAAGTTGAGTAGATGGGGGGTTCGTTTTTGGATTTTCTTTGGTAGGTGAGGGTGATTTCCTGGTCTTTTTAGGGGTAAGACTAAAAGAGGTGTGGGTTCAACACTAGCTTGTGTTGCTAGGTTGTCACCGTTGAGCAATGAGCTCTAACATTTTTGGGACTAGGCGTTTCTACCCCTGAGAAGCCTACAGTTGGCTTTCTTCATTATTTTAAAGATGCCGGGCTTCATCTGGCTTCATCTGTCCCAATTTAAGAATATTACTTTGTTTCCCTCAACTGTGAGCCGTTCACAGTTGAGAATGTGTTGAACATATCTAGGAAACATGTAATACTCTAAGGAGTCTAAGTTGCAAGTAAATTAGTATAAACAAAATTGTGAATACTGAACTTGACCCCCTGAACCATTCCATGAACTATAAAGGAGAGATCCTCAGGAATCTGGTCCCATCCACCATGCTTGTTTGATAAGCTGTGGATAACCACATGGAGCAGGAATTTCCATTGGGATGAGACCTTCCCTTTCCGAAGGTCTTTACAGAGAAATCTCCTCATAGCCCATCTGCTCAAAAAGAATGATTAACAGCTTCTTTTGGGAAGGACACCTCACCTTCTTCATCATCCAGCTGCAAATGTTGGTTAATGATGGCCGGAGTGATGAAGATTGTCCTCCCTTGCACGTGGCAGACAGTGCCTTCTCCCCATCCTAATGACCTCTTGGCAGTCTTCCAGAATTCAAGCAGAATCCTCATATAGAGTAGGATCAATGGTCAGGGAGGTGAAATATTTTGATAGAGTCAAGAATTGGCAAATCTCTGAGAAACTGCATCTTTCTCAGAGCTTAACAGAGCAAACTTGATTATGTTGCCTGTGTGAAGTTGCATGGAGAAATCTGGGTTGTTTCTGCGGTAAGGTGGCCATTTCAGAAGCTTAAGGTGAAGAAAGGTAGAAAGCAAAGGCGGTTAGAGAATTAGGTTAGAGAAATAGTAGAATTGAGGAAGATAGTGGGAAAGAGGGGGAACCGTTGGGTATTTATATGAAAAGGGATTTGAACCAAAGTTAATGAAAGAGGATAAACTTTGAAATCCGGAAGTCGGTCCCACCTCTGAAAAGGTAGTTTACTTTTGCTCAAAAAGTAGTTTTCTTGGAATTCGAAAAGCTTCCGAAGTTTATTGTCTTCGGAAGTTTTGATTGAAAAAGCTTCCGAAGCTAAAATGGCTTCGGAAGATTTTCCTGAGAGTCTTGAAGATTTATGCTTCGGAAGAGAAATAAACCCTTGAATGCTTTGTATAGGAATAAACAAAGCTTCCGAAGGTTAATTTTGCTTCGGAAGGAAAGGTCCTTAAAAATAAATAAGTGTCTGAGATAAGAATTTTAAGCTTCGGAAGATGAATTTGACTTCTTCCGAAGGTAAAATCTCTTAGACAGTTATTTATTTTGAAGACATGTTTTTCTTCCGAAGATAAAATTTATCTTCCGAAGTATCAAAAATTTTCAAGAATCTAAGGAAAGTCTTCAAAAAGAATTTTACATCCAAAGAAAACATGAGCTTATGAAAGTGATGAACTAGACAACTTAGGACACACATATTTTAAGAAGAAATAATTAGAATTAGTTTTAAGAAAAAGTCTACTCAAAGTTAATCATCCCAATAGCTGATATCAGATACTTAAATCTCTGTTCATCAAAAGCTTTTGTGAACAGATCAGCATATTGTTCATCTGTATGAACTTTGACTAGTTTAATTAATCCCTTTTTCATAGTTATCTCTTATTAAATGATACCTGATGTTGATGTGTTTGGTCCTTGAGTGCTGCACAGGGTTCTCAGTGATAGAGATAGCACTATTGTTGTCTATGTGGATAGGAGTCTCTTTGAAGTTAAATCCATAGTCCAGCATCTGATTTTGAATCCAAAGCACTTGAGCACAGCAGCTTGCAGCAGCAATGTATTCAGCCTCAGCAGTTGATGCAGACACACAGGATTGTTTCTTGCATTGCCATGAGACCACCCTTCCACCAAGGAATTGACATCCCCCAGATGTAGACTTTGCAGTCATATTGCAACCACCATAATCACTATCTGTATAGGCATACAGATTGAAATTTGGATTCTTTGGATACCATAGACCAAGTGTTGAAGCACCTTTGAGGTATCTTAAAATCCTTTTCACAGTGATTAAGTGAGACATCTTAGGGTTGGCTTGATATCTTGCACAAATACATGTAGCAAACATGATATCAGGCCTGCTAGCTGTAAGATACATAAGAGACCCAATCATAGCCCTGTATAAGTGCTCATCTACACACTCCCCCTCAAGATCTGGACCAAGGGAGTGGTTTCTGGCTATGGGTGTCTTAGCAATCTTACAATCAGTCATGTTGAACCTCTTGAGTATGTCTTGAACATACTTTGACTGACTTATGAAGATGCCATCTTCAACCTGCTTCACTTGAATTCCCAGAAAGAAGTTGAGTTCTCCCATTGAACTCATCTCAAATCTGTCTTTCATCAGCTTCTCAAAGTCTTTGCAGAGCTTTGGATTAGTTGAACCAAAGATGATGTCATCTACATATACTTGAACCAGCAATAAGTCATTTCCCTGTCCTTTGATGAAGAGAGTTCCATCTATAGTACCTCTCCTGTATCCATGTTTACAAAGATACTCAGATAGTGTCTCATACCACTTCCTGGGTGCCTGATGCAGCCCATAAAGAGCTTTGTCAAGCTTGCAGACATAATCAGGATGATCAGGGTCTACAAAACCAGGTGGCTGTTTGACATAAACCTCCTCATCAATCACTCCATATAAGAAAGCACACTTTACATCAAGTTGGTAGACCTTGAAGTTCTTGGATGCAGCAAATGCCAGGAATATCCTAACAGCTTCTAGTCTTGCTACAGGAGCAAAGACATCAGTGTAGTCAATCCCTTCTTCTTGTGTGTATCCTTGAACAACTAGTCTTGCCTTGTTCTTGATGATGATTCCTCTATCATCCTTCTTATTTCTAAAAACCCATTTGGTTCCAATGGTAGTCTTCCCATGAGGAAGAGGACAAAGGTTCCAAACTTTCTGCCTTTTGAATTGAAGCAGCTCTTGTTGCATAGCTTCAACCCAACTTCCATCCTTTAGAGCTTCATCAACTTTCTTGGCTCTATCTGAGATAAGAAACAAGAGTGAAGACAAACATTTGCTTCATGGGTTTGTCCTCTTGTTCTTACCCCTGTGACAACATCTCCAATGATGTTTGTGGTGGGGTGAGACTTGTGGATCCTTAGCTGAGGGATCACAGCAAGTTGTTGAGAAAGATCTAAATTTGAGAAATTTAGATCTGGTCCTGGAAGATTCACCCTCCACATTATCACACTTATCAAGATTAACTTGATCCAATGAGTGTGAGACATCATTGATGTTGTCATCTATGGTATGGTTATTAGCATCAAGAAATTCCTGATCACTATCACCATCACCATTGTTGTCTTCTACAAGTGAGGTGTCTTTATCTGGTTGAGAGGCCTCTGAGCTGGAATTTGAAGGCATGCCAGATGTATCAGCTGAATTTGTCATTGTTGTGCTGATAGAAACCTCATTTGCTGAAGTAGTTCCAACTGGAGCTGAAGATGTATGAGTTGAAGGTCTTTCTAGCTCAAATCTTGGATCAGGATCACCTGTATTTAGATTTTCTGCAGATCCTGAAACATGCTCACAAGATTTGTTAAAACAGTTGGTAACTAAATCAAGATCAAACAGCCAATCCGGACCAGAACCAGCCACACAAGGAGTGTGCTCATTGAAAGTCACATTGGCTGACTCCTCAACAATTCTAGTTCTGAGATTGTATACTCTATAAGCTTTAGCTTGAGAAGAGTATCCAATAAAGTGTCCATCATCTGATTTCTCAGCAAACTTGGCAATTTGATCTTTGGTATTCAAGATGGTGCAGGGACATCCAAATGACCTGAGAAAACCAATGAAAGGTTTCCTCTTGTGCCAAAGTTCATAAGGAGTCTTACCATGTGTCTTAACTACTAAAACTCTGTTTTGCACATAGCAGCAGTATTAACTGCCTCTGCCCAGAAGGTGATAAGCAGTTTAGAGTCAGACAACATAGTTCTTGCAGCTTCAATAAGTGTCATGTTTCTCCTCTCAGCAACTCCGTTTGCTGAGGAGTCCTGGGAGCACTATATTGTCTTGTAATACCTTTTTCATCACAAAATGTATCAAGGATTTGGTTCTTGAATTCAGTTCCTTGATCACATCTTATGGTTTTGACCTTGTGATCACATTGATTCTCAACTTTCAAGATGAAATTCTTCAGAATCTCAGGGGTTTCATCCTTAGATCTAAGGAAGAAAACCCAAGTGAATCTTGTAAAATCATCTGTGATCACCAGACAGTAAGAGGTCCTTCCTAAACTCATTACACTGGAGGGGCTAAAGAGATCCATATGTAACAAGTGTAGGGGAGTAGTGATGGAGTTCTTTTCCTTAGGCTTGTGAGATACCTTGTGTTGCTTCCCTTTCAGGCATGCAACACAATGATCATCACTTGTAAACTCTTTCTTTGGCATTCCAGTTACCAGATCATGTTTAATTAATTTATTCATGTTCTTAAAGTTTACATGGCACATTCTTTTATGCCATAGGAAAGACTCATTACTATTTGCTTTAGATAAAAAGCATGAAACTTCTCCAGAGGGAGATGTTTCTTGCAAATCCATCTTGTACATGTTCCCTTTCCTGGGGGCTCTGAGCAGATATGCTCATGAGGAATGACCACTCCAGGCTTGAGAACAATGCACTCATGCTCAGTAAAGAGCATGTTATGACTCTGATCACAAATTGGGATACACTCAGAAATTGTACCCAAGCTCCTTAACAAAGTTTACCTTCTCAATGCTGAGCTTACCATTTGTGACCTTGCCCCTTCCAGAAATGTAACCACCTTCATCTCCTCCAAAAGCAACTGGTTATCACACCAACCTTGACGGCGGAAACGTCGAGATGTGAGGGTTAAGATTGTTTCACAGCCACATAACGCTATTATAAATCCAAATACATTATACATAAGTTTCAAAGTTACTTACAATAAGTCTCAATAATGAAATAGTTTCAACATGAAATAACAAACATAATCATTTTGTTTATTAACTAGGTCCAAGTCCTAGAATATGCCAGCAAACATAAGTTCACTTCAAACTTGGGGGTTTTCCTGAAACATGATAAAATAAAAGGTCAACTATAAATAGTTGGTGAGTTTTTCAAGGTTTTCATACATATTATGAAAATGTTACAAGTAGCAATTCATGTCATAGGTTATAAGCTAGTAAGGTTATAGAACACATATCGTTACAACCAAACCTCGACTTGATTACAAGTATAAAAGATTGGCTAAGTGTATTTGGTTCCCTAGTGCACAAGCGTACGGCCCCTAGGAGTCGGCAATACCTCGACTTTAGCACCAAATAGGCTTGTCAGGCCCAAAGATCTAAGACGTCGCCAGGCTAGCAATAGTTAATGATTGTAAACAAACTATGTATCTCATATAAACACTTACAACACACAAATAACCATGACAAAATGATAAGATGAATTGCATGTGCTTACAAGTCTCAAACGTTTACAAGTGTACGATGTATAAGTATCATGTTTCACCCCAAAATAGTGCGAAATAAAGTAAAAAGGGGCAAGGAAAACTCACATGTTCAATAAGTATATAAGAGAGGTTTAATATGAATAATAAGCGACGTTCCAAAGTAAACCTTCACGAGGTACCTAAATATGTATATTTACAAGTTTTAAGTTTAAATAATAAGATTAACGAATAAGTGTGAACTAGGGTTTCAATTTGGATTTTGGGGGGTTTAGATAATAAAATAATGGATCGCTTACATTTCAATTTAACAAGGATGGTATAAATCAATTATACCAGTAATAATTAAAATGATTCAACAATTTAGGTTATTGTTTTAAATAAAGATCAAGTATAATATGTGAAAAGAGATAATTAATTAAATACTTATTTAAAGGACGTTAAAATTATTTAAAATAATTTTATAGCGTTTTGAGCTTTTAAAACGTTTTCCCACAAAGGTTTTTTTATAATATAATACAAAGCCTAAAAATATAAGAGCAAAACAAATCACATGGTTTTACAATTTCAAGAATTTAAATAAAAGTTACCGTGTAAATTTATAAACTACCTATGATTTAAAATGGTTAAATATATTATTGAATAATTAATTATTTAAATAATTATTTTCAATAACCATTTACATAATTAATTATTTAAATAATCATTGAATCATAATATATTTATAACATAAATAACTTAGTAACAATTTATATATATATATATTAATTAATTAAATCTAAGAATTATATGTGTTTAAACCTTTAAAAATTAACTTAGTATTTTCTGAAATATTTTAATTAACAAAATAATTATTATTGTAATTTATTAGTATAATCTAAATCATAAATTATACAAAAACCAATTAAAACAAAAGAATGGCAGAGGCCCGGTTCGAACCCGGGACCTCTTGCCAAATAGGTTCTTGAGTTACCAGTTGGGCTATAGCCCATATTCGGTTATAATTCTCTTTTTAAATCCTTTAAACATTAAATGGTTCAACCCCCAATTTCCATATGAACCCTAGAACGATTTGGACCAAATTGAACATCAAATCGTTGATGTTAATGAATTAAACTTAGGGCTTTGATTCCCCATGTGAAATCGAGCATAATGATATGCATAACTTACATGCTTGTATTCGAATTGATGATGAACCATAAGAGGTATAGTCGCGACTGATGGCTAGTCAGAATTCGTAATAGCAATGTTGATATGGTTCAATTAATGGATGATAAAGCTTCCAAGGTTGATGAGGAACAGAAGCCCTTTATCAATTGTATTCAAAGATGCTCCGAAGATGGACCTCGACTATGTTGCAGGTCCGATGAAGATGATGAGTTGAATGAGATGGTTTTCGTGTTTTTCAGATAGAATTACGTTGTGTAGAGGTTTAGGCATGGTTAAACGATCGTGTAGGTGTATTTAATTTGATTATTATTAGCGTTTAATGCCCGAACGTTATAGCCTTGTTGATCGGCGGTTACACGAGCTCGAACGCTCCTGTAACCGATGTTTAACTTAATTAAAATGTACCCAACGGTTGGATTTTGCCTCACGAACGTTTTGGTGTAACCTGGGGTCGAAACCAAGGCGAGAAACCCGGTTTAAGACCTTGCCGGAGCCGCGGCCGCCGGTGGCCGGGGGCTCGCCGGAAAGTCGGGGAACAAAAGGGGGGAATTGGTTTGGGTTATTAAATTTACAGTTTCGGTCCCTGTGGTTTAGCAAAGGTTACCGTTTAAGTTTTAAAGTTTTGGATTAAGTTAAAATTAATTACAATTTAATCCCTGAAGTTCTAAAAGGTTATTATTTTATGTAATAAACCTATTAATTACAAGTTTAAAGTTATACAACTTTATTATTTTTAATATTATTATCATTTACATTATTGTTTATTAATATTATTATTATTAATATTAATATTATTATGGTTATTGATATTATTAAAGGAAATTATTTTATTTAAGGTTATCATCATCTAAAAATAAATATGAACATTATAATACTTATAATGTTATCATTATTATGTTAATTTGTTAATCACCAATTTAACTATGAAGTATAACAAACCTCAAAGTTTCAAAATGGCATAAAAAGGCTCTTTAGAATTTAACAAAATTAACTTCCACGTTAACGAAATTACGAGATGTCACACTGGTCCTCCATCAATTCTCTCAAAATTATGGAGTAGAGACCTATTGCCTGTCATGTGCCTGGAACAGCCACTGTCAATTATCCAGACATTCCTGTTTGTCTTGAGCTGTTCCTGCACAAAGAAAATGATTAGTTACATTTGGAAACCCAAGCCTTACTTGTCTTGGGCTCATTAAGTGTAATAGAAGGTAATGCAACAGTGATAGATCCTATGGTTGTACTATGGGGATCTTCAGCTGTTGTTGATGGAGAAACCTCAGTCATTTGGTCTTTCTTAGACTTCCACACCACCTTTGGAGTCTTGGACTTGACCTTCAAAACCTTAGAAGTTTTTGGAACTTCACAAGTTTTGATGACTGATCCTTCGGAAGAATCTACAGTCACTGCAGCAGACTTCAGTGCTTCGGAAGAACTCCTTTCTTCCGAGACCAACTTTGCTTCCAAAGGTAATTTTCCATTTACCTTCTTCCTTGATTTGGAGCTTTCGAAGGAAACAGACTTTCCTTCCGAAGCTTGAGACTTCTTGAGACTCTTTGAAGTCTTTGTTTTGGTCATGTGGACAGTACTTTTAGGATTGTGTGGGCAATCCTTGGCAATGTGAGAGGTACTTTCACACATAACACACAACATTTTCTTCTTAAAGAAGTCTCCTTTTGAGAGCAAGACTGGCTTTGGTCACATCCCTTCTCCTCCTTCATCTTGGTAGATGCTGAGACAGTTCCTTTGGGCTGTGAACTGTTCTTGGAGTTTGATGGTTCAGGCTGTACAGCAGTGGTACACAGCAGCTCAGTCTTCTTCTTTGTACTGAGATGATTTGAACAAGAACCATGACTCTTAGCTGAGGAGTCTTGGTTGATGTCTTCAGTCCTTACTACCTTGAAACCTGCAGAGATAAAAACTTGTTTCTGCTTAGCATCAAAAGTAGCCTTGATTTCTTGAGCCTTCTTTGCTTTTCTTTTGCTCTTCCTGATCAAGTTCTTTCTCTTGGACTTGGTCATCACAGTTGATTTCTTCTCCTCAGAAGGATAGTGGCCCTTGGAAGAATCCTCTTCTTCACTCTTCGAGGAATTCTTCACTATCACTTCTTCATCATCCTCACTTACAGGATCTATGAGAGGAAGCTCATCTTCACAAGTTCCACACCTAGGAGATCTTACAGACAAGATTGTGTGTGGAGGAGCTATCTCATTTGATCCCAGTCCCTGTCTATTTTGATAACAAACTTTGTTGTGCAGGGATGAGGATATCATGTTCTTGAAGGTCTCTTCTTCAAGAACACTCTTCTCTGCCTTGGCTTTGCTGATCACAAGCTCAGCCTGGCACTCAGTCAACTTAGTGATGAGATCTTGGATCTGAGTTCTAAAATCTGTATGTTCATGTTTTAGTGCTGAAATGATTTTCTCCAAGTCCTCTATCTTTTTAACTTGTAATCATTTTCAGACTTTCTAAAATCAGATTTTAATATGTTTAATGACTCAAGATCAGATCTCATCTCTAAGTTGTAGGACCTGTATCTATTTACTTTAGCAATGCATTCAGGGGAGCAAAGATGTTCCAATACCTTGGCTTCATCATGGTCAGCCATCAGTGCTTGGTTTGGAGAAGCATCCTCCACCTGAAAACTCCAGTCAAAGCCTCCCTCTTCAACAGCAACAGCAGCATGTTGCTTTGTCTTCTCAGCCTGAGGGGCTTTGTTAGTGTAGTTTGGTTTGGGTTGTGTTTGGCCCCCATTTGCTTTAGTGCCTTACACTCCCTAGCAAAGTGACCCATAAGGTTACAGTTGTAACACTTAACTTTGCTTTTATCCAGCCCAAACTTACCACTGGTAGCATTGCTTGGAAATCTTCTTCCTGTCCTCTTGTAGAACTTCTTGGCTCTGTGAGTGAGGAGAGCCATCTGCTGAACTATCTCCATGTATTCCAGGTCATCTGGATGGATACAGTCCAGGTCTTCAAGAGTGAAAAGATAATTCCCACAGCTTTCATCTGCAGACACAAAGGCTTGAGAAGAACTTGTCTCTTGGAATGGGCTTCCTTGAGTAAAGTTCTCCCTTGGTGTCTCCGGGAAGGTGATAAAAGGACCCTTTTGTGAGTTGTCAGGGTAGCATATGAGATGATGTTGGGGTTCTATGCTGTCCCTTTCAACCACATGAAGGGCTGAACCCATTTGATTGTTGGAGTTGCCAGATGAACCTTGCATGTTCATCTCCATCTGGTATCCACTGAGAATCCCATACAACTCTGTAAGAGTACGAGTCTTAAGGTTCTCAGTCCTCTTGATCACCACACAATAGTGTGTCCATTGCCTAGGAAGTGAGGACATAAACTTCCTTACAATGTCCCTGTTCTCAAGAGGAACTCCTCCATCCACTAGGGTATCCACAATCTCAACATACCTGAAGTATTGTTGAGTCATGGTTTCACCTGCTTTGAAGGTGAAATTCTCAAAGTGCTGCTTCAGAAGATCTTTCTTGTTCTCCTTGGCTTCAGAGGAGCCTTCATACATCAGCTTCAGTGCATCCCACAGCTGTTTGGTTGTCTTGCACTTCTTAAAACCTCTGTATACAGAGTTTGGGAGAGCAGTCTGAAGAGCAGTCATGGCCTTCCTGTCAATCTCTACTCTTTTTCTATCTTCATCTGAGTAGTTGGCCACATCTTTAGGAATCATACTAGCACCAGTAGCAGAGGGGGTGCTGGGTATGAAAGGTCCATTCTCAACAGATTCCCACATTCTTGAATCAAGAGACCTGATGAAGCCTTCCATCCTCATGCACCAGGTGTCAAAATCATCAAGAGTGATCAGTGGGGATTTGTTCATGGTTCCAGTCTCCATATCAGTCTTTGAGATGGAAGCCATTTGAAGAGTTTAGCTTTTGTGTGTGTGAGGGATCTTAAGATGGTTAGATCTTATATCAAGAGCCTGGAAAGCTCTGATACCAATTGCAGGACCGTTTAAGGGCTTTAACACAATTACAACACAACAACACAATGAGGAGATTAACTAAACTTTAATCAAACAGTGAACTGGGTAACCAAGGTGATGCAAAGAACACAAGTAAAGCAAGAGACAGAACAAGAGAGTATGGGTTTCAAGGAGGCAGTATATTGCTTTCTCAAGTTCTTTTACAAGTGTTACAAAGCATAAAGAAAGATACAAGAACTTGGAATACTTATACTACAACCTACAGCCGGCTATACTTTGAAAGCCAGCTGGATACAATTGACTAGACACTAACAAAATCAATTGTAGGATCAAAAGGCATATCTGCCTTTTGACCTTGTGACTATGACATGCCATATCTCACATCCTTATACATTACAAAAAGGATAAAGTACATAAAGTGGAAAGTTACAAACTCAAGACCTCAATGTACAGTTACCAAAAGCAAGGCCCTTTTCACCAACTCATGTAAGTTGGTGACTTTACAGAGATGCAGCGGAAAAGGTGCTTTATGGAACAGTACATCAGATAAAGCATGTGTACTAAAAGTCTTCGGAAGAAATCTGTCTTCATAGGTTGAAGCTTCGGAAGACTTTGTCTCTGAAGCTTCGGAAGACTTCATGT
Source organism: Flaveria ramosissima (assembly GCA_025215565.1). NCBI lineage: Eukaryota > Viridiplantae > Streptophyta > Magnoliopsida > Asterales > Asteraceae > Flaveria > Flaveria ramosissima. The sequence continues at coordinate 15,462,453 of CM046035.1, forward strand.
TTGGCTTCGGAAGATATTGGTCTTGGCTTCGGAAGATTTTACACTTAGAGTATTTTCTAATGCTTTGTGTAAAACTTCCGAAGCATTCTTCACTTCAGTACTTAGTGCATGTTGCTGAGACACTTAGGCTGTTTTGGGTTGCATCAAGCTTCAGGAATCCTTACAGAACCATTATGTGAAGAATGACTATTTTACCCCTCTGAACTATTTTGTATTTAATAAAATGTATCTGTTTGGTTATATATCTGAATGAATACACTGAATGATAAATATTTATAAAAAAATACAAAATATCATAAAAATTATTCCAAATACAACATAAAAAAATCCAAATACAACATATTAAAATCCAAATACAAACTAATCCAAATACAACATATTAAAATCCAAATACAACATACTAAAATCCAAATGTTAATCACTTGAAACTAAATGGGTAGCTATCGCGTCACGCAAATTATTCATATAATCAATGCTTTGTGACCCCCATTCTATATCGTGAACGAACTGGCCATCACTATTACCATCTTGTGGTTCTGCAAAGATTGTGTTCTCGTCGTATGCACAAAATCTTCAAACAATCAAACAAAACCCAATTTCATAAACTATGAACTATTGAATCAAACCAAGTTCTTCAATTAAATAGTTATACCAACTTGCACAAACTACCAACATCCACAAATTTGCACAAAATCTTCAAACAATCAAACAAAACCCCATTTCATAAACTATGAACTATTGAATCAAACCAAATTCTTCAATTAAATAGTTATACCAACTTGTACAAACTACCAACATCCACAAACTTGCACAAAATCTTCAAACAATCAAACAAAACCCAATTTCATAAACTATGAACTATTGAATCAAACTAAAATTTTCAATTAAATAGTTATACCAAATTGCACTAACTACCAACATCCACAAACTTGCACAAATTCTTCAAACAATCAAACAAAACCTAATTTCAATTTTTGCCCCATTTTTTGAAACTTATAAAACCCTAGAAATCAAATCCATGAAATTATGTATGTAAACATGATGGTAATCAAATAGATGAGAAAACAAATAGATAAAGTGTTGTAGTGCAAATCTTGAAAGAAATCAAGATAAAACGAGAGAAATCTAACCTTGAAAGAGTTGTAGGTGGAAATCTTGAAGAGAGACGAGGGCGGCGGCTGGCGAGGGGTGCGGCGGCGACAGGCGGCGGCGCGCGGCCGACGGGAGGGGTAAAGGGCCGACGGGATTTTGGGTGGGGGAGGGGGTGGGAACGATGGTGTGTTTGTTTTTTTATGTTTGTGAAGGGTAGAGGGGTAAAGTTTTTCATTCACCACATCCCCATCACTTAACCATTCAGTGCTAAATGGAACCATCCCAGAGGTGTTTTTTTGTGAAACAAACACATACATCACTTAACCATTCGGAGGTAGCCTCTTAATGGAACCATTAAGAGGCTACCAAACAGCCCCTTAGTAGGCTGAGGAATGCTGTTTGATTTGATTGGGAGCTCTAAATGATCGTTTACCAACCATACACCCAAAAATTAATAAATTCAACCCCTTTGCAAGCTGCTTCTTATCCTCTTGTTCCGTCGCAATCTTTATTTTTCATTTTTTTCTCATAACAAAAGGTAAAATCTATTATATTAGTGTGTTATTTGTTTGTAATAATTACTAATTAAGTTATTTCAGATAATGTCTAAGTTACCACCAAGAGCAGTGGTGGAGCCTAAACATCCCCGTATGGAGGCGGAGGCGAAATTAATTTTCTTTAGGGAAGAGGGCGAACTTGATATTTATATAAAAATTTACACTATCGGACCAAAAATTTAAACTAACGGGCTAAAATTTAACACTACCAACAAAAAAATAAGGGCGCAGCCCCCCGACCCCCACTATCCTCCGCCATTGATCAAGAGATGGCTTCAATTTATTTTTCGAACCATGGAATTTGTTACGAGACGTCGGACGAATTTACCCGTGCTCGTTACATGATGAATGAGCCGTGTAACAATTTTTTTGCCATTAACGCCCTAATACAAAGATTATAGGTGTTGTATGCTATTCTAATGAGCTTGCATATAAAACTTTTACGTAAAGTATTTTTGAATTTTTTTATGTACATTTTTATAAAAATAAAGTTTCTAAGTTATATGATATATATACAATTTTTATATAAAGTATATCTTTTATAAAATAAAGTAAAATGTATATATAAAGTGAATAAAAATAACATAATAAAAATAAACTATAATATATAAGTATATATAGTAATTAATTATATATGGCAAACTGTCCTCTCTAGTGGCCAGGCCCACTTGTCTGACACATGGTAAACTGTGTTTGGACATGACAGGTGGTGTAAAATGTCCAAAAGGTGGTGTATCTTTCGTGATCCCCTAGATTTTTTACCACATATGTCAGATTAGAATGAGAAACATCTTATTACACACCATTCTATTGCTAGCCTACAAACCCTTTGGTAGCTATCTTTATTGTAATTGCCTATTTAGGTCAACTAGAAGTACACACTAATTTACGTTGAGCATATTGTCAATGAACAAATACCTCGTCTTTTGTATGTTGATAATGATAGCAATTTGTTACTAACCGAGTTTAACAAAACAATATGACATTTGTATCACAAACAATTCTTTAAAGTGCTGCATAATTTACCAAAATAAATAGGCGTTTGGGAGATAAAACCATAAGTAATCATTTTATTCAGGTGTTTACCCCAATCAATTTTCAACGTATGAACTTCTGCTAAATTTATATTTCAAATTTCTTTCCTAAAGTCTCTAAATACCAACAAAACATGTATTGTAAACATTGGTCTTTAAATTATAAGAAACAACTTTTGAAAACTTTTAACATTAGAAGGCGAGTTGTTTCAATAACAACAATATGTTAAGTCTGATGGTGAAAATATACAAACCGTTAGAAGTATATATTAGCTATATTAGAATGTTGCCATCATAACAATAAAAAAAATTGCAGGACGAAGTTTAGTCCATGCATACACTTTATGTGCAATGCAATTAGTAAAACATTAACACTTGTTAGAAAAATACGACCATTTACAAAGGTACGATGAAAATGTTCATTTATTATAAATTTAAAAAAGCATGAATGTTATAATACAACGATGTGGTTTTTAGGTTATTCGAATTTCGAAGGATGCACGACACAAACCATCTTCATAAAACACTAAATCTAAAATAGACCTTAACGTTTTGTCGAGTGGCATAAATGTGTGCAACCACGCTATGACATCAGTTATGCTCACGCATTCTAATATTTTCTATAACATTCCACAACACATTAAGATTGTTGACAGCACAAATCAACATACATAAGAAGGATACATCAAGGCTTGTTTTAATGGTCCAGATCATCAAACATCACACCACATTTTAAAATTAGCACACTGGTAATTTCATCACTTCTTTTTAGAATTACATGTCACTAATATATATTTTATTATATTTCATATATCAAGCAAATACATATCACTTAAGAGCATTCACAACTCATTCCTCATCTTTATCCATATAATTACACTAAAAATAACTACTTTCTCTCTCTCCTTTTCAACTTTATCATTATTTTTTCTGTCTCATCCACTCACAAACCATTTAAAATATATTAAAAACATTATAGGGTTTTGAACAGTGTTTCCCTAAAATACAAATTGAACAGTAAATTTCTCATATCCTTCACTCACAACCACTTATAAACATACCACTCACATAAATACAGGGAACGGGGTGTGAATGCTCTAAAAGGGAAACAAAAAACAAGACTTTTTACAAGGTCTTAACATATGGGGACATCATAGTAGAGATTTTAATGATCATAGGTGACAAAAGAACATGAGAACATGACACTCATCAAAAAATGAAACTAAATACAAACAAATCATACACACTTTCACCATTCAAGTCTAACACTTGTTACCAAACATAGGTACTATTCTACCATACTTCAATTTCCAATAACCAAAGTTAGCATATAATAATATTATCCAAACACCCCCTGAAATTAATAATACCCAAACAAGGTAAACTCACTATCCTCCATCTTGTTCCCTTATTGACCCTAACCCTAAAACACAATCCCAAATCAATACAATAAAACCCTCAAATCAAGAAAAGCAATTGAAGCAATTAGGGTTTTAAACACCATCCGATTGATTCAATTTGACCTATGGACGCCCAAAGAGCCTTGCTTGATGAACTCATGGGTTCAGGTTCGTTTTGATGACTTGATGTATGTCGATTTTGTTTGGTTTTTAGTGTTTGGGTTTTGGATTTTGGGTTGATTGCAAGTAAATTGCGATTGGGGCATGTTGGGATTTTAATCTTTGAAACCCTAATTGTGTGATTTGGTGTGTTTGTTTATGTTTTGTTGATTGTTGGATGTGGGTTTTTAGCTCGTGATTTGACGGAGGAAGAGAGGAGGGGGCACAGAGAAATCACTTGGGATGATAAGGAAGTGTGTGGCTTCTACATGGTGAAGTTTTGCCCTCATGATTTGTTCGTGAACACTCGAAGTGATCTCGGTGAGTATTGTATTAGTCTCATTGTTGTATTTGAGCTAGATTGGTTATGTTAATCTGGATATGAATTGGGATTAAGCACTTGGAAGAATTAACTCAAAGTTTTGCATGAGTGTCAATTGTGTTGGATTGATTCGTTGACTCAAACACGACCCATGTGTTTATTCGTGTAAAAAATGTGTCAACTCATATAAACCCGAACGGGATAGGTTTAAAATCGTGTAAACCGAAAATGACTGTTTAACCTATCTATCTAATGAGGCTAGTGGGTTGGTGGATTTGTGAATGGTTACACGTGTTAAACGGGGTGGTGGATTGTAATAAACTGGTTAAATGGGGTCGTACACACATAGAACCCTTTTAATAAACAGGTCAACCATTCACCAGCTTATCAAATGGGCTAGACATGAAGTCCAAAACATCAGTGTTTCGTGTCGTGTCATGAACTACTACCCCACTTGCATCATTCAGGATTTTTTGAGTGATTCCTAAAGAGTTATTTATACTTTGGAATATGAAGTTTGATGTAGTGATATTTGTGTGTGCATTGTTTCTTATTTCAGGTCCATGCCCTAAGATCCATGATCCGAAGTTGAAAGAAAGGTAATAAAAGGAACTCTGGAATTTATGCTATAATCTGTAGAAAGATTATTTGTCACATCTATATTGTATGTTATAAATGTCACATCAACAAATGTTTTTCCAATGTACTTGGTAAATTACTTATTTATATGTGACAGTGATCTTCTATAGATGTTAACTGCTTTTGTTATGAATCTAATTATGTTTCACGCATACGATTGCATGCAACTTCACTGTTTCCAACTCATTCTATTTTATTAACATGCTTTGCAAGTATGGTTGGCATGGAGCTTAGCATGAACTATATGTAGTATTGAAGCAATATATACAGGTCTATGATGCAATATGTGGCATATTCTTATTATCTTTATCTTTCAACTTAATTAGTTTTCTGAAAGGGTCCAACCACAGATACTGGTACAATTACGTGGATTATTGATCACTCTTTTCCTGATGGGTTAATGATCATGCTTCAGTTCAATCTTTCTTCTGCATGGTGTTATTATTATGCATCATATTGTGTGATATCGCAACATGGCCCCAAATGGGACCTGCTTACTGTACTTTTAATATGAAGTCTATTAATAACATAGATAGAAAACAATTAGCGAGAGTTAGAGAGAGAGAGACAACAGTGAAAAAACTTACATCGCAGGGGTGGACTGGTGGTGGTTTCCTAGTGGCTTAAATATTTATCCCAAGTCCTCAACCAAGTTGACACAGCTATATTTGAAGTAAGCAACAAAAAGGATTTCCTTCACACCAAGTTTTTATTGGCACGATCTGTAGAAAGCCTTAGAATTAGTGCTGTTGAACATGGATATCAGTCTTCATTTATGGTTTTGAGGTGTATATTTGGTGTATCAAAGGCACCTTTAGTATTATTTGTGTTGTTCTTTCCTTTTTAATTTGTAGATTCGTTAAAGGTGCTTAAAACTTGTGCTTCTACTTTCTATATGAAGGAATATTTGTTTATCATTAATTGTAGAAGCTTACTTTTTATCATTATACTCATCTCTTGCTACGTTTTTCGTCCCTCACTGTATGAGAGTTTGACATATTTTAAATTTCTATATGCCGTTTACTCTAGCTTCGAGAGCTCTCCGAGGCATGATTCCTATGTGCCAAGATTTGAAGCAGATTTGGCTAATTTCTGCGAAAGATTGGTAAGTCAGTTTACTTTAGAGTTCACAATTTCTAAAGATTTACTTCAAAACTTGATTAATTTTGGTTATTTTTAGTTTTTTACTTCAATGGGTCAAATGGACAAACTTAAGATGTAGAAAGATTTAAATGGTTTAATCGGGTTGAAAGTCACCCCAAGTGTTATTTGAACGTTTACGGTTTCTGTAACAATGTTGTTAGAGAATATATTAGGGTTTGCCATCCTTAAGTTAGATGTTAGACCAAGCGCATTAGGATATCTGGATTTGTGTCTATATATTCGTGTAATATTGTTTAATAGAAATCACCTCATTAACATCTCTCTTTTATCTTCACAAATATTAACTATCTTTAAAAATTAGAAACTGGACCAAAGAAAGTGTTGTTGGGTCAGAACCCAATCCAAGTTTAATAGAAATCACCTCATTAACATCTCTCTTTTATCTTCACAAATATTAACTATCTTTAAAAATTAGAAACTGGACCAAAGAAAGTGTTGTTGGGTCAGAACCCAATCCAACCATGTGTTACACTATCTGTTTTGACCTATCAACCCATTTTGGGATCTCTTTCTAGGATTTTTGGGGAAGCTTGTTACATGCTAATATTGACTTGAAAGATCTAACATCATAATATGAATGCATGCATATATTTGCAGTTTTTTCACAATTATTTTGTTTTAGGTCATGGATTTGGATAGGAGAGTTAGGCGGGGACGTGAACGTCTTGCCCAAGAGGTTGAAGTTCCTCCACCGCCACCTGTACCAGTTGAAAAATCTGAACAATTATCTATTCTAGAAGAGAAAATCAAGAACCTTCTAGAATCAGTGGAGACTCTTGGAGAAGCTGGAAAGGTGGATGAAGCAGAGGCACTCATGAGGAAGGTATTGCCTAACAATTGGTTTCTCTAGGCTCTAAATTACGTCGTTCTTATTTGTATAACCCTCTTATTTATTTATTTTCATTCTTTGTGCAGGTGGATTTGCTTAACATTGAGAAGACTGCATTGACCCTGCAGCCACAAAACGGGAAAGTTTCAATGCTTGCACAAGAAAAGAAGATGGCTCTTTGTGAAACATGTGGTTCTTTTCTGATAGCAAATGATGCTCTTGAAAGGACTCAGTCTCATGTTACTGGAAAGCAGCATATTGGTTATGGCATGGTCAGAGATTTCCTCACTGAGTACAAGGTACCATTCTCTTCTAAATATGAATCGGTTGATATAGGTTGTGTGTTTATCTTGAACGGGTCAAATGGGTCCAAGGGATTGAAAGCCACCTTAAGTACATCTTTTTGCATACAATATTTAAAGATCTTAGTCATTGTTGTAATAACAATATTTTTTATAATCATGATTAATGCATTAATTCTAACCTGGACATCCTGTTTCCACTTTTAGTAAAACAACCCGTTGCCCAAATTGCTTGACCCACTCATTGTTTCACCTCTAATGGCATAAGAATGTAGATAGTTTTTTTTATATAAAACATGATTTGTAATTAATACCAGGAGGCGAAAGAGAAGGCGAGGGAAGAAGAAAGGTTAGCGAGGGAAAAAGAAGCTGAAGAAAGAAGGAAGCAAAGAGAAAATGAAAGTGAAGGTAGACATAGAAACAGAAGTGGATCTGCTGACCGGGACAAGAATCATGACAGGCGGGACCGTGAGAGGTCCAGAGACCGACACACCAGAGGCAATCGTGATACAGGAAGAGCATCAGATCGTAGGTACAATAATAATAATACTAATTATAGAAATGGAGGTGTCATGAACAGGGATAGATACCGTGGAGGTAACCGCAGCAGATCACGTTCACCTGTCAGGCATGGGAGAAAGAGGTCATCCAGAAGTCCATACTAGTCAATTTCTGTAGATAATTTTCAATGGATTTGAAGTCAGAAGAGGTAGACGTCATTTTATTATAACTCGTTAAGTTCTATGAATGTGTGTTTTGGAGTTGCGACAGTTATATAATGGCTTTACATGGGTGAACCCTCTTTTTTGTTCTCACAGCTTTGTTGAGATACTAATCTTCTATCATCAATTCAATTGAATATAACTAAAGGAGAAAAGAGTCACAGGTAGGTATTATTATTACCTAAAAAATGTTCCTGCATATCTTTCGTTATTTTCTTCAAGATTCGGTTGAACTATCTGTTCTAAAGGGTGAGTTTATCTAGAACACAGATATGATTTATACAAATTAGTATTCCTGAATCCTGCTGCTGAAAGAAACCATGGTTTTCCCGGTAACACGTAAATCTTGAATCCTTATTGGTTGAGGTAACCATATCCCTGCATACTTATTTGGGCTTTTTTATTTTCCTTATATACTATATAATCTTAAGGCATTTCTTGAGGTTTGCAAATGATGTTAAATGTAATAATCTGGTTTTGAGGATGGTTTTGCTGATACGGGCTCAATCCGGTCATTATGGAACAAATATGTGACAATTCGTATCACATTGTTAGAAAGTGATGAATTTCAAGTTTCAACACTCTGCGAGCCTTAAAGTTGTGGGATACTAATAAACTTCCACCATGGTTAAATCTTGATGGTGCATACACGAATTGGAACCAAGTATTACCTAGATGTGTTGCAGGTTTTATATGTGCTAAAACGTGATGTGCGGCCTCAAGTTGATTCTTCATGGGTTGATTGATTGGTGTAAGCTTCTTTTTCATGCCAAAAAGTCTCGAATTTGACTCCCGTTTCTTGAAGAACCGAAGAGTTAATAACAGAAAGCTGAATAGGTAACATGCTGATGTATCAGCATTTTGTGTTGTGCAGGGTTGTTCTGATGCTTGTTATGATTTGATGATCAGTCTTTATTGGCCTAGCAATGCTTTCTGTTTCACTTAGAAGTTTTATTATAGGAGGGGCTCAAGAAATTATTTGATTTTTTTTGTGAAAAATACAAAACTTAAATAGTTACTATTTCAAGTCTCCACTTCTATTAATTTGATCTTGTATTGTTAAGAAACATCCTAAATAGCTTTGTTACTTTGTTAGACAACTTGTTATATCATAGGTAAGATATTATTAATCTTATTTAACACTTTAATTATATAAAAATCAGTTAAAAAGAGTAAATTTGTCATCCAAAACATATTAAAGAAGCAAATTTGTCATTAGTCTTCCAAAATGTTGTTATATGTCACTCAACTGCTAAAAGACAATGACATCAAGATGAAAGATGTCAGTTTGGAAGAAGAGTTAATTACACGAATGGTTTCTGTGCTATGACGTTATGATTTTGGTCTCCAACTTTTATCAAGTATCGTACATAAAGAGTTAATTGCCTCATTTTATCTCGTCTTTTTGATAATTGTATACATCACAATGTTGACTATAAATCAGTTCCATCTTTGATCTCCATGATTCGGTTTGGAAAACAGAAACCAGTGAGCTAAGAAGCAAAGCAAAATGAGGTTTGTTATTTTGATGAAATCAATTGGTTTGAACTTCGGGCTCATTTGTTTTGGCAACGGTCGTCATGTTCAATAATTTACTGACCTGTTGAAGAATAAGGCTTTTGAGCTGTTTGAGCATTGAATTTGGGATTGTTCTCTAGGTCCTGTTTAGGTGGAGCGCCGGAAGCAGAGGATGGCGACAATTGATGATTCTGCTTGGTGATTTTGTCTTGTGACGGTTGAGTTTTTGCATGTTGATCGAGTCCCAAATCGATTGACCCACAAATTAATTGCATCAAACATAATCTACGGGGACTACATCATCGAAATTTGCATTTTGCATACAACATTATCTGCTGGGGGCTATTGAAAAACTTAAACGAACACACATTCCAAAGAACATACATGTTACGTGCAAGCAAACAAATGAAAGAAAGGTACACCAAGACCATAATACGTTCATATCAAAAGGACACAAGCTGATGCTTGACTTAACACTGGTCATATTGTTTTCATGATCTGATGTACGTAGACTTACCTTACAATTGTAAAAGGCTATTTCTCACGACTTGGACCCATGACCTCAAGGTCACAGAACAACAACCTTACCAGTTGCTTCAAGATCCACCCTCACCAGAACTAATACACCGCAATCCTATCAAAACTCGTAGTTAAACATGCTTGGACGAGAACTAAGATGGGTGACCCTTGATAATACCTCATATTGCAAACCATACCAGGACATCCGAGTAATTAGCTTTTAAAAAGAACAATAATCTATCAATTATTTGGCTAAAGTTATGACAAAAAGAAGATATTTCTAAATTTAATTCTCTCATAATTTGATGTGCTGAGGGATGCGTTTTCTCTAACAGTATTACTTCTTATGTAAAAACACTACATCAAGTACTAAAAAACACCCTTGTAAATGTCTAATGTCATATACAAAAAATATATAACATTCGATAGCAAATAAGACAATGTTTCTCAACCGATTATCATTCGAGATTCACACGTCGCATCTTGCAAACAAGGTTAGCCGTGGGGATATGAAGATTTTCTGAATCGGTTTTTAGGAGATCTTTGAGTTGATCTCGAGGGGTCGATAAGCAAGTGTGAAATGTGGCCAAAATTGGAGGAATGGGCATCGACAACGCTGACAGTACATTACTCAGGTACTCGATATCCACTGACAGCTGTTGCGCTCCACGATCTGTTATATATTGTATACCTCGTAGTTGCTCCATAAATAGAGCTGCAGCACCTTCAGCAACCTACAATAATATAGGGGAATGTTAAACACATGGCATTAGCAACCAAATTTGTTATATAACCCAAAAAAGATACATTTGAATTTAGATGTGACAGTTTGACCCGTTTACTTATAAACACGCTAACAGATCAAATTAGTCAAACGGGTTAAAACAATTGATAATGATGACATCACCAGGGTACTTTAAAGGCTCAATTGATAACTGAGAAAAGCTATATTAGGTGTCACAATTTCAACCTATTTACCTATGGTTTAACTTGGGTGTTAATTTGGTTTCTCTAACTAGTAGCCTTGTAAACGAGCTGAACAAATACAAATAAGGGTTTATTCATGTTCGTTTGTTTCACTCAACTGAACAAGCGAACAATCATAAACACTTAAACGAATGAATTTTCTTGTTTGTGTTTGTTCGTTAAGAAAATGGACATGTTCATGTTTGTTCGTTAATATCCTAAACAAACATAAACAAATACAAATGAACACCAACGAACATGGATTGGTGGGTTATGGGCTAATCAAACAAATTTACCCGGTAAAATCCCACACATAGCAAGCTGCTAGAGTCATGGGCTAATGGTTCTAAGATAAAAAATGTACTGGGCGATGTTTTTGATGGGGTTGGACTCAAATTCTTTGAGTGAATATGTAAATGACATAAATGACCGATCAAACGCAAATGAACAAACAGGACACGTGTCAACATTTGTGATGAACAAAACACTTTGTTCATGTACAACATAAATGGATGTCCTGATTCATTTACAAGCTGACTAACTTGTCAAATGAGTCAAACAGCTTAAACTTATCCAAAAAAGAATTTGTTCATTACTGTTCGTCATATCTTCGAGTATAACTCAATAGGCAGGTAACCAACTTTGATCTGATTTCTGTTTTGAGTAACCATTTTTCTTCTGTGAAAACAACTTTAAAGTTTAAACTTTAAAAATAATGAAAGCAGGGCAATTAAATAGCAGTTGCGTGCTGTCATGGCTAAAAATTACCATAAATCAAAACTTCTAAAAGTAGTGATGGTTTTTTTAGCCCAAAATAAGTTGGCTTACCACAACCTTTTTTTTCCAATGCAGAACACTCAAACTTCCAAATATTTCATAACAATCAAAGTTAAAAAAAAATGTAGAAAGACACCTGCTGTTAAAGTTAAAATTAAAATTTCCTAACTAATAAGTTACAAACTTTGATGGGGAAGTTATCGCCCATACAAGACAAAGTCAGATTGCATGAATTAGTCCTATAGTTCAATATACATGTTTAGATTGAAATGCAAAACAGGAAAATGTTTGTTACCTTAAACATCCATTCAGTTGCAAAGAATTGTGCCTCCTCAGCATTGGCATCATTGTTAGAAATAGTCTCAGCAAGTGGCTCCAACTGTTGCGGTAAAGTGAGAAGGTATTCACCAACAGTTGTCACATACGATTGAGCATATGCACTAAAGCTCGGAAGGTGAAAAGCAGTCTGTTCCTCTACAGCAGACCAAATGGGCAGATTTGATACACCATTGAACTGCTTTCTTACTTTGGATATAAGCACGTCGTATACAAGTTCATTTACCGTCTCCACAAATGCTGAAACTCTTTGAGATGCAACTGGAAGTGCATGGAACCTTGGATCTTTTGACTATTGAAAAATAAAAGGTAAAATTTATACATATTTAAGGATAATTAAAGACTTATATGGAAAAACGAAGCCAAATCTAAACTCAGATAGCTAGTTCCTTTTATCTGGACTTTGGAGGTGGCAATATCAACCCAATGACCCATTATGGTCAATTTGGGTTGTGTTTTATTATCTAACGGGTCACACCAGTAAAAAGGAAAATGTTAGCTAAAAAGGAAACAAATCAAACGGGTCAAAAGTCACCCTATAAGTGTTTTTAATGCATGTAACCTAATGGACCATATTACTAGAGAAACTAGATTGTTATTGATATAATATGTTTTATGTAATCATATTGACATGCAAAACACTCAAAAATAAAATTTGTAGACGAAAAGTGTTTTGGGCCAACACAGTCTGACTCGTACAAAATTATTATTTTGATTTGAACCCATTTTATCCATTTACCCAAGTTGTCTAATCCACCCATTTTATTACCTCTCTAGTCAATAGTCTTGTTGAACTTTTGATTCTTATGATATTTAGGGTGGGACCAATTGTTTACCAACAACCCAATGAAAATAAGACGGTGAAACAACTCTATAGAGATGGTGATTACGATCCACTTACTATAGAATTTGTTGATTTGTGGTGTATTTGATATTAAACGGTACAAATCAAATAATTTAGGTGAAAGGGGAAAATGTGAAACAGGTTCAAAGTTGCCCAAATTATATTACAATCCATACAACCTCCTAAATTGTTTAATCTTAAGATTTATATTGTTACTACAATAATATTGTTTTCGCAATCATTATTTAACACATAAAATGTTTATAAGAAGATAAAAATCTGGACAAAGCCTGAACCAGTTCTGACTCGGTACCCAACCCGACAGACCCACTCATGTTGCTACCTTTAGGCAACAATAAAAAAAAAGTGAAACATGTACCTGCTCCAACAGATTAAAAAGCTTCTGTGCTTTCTCCGGAGCATCAAAGAGCCTTAGTGCCGCCACATCTAATGCCGCCCTTCCCGCCAAAGATAGATCTCCATTTCCATCAAGAGTCTCATGTGAAGAATTTGGGTCAATACTTGATCCAAACACAGCAGAAGACAAATTTGTGTTCAATCTAGCAAGTATAGCTCTCAATGAAGCTTCAAAAACCGCAGATCTACTTGACAAACAATCTGCAACAGTTAGTATTTGCAATGCACTTTGAACATAAGACCATTCTTCTTCACTTGACAACTCAAATTTGCGGGGGCCTTCTTTTTTCTCTGAGCCTGGTTCCTTCTTTGAATTCGAACTATCAGAGGCAACATCAACCCCACATACTATTCTTAGGGTTTTCAGAATTTCTTGTAGGGTTGAAATAAATTGTAGCATGACATCATCAAGGGCTAGAATGAGCTCATCCGCTTCCGAGCCACCAGTGAAGCTGATGCATCTGTCAACAGATGCTTCTAGAAGTACAATGACTTGCGGGATTGATTCTTCCATTCTTCTAACAGTCTCGCTGAGTTCGATGCCTTGTGCACCAACACCACGAGTAACAGCTCCTCTCAGATCAATGGCTGAGATCTCAGCGGAGAGGGTAACACGCTCCATTTGTCCATATCTAGAATATAATACAGATAAGTAACTATCGCTTAAATAACTGAAAATAATGTAGTACTGCAAAATTTAATGTGGAATAATACAGTAGAGGTGGCAAAAATGGGTGGATTGGGCAGGTAGTATAACATGGCAAAATTGGTAAACCTTTAGTAGAGGTAGAAAGAGGATGGTTTGAGCCAAAAAAATTTAGTACCATATCTTATGATTCATTGATTTTTAATAAACAAGACGTGTCATATATTATACAAAACTACAAAAGTTCTTTTATTTTGAAAAAGTTTTCGTTAATTTTAAAAAAGTTTTAGTAGTATGAATAAAATGAGCTAGGAGGCTTAATGAACTACACTTTAGAAGATTTGACTCATTTGATCCATCTGTCCCGTTTCCTCTTAGGTTATTTTCTTTACATGTGTGATCTGTTAGAGACTTAGAGATAAATAACATGAATGGGCACATGCATAAGTAAATGATTAGTGATTGCACTCCACCATATGGTTAATTCTAAACGGTTAAAAGGATTCCTTGTTCAACCAAAACTAGGCATGTGCAAACTGTGTCACTTTTAGCCTTAAATTTGATGCGAAAAAGTGAACTCTGTTAATTTTTCAGGTTATGCAATATGTATCAAAACCAACTGCTAGAAGCTAATGTACAAATATGCTTGGTACATTCCAAAATCAAGATTCGTGGAATATAGATAGGTGCTAGTATTAATGATAAACGGTACAGCTAGAGCAATGTGACATGTCTTGTTAGGTTTTAAAACAAATATGAAATGATAATCTTAGTTGAAAGGATAAAGATAAACCTATGACAGTTAGTTTTAGCAGCAATACACTTTGCTACCTGAGATTTACTTTACTTTATAATGATTAAAGCAAAGGTATTTTGGGAATTCACCTTTGCTTGTATGATTCATAAGGCAGGTAGATTGCCTTAAGAGTGTCCCTCAACACATTAATATCTGATTCTCCAAAAAGGTGTTGTACATTTCTTGCAAAACTGCCCGTCATATTGTGCAGATCAATTAATGCATCTAGATGCTTAGTCTGCACTTTAACACCTTTTGGCATGTCCCCAGATAAGATATCCAATACACCTGAACAATAGTATAGAAGCTAAGATATGAATAGGGACCAGCATATTGCATGATTGTATGTGATATATGTGTGTGCATACATGGCATAACGTTTACAATTAAATATAATATTACAGATCAAACTTAAACATCAAGATGATTTCAGATTGCAACCTTTGCCCAATGCTTTGGTTTCAGGGACAACATCTCCGGTTGCAAGGTTGATGCGGGAAACAAAACTAGCACCCACAGCCACCATTGCCTCAATTAATAGTTTTGGGACAAGAGTCTTGTAATCTTCAGGAAAAGCAAGCATAGACCTGAAAAAGTATAATGTAATCAGTCATACAAAACAAATTTTTCCTGCACTATAGCCAGTGTAGATACCACACTCTCAAAATCAGACATTTATCATGATCTTATTAGATCCATCCCTATCAAGAATAAAAAATGAAGCTTACTAAAATCATGACAAATATAGCCTGCTGAAATCAGGAATGAAGAAAACATTTACCACTTCCATTCTTGTTCAAGATAAAGTAATAATTCATCATAAAACGTTGGCAGCCAACTGGGAAATGTAATTGTAGGCAAACTTGATTGATAATCATGGGAACTCGAAATACTTTCATGTTGATTCCTTTCACCTCCAGTCTTAGTACGTTGTTTTAACTCATAATCCTCCCATAGCTTCCTTATAAACTTCAAATGAACTTTGGTATAGTGATTCTCCAATGACTTGTATCTTCCAATCCGAATGAGAATTTCCCTCAAATCTTGTGCAATATTAACCTAAAAACAGGAAAAACAAACACTTATAGGTGCCACATTATAACTTCTATTAGAAAACTTGTATTATGAATTGCACCTTGCGATTGGTTATTGCATCTGTCAAGCGGGGTTGAACCATCGAGTCCAATCTGTCCTCCAAGACTTCAAGCTGCTTTCTAATGTTGGCAAATTCAGCAACCTGAAAGAAAAAGAGAGGAGATAAACCATATAAATAGATATTGGGGCCTTTTTACAAAAGCATAGTTATGCCGTGAGTTAATTTTTACCTCCCCAACAGCATTCAAGCAACGCCTCATATTGGCCAAGGTTTCTGCAGCACGGGGAAGATCATTACTGGCAAAAACGTCCTCCACAGTGGAGCTTAATTGAGTCAGCCCTGCAGCATCCTACAAATAAAAATGATCAAAATATTGAAAAGACATAATGACATAATAATAAAAACAAAGCTTATGAATTCAAACGAATGAAGCACAATTAAACCTGCAGCGTTTCATAGGCGGCTTCCATTCTCTGCTTCACTATATCGACTTTAGCAAGGGTAGCTATCGATTCTGCTGATGAACCTTCAGCCTATAGATACAATAAATACAATATTATGCATTAAGATTAACATCATAGACATTATTTCACTTCATAGTATTAGTATCCGCTTGCTATGTTACCCATTCCAGCCATCTTAATTATGAACAAAAGGATCTCATTTACAGAGATGCTATATGTTAATATGTCTGACACTGAACTTTCTCTTGCTCATTCTGTTAAACGCTTCAATTAGTTACAGTGAGGATCCTACCTAATGTCTATAGCAGACGCACATTAGAATGCACAAATGATGCTTAAAGAAAAAAATTCTGATTCCAACCTACAATACTAGCTGGACAATGATTACTTCACATAAAAAGTACATAAACATGAATACTGTCCAAAGATAAAACCCAATTTAACAGCAAAATTGAAACATTGCACAATTAGCACACATCTACGAAAATACTGAGCGAAATGACGAATATTGGAACAAATCATTAGTGCATTACAGTATTACAGATTAAGATTAACAACATAAAAATTATTAATTCATAGTATCAGTATCCACTTGCTATTTTACCCGGTATAGCCATCTTGCCTATGATAACAAAAGAATCTCATTTACCGAGATGCAATATGTTCATATATCTACATTGAATTTTCACCTGCTCATTTTGTTAAATGCTTCAGTTAGTTACAGTGAGGATCATACCAAATCTCTATAGCAGATGTCAAAGTAGAATGTACAAATGATGCTTACACAAGGGCATTTCGATTCTAAACCTACAATACTAGCTGGACAATCATTCCTTCATATAAAAACCACATAAACATGAATACTATCCATAAACCCCAAATCACAAAAACACCGTACAAAATTAACGAAACTTCAAACAAATCTATACACTCCAACGGAATTCCAGACCTAACAACAATCAACCAATATCATACAATGCAATCAACACCGAGATCTATCTAACTACCTTACCTTTTTGAGTTTTAGGAGGATCGATGCAACAGACTGACGGAGGGAGAGGGCGTCATCACGGAGGCGGATGACGTCACGAGTGGCGCGAGGGACACGTAGGATCGCGGCGGAGCTCTGTTCTTCAAGTGAAGCGGCGATCTCCTCCGACATCATCTGTAGCTTCATTTCGAGATCCACTAGATGTTTGTCTAATGGATCCTGTGGGTGACGTGATTGACACGCATTGTTTATCCATTTCTTAGGGTCGAATTTGTCGTCGGAGAATGATCCTAGATCTATCATCATCTTCTCCGGCGACTGTAATATCTTCAGTTGATGAACGATGAATGAACTATGAACAATGAAGTATATTTGGTGGTGGTTTCACTTTGGTCCCTTTAGTTTGGGTTTATTGCAGTTTTTTACCTTTGATTTGGTCTTCTCTTTTTCAGGTTTTGGTCCACAAGAAACAATGCATGTACATAGTTGAAGAAAGTTGAGGGTGTTGTTTCAATTTAGTCATGTTTGTCTTAGTTGTGAGGAAGGTAGTAAACAGATCGAACGTTTAGTGAACAGTTAATAGAGTGTTTGGTGGGAAGTTTGCTATGTTAGTTAGTTTAATAGATGAACAAACAAGAACAAGAACAATAAAGTTATGTCTGTTTAGTTAAATGAACGATATGAATAGATGCAGCATTCGTTCATTTATGTTTGTAAGTGTCAAGAAACCTGAATTTCAACTTGTATTAAACCCAAACTCAAATCAATTATGCTTATATCCAAGAAGCAGACAAAAGAACAATAACAACTCAAGCAAACAAAAGAGAATATTGTCAATAGAACAAGAACTAGCCTTAGGTCATCAACATGATAGACCTAATACACAGTATACACAGATGTTGAGCTAAAGGTATACAAGAGAACAAACAGACTATCACGAGGGTTAAACCCTAGATGAAGAAGATGAAAAATGATGATGAAAATTGATGATCAGAAGAGTTGTATCTCGTAACTATTTCTCCATTCTCTTCTTTTTATATGATGCCCAGATAATATGAACCTAAAAAAGCAGGCTGCTCTATTTTTCCAGTTACTCCATATACTCGTATTAGAAACAGGGCCTACCCGTAGTGTCTCCTAAGTCCAGATAATAGCAGTAATCTTCTAACTCCATTATGCTTCATTAAGCCCAATCAACCATATTAGAAACAGGTCCAGCCCATAGTGTCTCCTAAGCCCAGATAATAGCAGTAATCTTCTAACTCCATTATGCTCCATTAAGCTCAATCAACCATATTTTACATGGACCCAAAATAAACAAGATCACACATTAGAAATAATACCACATAAACATGTTTGTTATTGAATTGAATTATTCATATGTTTCAACAGTATGCTTTACATGTCAAGCTGTTTCACTAATTTAAACGAGCCTATTATCGGTATAATTTTTATTTACTATATAAAATATATAATTGCTTACCTTAAATTTATATTTAAAATTATGATAAAATGACTTAGTTATATAAGTTACTTTGTACATAAATTAAATTAATTATAATTAATTGATGAATAATAAACAAGTCTGAGTTTGAGTCAATCTATAGTTTAAAAAACATCTAGTAAGTTGAGCTCAAGCTTTAAAATTGAGTTTGGAACGAGTCGATATCAAACTCAAGCTCTTTTAAGTTAAATGAGCCGAGCTCAAGCTTAGAACAAACTGAGGCTCTACAAAGTTCATTTACAGACACTCAATTAGAGGTGCACAAAATCGGTTTTTATCAAACTGGTTCGTATAAAGTTCCAGTTTCAAGTCAAAATTAGTTTTTGCTCGTGTTGTTGATTGTTTTTTGACCTTTTTTATACTATGAGCGGTTTTTGCTAGTTTTGGACCAATTCAGTTTCGGTTTCGAACGTGTAGCTACTGAGGAATAAAACTGGTTAGAAACCTACGGTTTATATCGGTTCTAAACTGATTCGTATTTGTACTTATGGTACCGTTGGTAAACAGGTTTGGTTCTAATTCAGGTTTTGGTTTCAAAAACAGTTTATGTTTATGACTTATGGCCATTTGGAGTTATGGGTATAAAAGCCCAATAGTTTATTGTTTATAAAAGCCCAATATTTCTTGTTGTGTAACTTTGTGCACAAAAGCCCAATAGTATCTTGTTGCAGTCCAATGATTTTCACTCTCATGTCACAAATGTTTCGACCATTATAACATAAACTTCTGTATATTTTTCATTCTTTACTCTTTTTTTGTATGCCTAACATGAAGTTGTATTTTCAAAATTATTTTTATTCTGTTGATAATCTAAACTCATAATACCCTTTTGGTTAAACTAGGAAATCAAGGTAGAT
Organism: Flaveria ramosissima; assembly: GCA_025215565.1. Lineage (NCBI taxonomy): Eukaryota > Viridiplantae > Streptophyta > Magnoliopsida > Asterales > Asteraceae > Flaveria > Flaveria ramosissima. The sequence goes on from CM046035.1 coordinate 15,482,404, forward strand.
GTAAAAAATCATCAATTTTTATAATACGGTCAATGTACTTATGGTGAACGGAGTGGAGGTAGGGCAAGGGGGTATCGTGGTAGAAACACCGCCCCACCCTTTGCGATACAGTCGAAAGATGGGTTATACTTGTTGTTTATGTCAAAGTTGAAGATAAATCACTGAAGGAAATGAAAGAGCAGGAAAAAAATACGAGATAATTTCGGCATGTTAAAGGATGGTGGCGTGAAGCACCTTCTCGATAGGAGAAGGGAATTACAAGTTGAGCATAATAAATACTAATTAACAAGATTTTAATTTTTATACTAATATTAGTAATTGTTGTTGAGCATTAAATTAAAAATAAGCTATCTGGTAGTTGATATATAAATTTATCCTAAATTATTTAGGTGTTTTGTGTGTTCATTCTCTACTTTAATTTTATCATCATCTCAATTTCATTCTCAAACATATTCCTTAACACCATTTTAAGATTTTGAATCAATTTTCATTAATAAGGTCGAAACGAGTCTAACTACTTGTAATTTATTTACTTATTTGAGAGTGACTCGTTAAAAACTTGGATCGAGTTAGGCCTAAACGAGCTTCAGCTGGAGTATGAGCTTATATTAGGGCTCAAATAGTAAACGAGCTCAAGATTGAGCTTTACACTTCAAGCTTATTAAGCTCATAAGCCTAAACAAGCCTACTCTCTATGTAGTTTTTGTATTAAATTAGATATATACTTACATATTAGAAAATATTATGTATAAAGTTTGATTCGATAATTCAAAAATATATATTATATTATATAAAATAGTTCTAATTATAAAAATACATAAAACAATTACAACTTTACATAAGATAAAAAATTAAATAATTAATAACAACAAGAAGACCTCAAACGCAGCTCAAACTCTTTTAAGTTAAACTAAACGCTCTCAGACTTATACATGTCATGTCATGTTTCAATTATGTACCCTAATATGCAATATACATGTAGACAACGCAAAGATAAGATTGTAATCTCCACATGACCACATTATACATACACCATTCATTTTCTTTAACAATGATAATGGCTAATTTGAACATTAGTTGACACTTTGTTGATCAAAATTTCTTAACATTTTACATATGCGAGTTCGACTTATTATTTAAGACTCAGATCGACGAATTTTTATAAAATTTTTAGTGAAACAAAAACTATTAAAGCATTACGTACAAGTATCTATATGACAACGATATAAACCGAGAAGACCATTGTCAGAAAATATAGCATAGGGCCAAGCAAGGTATGGATAGGATGTAGTTTGAAACCAACTGATGAATAAAACTAACAAGAGGAACCTTCGTAGGCAACTTCATAAGGGTCCACTCAATCATTCAATGTTAACACCTATAATCATTTTCATTTGATTTTCCAATTGTTACTTTAATTTATATATAATATAATATATGTATAAAAACATTTCATCAATTAGGGTGAGAATCGGTCGTTTTGATTTGTTCTATATTATGAATGTCATATAAAGAATATATAAAGAATATGGTAAATCTTTTATGACATAAGTTACACGGATGGTCCATGTGGCATGTACGTTTTGTGACTGAAATCATTTCTTACCTGTATTTTAAAATTTTGTTCTGTATATTTATCAAATCGTAATACATATGGTCTTTTTTGTTAACGACCCTTATAATATCTATATACAACAGAAGATTTAAGACCTTAACATTTTTCTAGAGGGTGAGATGTTGAGCAGGTAGACATCAACAACGACTTTCTTGCATAACGACTTGACAAATACGACATACATAGCATAAACATGGGTTTGTTTTCCTTTATTAGACTAATCATGTATGTGTGCTCTAGAAAGCTCTATACTAACATTAAGCAAATCCTTAGGGATTGGATTCTATAATAATATTTCCATGTCTCTTAATTTGTCACAACTGTGGCATCACATATGATTTTATAGTGCAATCTTAGTTAATTGAAGCCTTTGTCATCTCCTTGTATCATAGGAAAAAACAACTATCATGATACTCTAGAATATCATTGAATAATCATCTTATTTATCAACTAGATTTGTTTGTTTGCAATAATTGTTCATGACACGTCTAGAGATAGCATATACTGTCAACAAGGTTTCACAATCTTCGTAAAAACATAGTGATTCATCGTCAAGGGCATACTCCATTTATATGATTTACCTATTAGCTGATCAATTAATTTTGTAATTTATGGTTTATGTTGATTGAGGCGTTTGTCATGTGACTATGATCTGACAAGTGGATATATTGGTGCCAAATATAGTACCAAAGCGTATAGATATTTGGTTATCACATTCACCAGATTGACTACGTTATGTTTTTATTAGCTAAGTTATATATTTTAGTGCCACGTCTACCAAGTTGTGGTGCCACACTATTTGTTTGCGCATACTTAGCAAATTATGTGGTGTTTATTAGACAATGAAACAACATTTTGTCGGCAAAAACTTTGAGAGTTTGTTATGTTCCTACAACCGATCAAATATCAAGAGGTACGTTGTTTCTATTCAGTTTATATAAATGTATTACCCGTCAAAGCTTTACATCAATACGTAGCTTGAGAGAGGATGTTAGAAGACGAATACGTGTTATACGTATGGATCGACAAAATGAGTGGAGTTTTTATATGTAATAAGTCATTTGAGTGATAGACCTTTCACCCGTATATGAAAAAAGTGTTAGATTATTTGATCATAAAACAATATATAATAATAAATAACAAAACTCATGAATTAGATTTCATTTGTGTTTGATGATAATGTCATAATAGAATACTCTAGTTTTTTTTTAAAACAAGTTTTAATAAATAGATTACGGTTGCATTGTTCTTTCTTTTCGTATTGTTTTATTAAGTCAAACCTAAAGGCCGATATGATATAATTCAATACGGAAAGCTAGGTTAAAATGAAAAAAAATCATTCCGTCTAAAAAGCGTAAAAGTTCGGCTCAAACAAATTTCATTTGAACTTACTCGAACAACGTGAAACCGGCTCATAGAACCCTAAACCCTAAACTTTACATCTAAGCATTCACAACCGGTTCCTAAATTTATGTGAGTGTATTCCCTATATTATATGGTATGATTATAAGTGGTTGTGAGTGAAGGATATGAGAAGTTTACTGTTCAATCTGTATTTTTGGGAAATATTGTTCTAAACCCTATAATGTTTTTAATATATTTTAAGTGGTTGTGAGTGGATAAGAGAGAGAGAGAGAAAAAATAATGATAAAGTTGAAAAAAGAAAAAAAAAATAGTGATTTTTAGTGTAATTATATGGATAAAGATAGGAAATGGGTTGTGAATGCTCTAAAACCTAAAAACTAAACTCTAAACCCTAAAAGCTAAACTCTAAAGCTAAACCTTAAAGTTTAATTTCTAAACCTTAAAAAATTAGTTGGTAGAGTCCGATGAGCCGCTTCTAATACTGTTGAAATAAGTTCATTCGAGGTCCATTAGAGTTGTCACAAATCATATTCTTAACACTTAAACTTTTTAGACAAACAAAACATATTATTTTACACTTCCCCTACCAACATGCACTAATTATATCAATTTATATATAAGATTTTTAGGTTTTAGACTATTTTTCTCCTCCCAAATACCATCTAATCTTACATTTATAAGAATTTGAACTTGCAACAGATTTGTGGGGTAATTAGTCAATCATAAATGTCTTTAAGCTACAAGGTCATGTGCATAAAAAAAATTAAAACATAACTCATACATTCATCTAACGTCTTTTTAATTCTACACTACATTTAATTTAAACCAACCCGTTATAAGCGATGCTTAAAACTTAACTTTAAAAGAAGATTCACTACTTTAACTCCAAATAAATTTATATAACAACATAAAATAATGAATTCCAATTTCCAGATGAAGCATTCTTAATATTCTTTTAATATTCATGCTAACACAGTAACACTGATTATAATTCTTATTTGCTGAACCTTTGCTTTCATGCATAGTTCATTTTTTTCGGTCGCATACATCTATTGAAATATTATAAAATATGATTTCATGTATAAAATACAATCACTTTTAAGTATAAAATAGTAATTATATCATTATGTACGGATTACCCCCTTATAATTAGTTACATAATAACACTACACTTAGTAACACTTACATAAAAAATTAAAATATTTGCACTATTTGAACTTTGCATTATTTTAAGAACCATATAAACCTTTAAAAGTTGCATTATTTTAGGAACTTTAGAAACCATATAAACTTTTTAAAATTTGCATTATTTTAGTACGCGATTCTCCTTAACATATTAGATTTTTGTAAAATACTACAAGAATAACAAAATCCAAGAAACGCGTGCAGGATGTAAAATGTTGCTCCATCACATTCCGTCCCGCCACATCGCGCGGACACCCTTCTAGTATAATAAAATATATTATAAATTGATTTATTTAATATAAATAATTGTGAATTGTCCACATTACTAAGTAATATTTTTTTATAAATAATTGATATAACGTGGACACGATTAATCGGTTTAGACAGGTGAAATGAGCGGGACATTTACGTTGCGGATAACCAAGAGAACGTTGATACGTGTCACATTTTTGTAACATTTGTGGGCCCAATGAGGGTTTTACACGTCAGCAATGTGCCACGTCAGATCCGAAAGGTCTGGACCAGTGTTAACATATTTCTCAAAAGTGCAAAACTGATAACCCTTTATGTCGCTAGTAATTACGTTTATGCCACCACCCTTAAAATAATTTACAAATAGAAAATTAGTAAAATCATTATTCTTAGGTAGTCGAAGTTTATAATGTAAATTCTTGTTGAATATGCAATTACTAGCTGTTTTTTATTTTATTGTAATAATTTTATTATAAAAATGAAGCAATCATTTTTTGTTTTTTATTTAAAATCTTACAAAAATAAAAAGCAGTAAAATCATTATTCTTAATACATATGTGTGTCAAAGACTTGCATCCCATACATAATACTATGTATGTGATTTGAGTTAGATTTGAGTTTTGGCTATGTATTTATATAACTGCTAATCAAAAGGTGACAGTAGCAGCTTCGGCATACATGCAACATGACTGAGGTGATGTTGTGGTACCGGTGGCACACTGCCCAACTCACACGATGCCACCTGAATCCAAGATTCGTTAGGTTATATAGACCAAAGGTGATGCCGAACGTTGGAGAGAGGGTTGAGCTAACAACTAATGTGACAGTTAAAAAAACATTTACAAATATCACATGCATCTCATTTGTGTTCACACCAACGTTCTTATATTTTTCACATCATTTACTTCCTCCAAAAAGTTTCTTTGATCACCTATTGATCTAGACGAGGAATTTTATGAAAAATACAGGTTAAGCAATAGTAAGAAGAATGATACAACTTCACTAGAATTTTCATGATTTGATCCATCTCAAACACCATTTAACCTAATGATTGCACAATTTCAATATCAATTCTAAACGCAATTTAGCCAAATGTTTCACCACAACAACTTCAACAATTTCCAATATATACAAGATTTCCGACTTATCACAATTTGTTCTGAAAACACAAAACCTAAAATTCATGTACTGTCAACCTTAACTACTTTTGATGAAGATAACTGATGAAACTCAACTAAAAACTCAACTATCGAAAATCAACAACGATAAAAATCATTTGGAAGCAGGTGCCATGAAAAGGAAATATATTTGTTCCTAAAAAAATCAGTATGATGTTTGAGACAGAGAGAGAGATAGAGAGACACAAATGATAAGATGTATTCATAAAGTACAACTTGATTGCCACATCTATCATAAATGGTGTGCACGACCCATACAACTTGTCACAACGTCGAATGCAAAGCTACTAGTCATGCTCGTAGATACAAGGCATTAATCGCTGACCTTAGTATTGATAGTCGGTCTATGTATCACAGGGTGAAAATCACCGGGTGAAAGTTTTTAATGTACTTGAGTAACACTTTTATAGTTGGTGTTTTGACATTTAATGTTTAGTCGCTTTTTAAACATTCAAACATTAAGGTTTTCCCTAACATGCTTTAGGCACAAGGTAATAAGGTGCTTCGATCATAAGTGCTCTAGAAAGTGATTCGTAAATTAGTATTAAAGTTTTAGATAAAAAGAAATTTTTATAAAATTCATTGAAAGAAATTTAAAAATAATAGGCTGTCTATGTATAACGTTAAATATACTAGATTAACAAAGGTGTTTTATTCTACATAAAAGTACAAGTGTACCCCTATACATATGCAATAAAATCGTTAGTGTGGATACAAATTTATCTAATAATCCTGACATGATGTTTCCTGAACAAAAGGTGGTCTTCACATAGACTTATGTGGGTATAATATGTTCAAACTAAGGATGTGAGTCTTGCTTGTTAAGTCTGTTAGAAAAAGAGACTTCCTTGTTAAGTTATTATTATTATTATTTTTGTACTATAGTTTTTATATATATTTAAATACACATATATAATATATAAAACTCAAAGGAAGTGTATAAAAGTGAACAAGCGGATTTTGGTAACTTCTTTTTGTCTCTTATTTGAAAACTTGAAGAAGTGACAAAATTGATAGAAGTCTAAGTCGAACCAAAGCTACTTTAACAAAGATTATAATCTTCTAAATCTCTATGTTAGAAGTAGATTAATATCTATACACACAAGATTTCTAAATCATAAACAGTGTTGTAAAATCACTAGGCGGTTGGGTACCGACTAGCTATTAATCGGGAGTAATCGGGATTAATTGGGTTGGAATTTTTATATATAATTTTTAAATCTATATATATATACATATACACACACACATTTATATGTGTAATTCTTATAAACATGCTATATATATATATATATATATATATATATATATACATATACATATATATACATATATATATATATACATATACATATATATATATATATACATATATATATATATGTCTTATATATATATATATATATATATATATATATATATATATATATATATATATATATATATATATATATATATATATATCTACATGTCTTGCCAGAAATTTGAAGTTTTCGTCGGATTTTTTAGACTTCTCCGGAAGCCGCCGGAATATGGGAAAAACGCCGATTATTGGCCAACTAGGGCCAATTAATCTCGATTTTTGATCTATTTGACAGATTAGCGATTATTGTTGCCGATTAGCAACAATTAAAGCAAGGAACTTTCGATTACAGATTACTTGTCGATTAACCGGCCGACTAATCTGATTTTTGCAACACTGATCATAACGATAGAGAGATGTAATATTTTTCCAAGTTTAGAACGAATATATACGATTTTCCTCAAATTATTTATCTATACTATTACATAATAGAGAAGCTATGGCTAGATTTGTAATTTTAGATCAATTTTAAGATGACATATAAAGAGTTGCAAACTTTCATGTGTAATGTCATGAGATTTATTCTTATTATACCCATTTTAAGCTTTAAATACTTGTACTCCATCATTTTCAAATTAAATTCAAAGTATGAATATTATATTTAATGTTATCTTAATCCATTTATATCTATACTACTATATAATATAATTTTTTGACAACATTATAATTTTAATCTAACTTTAAGACATTAAAAACAATTTTGTTGCATTTGGTTCAAGTAATTATGCATAAACAACTTGTTATCTACAAATTTGTTCATCCTTATAGTAATATAGATATTTTCAAGAGTAAATTACAAATTATGTCCTTAATTAATACATGAAGTTACACCGTGTATCCTTTAGTTTCAATAATTACACTGTATGTCCTTTTTATATAAAGTTTGCACACATATTGTCCTTTATACTAACCCTTGTTAAAATTTACAGTTAAGTTATGCATGTGCCCTCACATGAAGGGCTTTTAAGTATTTTAAATGCCTATAATGAGTTAAAAATATTTTTATGTTGCTTCGTTCTCGTTGTCTTCATGTTAGGTGGTCAAAGTTGGATGTTTGAAATTTTTGAATAGTAGAAATCACTATCAATATTCGAAAATCTGAAATTTAGATTTCAGATATGGAAACAGACAGCAATTTGAATATCTGAACTTCTTTTTTTTGTAATAATTAGATATATGTTATCATAAATATAATGTAAAAATAACACACACAAAAAATTCCTAATATACACTAACAAGTCCCAAAAAAAACGTTTAACACTTTAAAAAATAACAATTTTTGGATAATTTAACAAATATCTTTTGTTATAGTTTTTAAAGTTTTAAAAGTTTTTTATTTTGGTTGAGACTTTTTACAGTATACTGAAACTTTTGCTAACATGTATTGCTTTTATATTATTTTTATAATTACAATTATCTAATTATTCCAAAAAATAAAGAAGAAATTTAATTGTTTGAATCATTATTTGTATCCGTATCCAAAATTTCAGATATCTGATTTTTAGATATCCGAAATTTCAAATATCCGAATACTAATAGTGATTTCTACTATTCGAAAATTTCAGACATCCAACTTTGAACACCTAACATGAAGGCAACGGAAATGAAATGACGTAAAAATATTTTTGACTCATTATAGACATGTAAAATACTTAAATGCCTCTCATGTGAGGTGCACATGCATGACTTAACTGTAAATTTTAACGAACGTTAGTGTAAAGGATAATATGTGTGCAAATTTTATATAAAAAGAACATACGGTGTGATTATTAAAACTAAAGGATACACGTGTATAATTTCATGTATTAATAAAAAACACAATTTATAATTTACTCTATTTTAATATTCCACATTAATCAAATAGAAAAACAAAAAGCTAGGACAATAAGAAAGAGTTAACTAAATATACAGTACTAAATATATTTATACTTCCGCTCCCGTGCGTATTTCACCCGCTAGTGTTAATTAAAAAGAGTAGTTTTAAATGTAAACGAGGGGTAGTAGCGTAATTCACACCTGCAAGAACCTGCACCAGTATAAAAACGATCAATGGAAGCTCATGTCGACTCACACGCAACCAAAACAACGTAAATCAACTCCACAGGTGGCAAAAGAACAAAACAATTCATCAATCTCAACAACAATCAAAATTCACCGATTTCTACATCAATCTCTCCAATCGAAACTGATATTCAGGTACATAATCTTACGATTTCTTCTTCGAATCAACTTCCTAACTTCTTGTAGAATCATCATCCACCATTCGACCCTCTGTTTGATGATAATCGCATTCAGACTAGATCTTCTGATTGTTTGAATATTGAACGCATCGTTTAATCGAGATCAAACTGATTGTTTACAGTTTCGTGACCAATTGTTCTTCTTCTTCATCGTCTTCTTACTTTTGTTTGATTGATTACTGAGTTCGAATCGTCTGTGAATTGCAACAGGATGTTTCGATGTGTGGTAGATCGATTATCCTAAAGCAACTTATAAAACTAGCAGAAGAAGTAGAAGAAGAGAATTGAGCTTCAGAACAAGCGCAATCCACCGATTTCTTCATTTCTACACGCAATTCGCGATCGAAACTGTAATTTAGGTACGATTTTATGCGTTTTTTTATCGAATCAGTCTACTAATTTATTGTAGAACTTTCATCGATCCTCTGTTTGATGATAATCGCATGTAGACTAGATCTTCTGGTCGTTTTGAACTTTTGATAATTGAAAAATCGAATTCAAACTGATTTTTCATAGTTAAGCCTCGAATTGCTCTTCTTCCCCGTTGAATTCCACATATTGTGTTCAACTGATTGTCACAGTATATTTCGATTTGAGGTTGATCACTTGATTGATCATACTAACCATGATTTCAAACTTCAAATCCTTCTATACTGGTTCGGTTTACTCGGATAAATTCGGATAAAATAAATTGATGCTATAAACTGCTACAAAACATAAACAAAACTAGCATTGATAAGATCTGGTTGGTGGATATGGTTTCACTTTTTAGTGGTTTTTGTCTTATACCTCATGAACTAGATTTATGTAGTCAATAAGTTACGATTTAGGGTGAGTATGATCGGTTTAGTTTAGTTTGGTTATTACTATAAACCGAACTATAACTGAACGCTTCAGTTATCAAGAAATCATAACCGATCAGTTTAAATGGTTATCCGATGGTTTGGTTAAATTGGTTCAACCGAAATTTGAAGTTTTGCCCATTTTAGTTCTGTTAAATGAGTCTTTTGGTTAAATTTGGATCAACCGAAATTTAACGTTTTGCCCATTTCTGTTCTGTTAGATTAGTCTTTTGGTCAAATTGATTTGTTGTTAGACTAAATCGGATTTTTCCTTTATACACCCACACGTATATGTATTATATGACAGGTTTTTTTTTAAATAAATATAAATACATATAATCAAAATTGGACCACTATAACTGGTTATTAAAAAGTTATAACAGAGCCATCAGTTTCTCAACTGATTGGTTAATCCGGTTCGATTTTTTTATTGTTTCAGTTATGTTTCGATTATTTAGTTTTTCCGTTCATCAATCATCATTTAGGGGTGTAAATTGTGTCAGGTTGATAGGTTGGTAGATTGAATTGTGCAACCCAAACACGACTCGTATTTTATTTCGTGTCAAAAACATTAACCCTAATCCTCACACACTTCAATCGTGAAACCCGCATTAGACTAATTTATTTGAACATGTCAAACAGGTTGGTGGGTAGCAATCAAGTTGTAAACGTGTTAATCGGATTGTTGGGTTGTAAAAAATGGGTTAAACATGTCATAACCGGGTTAGTGGGTCAACCTGTTTCATTAAACATGTTGACGGGTCGACCTGTTTAACTAAACAGGTTAGACAAGTCAATCCGAACAAGATCTGTTTAATTAAGCATGTCAACCCGAACATGAACTGCTTTTTAAACAACTTATATATCCACTAATTTTACTTCATAATTTGATCTTAACTTTTCTTGAATTTCAGCTTGCTGTTCTTCATTACAAGAGTCGATTTCGTATACAAATTCATCCATGGGTTCGATCTCAGACCCAGAAAACAAACCCAACACCAAACCTCCCGGAATCCGGTTCTTAGAATGTGCCAAGAAATCAACCCTCTCATTCAAAACACACCAAGCTATAGTCCTGATCATCACATTCTTAGCATACTCGAGCTACCACGCGACTCGAAAAACCACCAGCATCATAAAAAGCTCACTTGACCCTCAATCACCAAACAACTCATCTCTACAAAGTTCCAAACCACTTTCATGGTTACTAGGAGCCGGGTGGGCCCCGTTTGACGGATCAAACGGGACTGCATTACTTGGAGATCTTGACTTAGCTTTCTTATTCGTATATGCAATCGGTATGTTCTTCTCGGGCCATATAGGAGACCGAATGAACCTAAGGATATTCTTGACAATTGGAATGATTGGAACTGGTTTGTTCACATCATTGTATGGAGTTGGATACTGGGCCAACATTCATGTCTTCTACTATTACTTGATAGTTCAAATGCTAGCCGGGTTGTTTCAGTCCACGGGTTGGCCTTCAGTAGTTGCTGTAGTCGGGAACTGGTTCGAGAAAAGCAACCGCGGGCTCATAATGGGCGTTTGGAACGCGCACACGTCCGTGGGGAACATTTCGGGCTCTTTAATAGCTTCTTATTTTTTGAAATATGGTTGGGGTTGGTCTATGGTTGTTCCGGGTTTGATGATTATTTTCATTGGATTGCTACTTTTTATGTTTTTACCCGTTGATCCCGAATCAGTAGGAGTTAGTAAAGATGAAGATAAGCCGGTTTCACCTGAAAAGGTTGTGGCCGATGTTACAAAACCGCTTTTGTCCTTGAAGACTAACCATGAGAAAGAATCAGCGGTCGGGTTCATAGAAGCATGGAAAATACCCGGGGTTGCACCTTTCGCGTTATGTCTATTTTTCGCGAAGTTGGTTGCCTATACGTTTTTGTATTGGCTTCCTTTCTACATTAGTCATACAGGTAAACTCATTCTCTTGATCTAATTATCTTTTTGATAAACATACAGTTCAGGTCGGGTCAAATGGGTCACATAGATCGGGTCAAGTATACTTGACCCGTTTTGGATTCAGTTATGATTTTACTATTTTAGCATCACTAGTTACAATGTAAATAGTCAAAAGATTTAAATGCTTAAAACTTCTGTTAAATCGTTTTAGTTTAATAGGTTGGATTAAATTATTTCGTAATTTATACACTAATCATCCTAAACAACCTGTGATTATTATTTTTCCAAAACAACCCAAAATCTAAACTTTATGGAGATAAATAGAACAATCAGTACTAAACTTTATGATGGATGTATCTGAACTTTGTAGCCATAGATGGTGAATACTTATCTGACGTGGAAGCCGGAAATCTATCCACATTGTTCGACGTAGGCGGTGTAGTGGGCGGAATCCTAGCGGGTCACATTTCCGACCGGCTAAATGCTAGAGCCATCACAGCAGCAAGCTTCATGTACTGTGCCATTCCAGCCCTATACTGTTACCGAAACTATGGACACATATCCATGACCATAAACATCATCCTCATGTTAGTCACTGGCATGTTTGTCAACGGGCCCTACGCTCTCATAACAACCGCGGTATCAGCTGACCTCGGGACCCACCGCTCGTTAAAAGGCAACTCTCGGGCCCTTGCAACTGTCACTGCAATCATTGATGGAACTGGGTCCATTGGTGCTGCAATCGGACCATTGCTTACAGGTTACATTTCGACCGAGAGTTGGACTGCAGTTTTTACAATGCTTATGGCAGCTGCTTTGGTGGCGGGGTTGTTTCTTACTAGACTCGTTGTGGCGGAAATAGCTACAAAATGGCAAGACTCGCGGTCGGGTTTGGCTACTGGCGTCCGCAGGGCTCCTGCTGTTGAAGTTTGATCATCTACAAGTTACATTTTTGTACATAATGATGTATTGTACCATCATTTTAACTCCATTTTGTAATATGGTCATCTAATGAAGTGGTTTTAGGCCACATATTATACTTTAAACCCAGGTATATTGTCATCTTCAGTCTATTGCTTTTGTGTGGTTTAGAGATGTATCTAGCTCAAGTTTAAACTAGTCGGGGCACACCGCAAAGCATAACGTAGAGCGCGATACGGAAAACTCACGGGACCGACCAATACACTTCTAACTAGTGAGAGGTAAGGCAAGTGGCCGTTAAGAAGGTATGAAACCAGTGAAAGCTAGATTTGAACACGAGGCATTTGCTAGAGGGGGAAGCGCGACCTTTTAAAGGTTATTTAGGAACCATTTATTCAATAGTGAATACACTATACTACTATAGTTTAACAAATAGTGCATCTAACGATGAACAAACAACCGTACCTAGTAAATAAACAGTAAGTCGGTAACTTAAATCTTGCTTAAAAGAAGCTTGAAAAAACTTGCTTGAAATCTGCTCATGAGCCGGCTCGGCTCAAATCTTTTATAAACCAAACCGACACAATAATAACAAAAGAAACAATAATAAAAAGAAATAATAAAAAAAAATACATGTGTGTGAAACTTTGGCAAAAAAACGCCGAAGGGACTCGAACCCAAGGCACGTGGTTCAGTAAGTACATCCAGAGGTGGACTCACTTTTTTCTTATAGAGTTATTGTTCATAACTAGTTTTAATACACGACTACACGAGCTATGCGGCGTGACACATAATATTTTTCTGTAGTTATTGTCTAATTCGCGGTTGTATAATTTAAAATTTCAATACATGAATTATTACCACATCTTTTGATGCTCCTTCATAATTGAGAATCTGGCATTCATAAATTCAAATAGCATCAGATCTTCTAGAGTTTGATTCTTAACAATACATATAATGCACTAACACAGTAACACCACCTCAGATTTTGTATTGATTATAACTTGCAAATTAGTATGACATTTAATACTATCAGCTTAGAATCAAAATAGTGAGCCACTATTAGGATTTATGTGTTCATGAATGAAGTGAACAAAGGTGAGGCTTCTTTAGGCAACATCTGCTACCAATAATGCCCAACGACTTAAGATTATATCTTTGAAACTGATTACCAAACTAGTCGCTGCGTGCGCCTCGACGAACACTATAGGGGCTGTTTGGCAGCCTCTTAATCAGCTTCTTAATAGTTCAGATGTCTGAATGGTTCAACACTTAATGGTTCAGATTGTTTGTTTTGCGAACAAATATCTGAATGGTTCAGACATTTGCCTCTGAATGGTTAAGCATTATACTAGTGCTGAATGGTTAAGAGATCTAATGTTGAATGGTTAAGACATATTATCTGAATTGGTCAGACATTTGCATTTGAATAGTTAAACGATATACTAGCTCTTAATGGTTCAAACCTCTAAATGGTTCAACACTTAATGGTTCAGATTTCTTATTGGTTCAACACTTAATTATTCAGAAGTTGCCAAATAAACCCTATGACTTCCCCTTCCCCCTAAGTAACAAAAATAACAATTGGTTGTTTCATGACCATTCCTTTTGCATATATGACAGACTAATCCTCATTAATATTCAAGTTAATTTAAGAGTTGTCATAGTAGAAATCCAAGGATGGTTTGTGTTTAGTGTCGAAAAATGTGTTCTTAACATATGAGGAATTTTGATCTTTTATGGGCCAAAATCGACAGATAGACAAAATCTGCTAATTATCTATTGAAACCAATAACCTTGCTAGTAATCAATAGATCAATTTACGATATTGTATTTTACATACTTCATTTAAGTATGTTAAACACAAACAATTTGTGATTATTATATTTACATGCCTCAACGAATCGCTTTACAGATATTATACTATCTAAACTCGATTTCTAATTCCAAACACAAACAAAAATGCATATCATGATTAATAAATGATATAATAATAAATATACATGTTTTCAATATATATTTCTTTGCATTTTAAGTCTAATTTTGATACAAAATTCATAAATTAGACGTTTATTTGTGTTTTATTTGAATTTCGTAATTTTCGGATGAAGCGCGGTGATTTTTGTGAAGAAAACCTAAGATTTGAAGAAGTTCAAGAGGAAAAATGCTTCTGATATTAACCATATTGAGCTGAATATGGTCATACAAGCTGTCAAATTTTAAATATCTTATTTTTATGCTGAATATGGTCATGTCACTTCAGATATAGTCATATTCAGGCAAAAAACGGGTTCATATCCCTAGTACACCTTATTTCCAACATAACTTTCATTTCTTTCAAAACACTAACCTCCCTCAAACCTTTAGGTGTCTTTGAGCATTTCTCAAGAGTTTTTGGAAGATTTGAAAGCCAAGATTAAAGATTTCACACTTTCAAGAAGGATCTAACATCATCCACCCATTTCCACTCAAAATTGGTTTGAATTCCTCTAGATCTACTATGAGTTCTTCCATGTTCTTGAGTTTGGGTGTGTCTTTTGTAAGCTTTATGGGCTAAACTATTATTATTACTTGGATTAGATGAAACTTAATATGATTTAACAACTTGTACATGATTCTTGGTGTTGTTTATGTTAATGTCATGATGAAACTTGATTATTCTTCAAGATTATGTGTATTTGTTTTAGTTTGATGAAATGTCCAACCTTGTGGGTGTTGTAAGCATGTTATGTTGAAAAACCTCATGTTCTTACAAGATTTATGCATATGATTGCATCTTTTGTATGTATTTTTGTGACATTTGACTAGGAATGGTGAATGAAGGTTCGGGGTCTAGTAAAATTAGGTAAATATGCATCCTTATGCATATGTTTGAGAAAACCATGATGTATGTCATGAACCTCTCTTGCCATTGGTTATGAATTGATTTTTTAATCGTGGTTTGATGTTCATGAGTTGTTGAAAGTTATAGTTTTGTCTATTTCACGCAAGTTGAGGTGGTTGTCATGTGTTTATCGTGCTAACTTTTCAAAAATTTGTGGAATTAGGTAACACTAACGGGAGTCTAATTTATCTTTAACATTGACATAATTGTATCATTAGTTCTTCTTGGCATAACTTTAGGTGACTATTGTGTATTTATCGTTCTAGCTTTCCGAATGGTTATATGTCTAGATATCCTTGACGGGGGTTTAGGCTACTTCCATGTTTTATGTGTAAAAAATGGACTCACCTCGAGTTTGTGCTAGTGTTAATTTTATTTTAAGTGGAATCAAAGTCCAAGTGATATCTTTAATTTATTGTGTATCTTCGTCTTTACTTTCTTAATTTATTAGTTTCAATTGCTAATCGTTTTAGTTAATTACAATATTCACAAATCCAAACTCAATTGATCGGTTAAATAGTGATGATCATTAGTATTAGGAGCCATTGTGTCCACGGATCGATACTCGGTTCTTACCTCAAGCTATACTACTATACGATAGGTGCGCTTGCCTATTATGTGTAGTTAGTTTAAAGGTGATAATCGTTTCTTTAAAATTAAGTCAAATTGTGTGAATTTTCATATCAAAAAATATATATATACTTTACACACATCAATAAACAAATTGAAACAAAATTACTATTCATTTAACAGTGCCATAATACAATTCTTGAGGTATCAAGTGCAAGCTTCTATAGCATGTTTGGTTTATATTTTCATTTTTTTTCCACGTCTAAAATAACTAAATAAGTCAAACAAAAACTATGAGAAAAGGGCTCTAGCCCAATGGTTCGTGCTGTTAATCCAATGGGCCCAGGTTACTCCCTTTATTTTCCCCTTAATTTCATTGTCACTTTTAAAAAAGGGCCGATTTAATATTTTGTTTTGAAAAGATTTAGTGTTTAAAAAATTTCATATTATATATATTTTTTACTTTATTATTTCTTTTTTAATAAAAAGATGTAAAATTTAAATTTTCTTAATAAAATATATACTTTTAAAAAGATAACTTGGTTTTAAAAAAAGGTGTTGCTAGAAGATAACTTGGTTTTAAAAAAGGGTGTTGCTCTACGTTTATTATACTTCAGTCATTTTTTAAGTCAAGTATTAAAAACCCACTACCTACTCACTAATTTTATTATTTTTTTCAAATCACAATCAACTTTTATTTAAGAAATAGAGTAAATTACATGGATGGTCCTTGTGGTAATGTTAAAATTTTAGATTTGTTCTTTAAAGTTTAAAATTTTTGAATATAGTCCCTAACATTTATTTATCTTTCATATATAGTCCATATGTCTGTTAGTCAACCGTTAGTGATGTTAAATATGTAAACATTAGCATTTTACTCGCATTAGCCATCTGAAAAATTTACCTTTTAAAATATAGTATTATTTTTATTAAGAAAAATTTATATTTTGTTTTTCAAAATTTTTTAATTTTTAAATCATTTTTATAGTTTTGTTTTTAATAAGATTATTATTTAATAAAATATGTTTTAAATACACAATTAAAAACTTTTAGAAAACATGTTTTTAAAATGTTAGGTTTTTAAACCGTTCGTTTTTATACATCATTCTAATACTTTTTGATTTTTCAAACTTTTTATTAAACTGGTTGGTTTTCTAGAGTTCTTTTTTTTTAAAAACAATTCATTTTTTAAAACATCGTTTCTTAAACAAATTCTTAGTTTTCTTAATATTTTTTAAAAATTAATTCAGTTTTAAACGTCTTTATATAAGAAGACATTTTTATAAAAGTTTTAAAAAACCCGCATATTGGTTTTAAAAAATATTATAAACCAAATATTAAAAAGAAGATATTTTTAAAATATCTCTTTATTTGTGTATTAGATAATAAACATATTTATATTAAAAATATAATAAAATAAAATTACATTGATTATCTCTACAAGTAAAATAGTTATTTTGACAAACTTAACATCACTAACTGAACTAACAGAGTAAAGACCATTGATGAAACATAAATATAACATTAGGGATTATATTCACGATTCTAAAACTTTAAGGACCAATCCAAAATTGTAATCAAATCAAAATCACAGGGATCATCCGTGTAATTTACTCTAAGAAATATAACCCCCTGATTATTATTAAAAAAACTTTGTGCTCTTTTTGCTTATAAGGAGTTATTGAAAACTTTAAGGCTTTTTTTTAAGTTCTCACTGCATAAAAGAACTTAATTATATAAGAGCTAATCTATCAATACTAATAAGAAATGATTTTTATATCACTTGTCACAATTCTAGAGCTAATAAGTTTTATTTTTCCGCTTCTCCCTCATAATAAATATCACATTAACTACAAATGATATTATTTAATTCTTTTCATATTACATATATAATTTTTATTAAAAAGAGATCTTTTTACAAATGCAATTCGTAAAGAAATAATTTTTTTATAAAATAAGAAAATTTTTCAAAAAAATTTTCATACTTTTAAAAAACACAATATATTTTAAAACCTGTGGCTTTTAAATATAAAATTCTTATGAAACAAAAGTAATTAAATTTCAAAGTTCTAATAAATAAATTATTAAAAATGACACTTTTTAAAAACAGTTTGTTTTGAAACAATTTGTTTAAAAACTATTTTTTCTTTGAAAAAAAATAAAACAAGTTAAAAAAAGTTTAAAATATGATATAGTTCTTTTATCACTCGTACGCAATGTGAATAATATCTTATAACAAAAGATCGTTTTTATAATTTATTAATTTTAATTAATAATTATTTAATATTTTTACTCAACACGTGTAATACATGATCTACTAACCTAATAAAGTATACACAAACTAATTCTACCAAATATATGGGGATTTTGATGCTTGTCACCAATTTGGGTGCACGTTACTTGGTAACATGCCGACTCTTCCTCTTATTAAGCTTCTTATTTAGTTGCAAAATAGTATTCTAGTTAAAAATATAAAATTAAGTAATTAATAAATATAATTTCGGTAAATATTTTAACACCCATTTGATAAATTATTTTTCACAAAAATCTTTTAAAAAAATCTTAATCATTTTGTATTAAACTAATTGGTTTTTGATATACGTATATTTATTAATCTAACATTTACATTTTCATCAACTTCTAGTTCTAGATTTCAGTTTTAATTATAAAATAACAACTTAAATTGGTTTGTTTATGGTCAAACATAATTAATGTATAGAATAGTGTGCAAATAGAAAATAGACCAGTGTGTATTTAGAAAACCCCTTATCTATATGAGAAAAAAATATAGCAATTAATAAAACTTATATTTTCAATAAGAGAAAGTTTAGTTTGAGTGTTTAAATTATTATAATATATTTTTAGATGGAAAAATGGGAAATAATATGAGGAAATCCACAAAGACGGACACATGACAAAAATATGAGTTTAGAGAAAGACAAGTGGCAAACGAAAGCATTTTATAGATACAATAGATATATAAATTTAACAATAGGTTTAGAAAGTATTTGAGTTAGTTATTTTGTTAAAAAGATGAACTTGGAAGGCTTATGAAGTCTTTTGCTACCTATGATTAACTTGCAGAGTAGCTATATATAGTTTATAGCAAGAAGATAAACATAAGAACTTCTTGGTGTGCAAATTAGGGTGAAGTTAAACGAGCCAAATAAGAGAAGTTAAGCTTAGCGTTTATAATAGGACATCGTGATGGTAAAGTGATATACTATCAACGTTAGACGTTTAAATACTTTAGAGTGCAAGTGTTCACTTAATATCGTTAATGAGTTCACTTAATATGTGACTGAGTGCTCTATATTAGTAGATTGTATAGTGTTCATTAATACCTTGATGAGTTTTTATCAGTGTACTTTTTTGTTATCAATACCCTGACGATTCTTCCTATTAAGGTTTGGGTTTTCCTTTTGTTTGCTCTTTTCAGAGCTTTGATTTTCGTCGGTTTTCTATTTTGGACTGCGTCGCTTTCTTACGGCTTTGATTTTCATATGGTGTTGGGCTTTGATTTAGTTTTTTGGTTCTGCATGTTCTAGTGTATTATGGATTTGGGGTTTTTGTGTATTTTACTGATTTTGTGGTTTTGAACCTTCATTTTGATTTTGATTTAGGGTTACATTAAAACTCGTATACGCGTGGCAACGCGCGCGCCAAAACCTAGTTGTAAATTAATAGGTATATATATATTTGATCATTTCTCTGATTTCTCATTTTAAGAAAATGAAAAAGAATCTTCAGATCATATCCAAATTATGAGTTTGAGATTGATAATCTTTTCGTTAAGTTTTTTTTTTTACTTAACATTTTAGAATTTTAATGTCTTGTTAAAGAAAGTGTAAATAACACTCGTATAATGATCATATATTTTACACTTGATTTACCAGAAGAAGATATATTTAAATTTTTCAAAGTTCGTTTAGATATATAAAATTAAACAAGGCCATTGCTATGTTTAGGCTAGTTTAGGATACATCAACAACGCCTAAACTTGTGATTAAGGATTTAAAAACACCACCAAAGATGCAACTCTTAGATTAGCAATGGAACAACACTACTCATTCAGGGACGAATACAGAAATTTTTACCACAAGGGGCAAATTTTTTGTCGGTTAAAACGTTTGGGGGTAAACATGTTTACACACGTTTCTTTTGATTTTTTTACATAGCTCCTGTATAAACAAACAAATAAAATTAAATAAACATAATCAAATAAATAAACATAATCATACAATGAATCTAACAAAAACAAATAATTTAACATAAACAATGAAAATTGAAAGTAATGTAAAAGTAACTATAACTATTTTAACTTAAAAATGAAAAGAAAGAACTTATGATTTACAAATTTAATTATTTTAATTATTAAAGTTCAACGTTTATTTTTTGTGGTGACCCCATCTAATCTTATTTATGCCCCCATATGCTCCTATTTCACTTCATTTGTGCCCCCGTCTCATCCATTTTGCGCCCCTTTTCAAACTAATGTTGAAGTAAAAACCAAAATTAAAAACAATTTTTAACCTTAGCTTCTGGGTTAGAGAAACTTTTAATCATGAGCGCACCACCCTTCATTCAAACTGAAATCAAATATATAAAGAAATTTAAGGAAAATAACCGTTATTAGATCATGAGGTAACTACCCTTTGACCACAACTAGTTAACAGGAAATAAAGTGCAAGAAAATGAAATTAGCTAGATTGCATAAAATGAAACATGAGATCGTGAATAAAAGATTGTAGTGGGAACAATCTATCAACAATCAAGTGAACAGATGATGAAAAATGGTGGATCGAGCTTGCTTGACTGAGTAACCTGGCTCGTCCACGGTCCACCTTGTAATTGAACGTGGGATCGAGCTTGGTATTGTGAATAAGGGCATGTTTGGCTAGAGCGGGGTTATCAAGGATTGATTTAGCAAGGGTCAGGTTAGCAAGGATAGGTATAAGTGCATAACATCGACAGGGTTGGCAAGGTCATATGAGTCTACCACAACAAGTTTGGCTAGGTCAATGTCATGAGGATCGAAAGTTGATTTTGAATTGGAAGTCGACTTTAAGTGGTTCCTTATGTCGTATATGGAAGCTTGTACTATCTAATTGATAGAAAATTTTAATCTCTTCTAAATTTCTAACCCTTTAATTTGGTATTTAGTGATTTGTTCTTCTAATTCAAGATTGATTTTTGCTTTATCCCTCATTAATATTTGCTAATCTCGTATTCTGATTCATGAGGGATCTCCATTTTTTACTACTTGTTAGGCTAATTTGTTACTTGTTAGGCTAATTTGTTACTAAAACACTTGTTTTAGGCTGATATGTTAGGTACTTACTCTGTTAATTAACTGATTAATTGGTCATTTATGTTGTTAAAAGGGTTATCTTTATTCAAGTTCCGAGCAAAAGTGTGACTGTGCCTCTATACTATTAATGTTGTGACCTGTTATTTTATTTTTCACTATTTGTTTGGTTTCTTTAACTCCAAATACAATTAGAAAAATTAAAAATTTATGCATATTTTATTAAAAGAAAAGAGTGTGTAACCTAAAGCTAAAGTTAGAATAAATAATATCTTAAAAAAAATTAAAGACTATGGAATCCACATAACTGTCACAATCTTTTCTGAAATTGAATCAAAATAAAACTGGAAATGAAGTGTGTTGTCCACACCACCCAAAACATAAAGAAGTGTATAAAAGGAGAAGGCCATTCTCTAATATATTAAACTACTTTCCAAAATGATTTGCAGCCAACAAATAAACAGTGTGAAGAAATAGATTGAACAAAATAATATGACCAACTACTACCTAAACAAATTAGAAGCTACGGTATTAAGAAGAGTTCATAACATATATAATAAAAGTTGAATTTAGGTCAAAAAGATTTTAGGCAAAGAAAGTTCTATAATTTCAACTTTGGTGATGCAAATATTAAAACGTAAGTTCCATTTACAATATACAATGTAACTTTGACCATTTGAATTTTATAAAGAAAAAATTGTCAAAATAAATAGTTAATCTAGTTAAAAGTCAAACTAATTGATTTTTATTCTATTTAAATTTATTTTCCAACAATAGAAACATGTCATGTAACCCTTCCTCTCGGTTAAAGTTGGCCACATCAAAGAATTATAGCATTTGAACTTTCGCCGAGAGGGGTTATATGGTGTGAATTTAAATCGGCTAAAGTTTAATTAATTAGTTTGTATTTTTTACTTGGTCAACTATTCATTTTAATAGATTTTTGTTTATAACATATCGACCAGGACTTCGGTTATTCTAATTAAAATATATCAAATACTACAGTTGAAGTGAAATGTTTAATTTGGATTCATTGGCAAATCATTTAACAACATAGACGAGTTTATAAAGAAAATAATAACAAAAGGCGGGCAATTTCCACCCACATATTAATAGTTTAAGATATATATATCTTTAAACGCTTAGTAGATTAAATTTTTTTATTATAAAGTTTACCATTTTAATATATTAATTTTATAAGATATAAGATAATAAATAATTGTTGATAGATGACCACTTGTATTTTAAAATTAGTTGACCTATGTTGGAGTGGCTTGCATGGTGGCCAATATAGAATAATTTTTTTAAGAAATAAATAGATCACTAACGGCACCCAATCATTTATATTACTCAAGTATGAAATTTGAGAAAATCTTCAGGAAGGGAGTAGTGAAGCAAACATATTTCTAATGAGCTAATTGTATTTAGATGTTTTATATTTTGTTACGTAATATATTCTAATAATGGATAATCAATACGTTTTCTTGTTTTCACCGCTCTTTTTTATTATTATTTTGCAATATCAATTAGATATGCCATTAATGGGTTAAGATCAAAAGACATTGGGGTCAAATGAAATTCCGAGCATGCACTCTAAGAATATTTTAAAAATCGCTGAGGTCACTTGATCCAATACCCCCATAATTACCTCCGCCTTTGGCTAAGGGAGGTGGGCGTGGTTTCAGCCGATAGAGAGAAGGGATGGAAGTGGTTGAGATGGAAAGCAAGGTAGCAAGAGATTTGTAAGCAGGAGGGTATTAGTTGCATGTTCATGACGATCGGGAGAAGTCATAAAGAAGGGACATGGGTGAGCGGCAAGGAGGGTAATGTGGCATGCGATAGGCGGGAACACCGTACCCCTCCATCACAAGGAGAAGCGAGATACAACGGCAAACGATAGGAGCATCATAACACATTAACACCCTCTCCTTTAAAAAGAATAAAAATAAACATCACTTAGGGTTGTTTGGCAGCATCTGAATCAGCCTCTTAATGGTTGAAATGTCTGAATAGTTCAGCACTTAATGGTTCAGACTGTTTGTTTCGCGAACAAATGTCTGAATGGTTCAGACATTTGCATCTGAATGGTTAAGCATTATACTAATGCTGAATGGTTAAAAGGTCTAATGCTGAATGATTAAGACTTCTTATCTGAATTGGTCAGACATTTGTCTTTGAATAATTAAGCGATATACTAGCTCTTAATAGTTCAGACCTTTTAATGGTTCAGACCTCTTAATGATTTAGCCCTTAATGCTTCAGATTTTTTATTAGTTTAGCACTTAATGATTCAGAAATTATCAAACAACCGCTTAGTGTTTTCGTTAGTGTTTGTGGTTTTAGTGTGAGTTGATTTATATCACTTTGTCAATGAATAAAACACTTCTCCCTTGTGTTGGCTAATCCACTATGTTTGACTTGTATAAAAGTTTCAGAATACCCTTTACATTAATTTTGTGGGGAAATAAAGAATAAATCCATGAATTAAGAAAACTGAAACTAGCTTTTACATAAACTCTGAATTATTTTAAAAAAAAAATTAAAAAGTTAATATCGAAAAAAAGCCGACAGACTTTCTTATTTTTCATTAAAAATTCTCCTAGCGTGACATTGTATTTTAAAGTGACTCAAAATATAAAAAGCTACATAAAAATAACTAATTTGTGTGTATTAAAATGGCTAAACCTATCTAAAAGGCGCGCATTTTGAAATCTCTTGTATGATAATAATGTTTTTTTGTTATAGTGTCATTCTCAATGTTCATAAACTATTTATCATGTTTTCGTCAAATTTAGAGTCAACGGACCAGAATTTATAAGAAGATTCAAAATTACGTTCAATTTAAATAAATTTAAGGACTTTAGAATTAAAAATTTGTTCAGTATAATTTCACAAATTAAGTGTCCTTGATATGCTAAAATTGGGTGTTTTTTAAAGATGATTGAGGAGCTACATCATATGTGGATATTCTAGATACTTTAAGGGTTTTTATTGATGTTATGAAAATAATGATCATGTGCATGTAGTTTTTTTGTTTGAACTAGTTGTAAGACAACATACATTACGGCGTGTTAAAACGCAAGTCATCTAACTCTGTATGTTCTAACCATCCAGCTATTGTTTTTCTTGCTTGCGGTTGTGCCAGTGAATTTGATGTAATTAACTATGTATATATAAACGTATTAAATTTATGGTGATTTGGCTTTGAATATAAAAATATAAACAAACTAAGAAGCTAAGAACAAAGACATGGGTAACTACATAAGAACGTTTAAAGTTACAACAGCTCTGTTTAAAGTTACAACAGCTCTGTTTAAAGTATCAAAGCGTGGGTAAAAACACGACATTCATTGTTTCGGATATCACCAAAAAATTACGTTGTAGTAAAAATAAGAGTTAAGAAACACAAAAACAAACTATCGCATAAGCAAAATTTAAATATGTGGCATACCTTAATTAATTATAAAAATTAAAATATTTATTACTGATAGAAAAAAAAATAAATCAAATTAAAAGTAACATAAAAAACAAAAACTAAATTATAACAAAAAAAGGAAAGAGTAGTAATAAAATGAATAAAAGGGTGACGTCAGGTTCAAACCTTTATTACTCTTAGCACTAACAAACACCTTCACCAATCACCAATGGGTCAATTTTGCAAATTTTAAGAGGAAAATTAAATTATAGCAGCATGTTTTTAGTCGGTGGCATATGCCACCAAGTTTAAAATAATAAATATAAAATTAACATTTGAAAAGCTACAAACTAAGCGGGAAATATGTAACAAATAATAAATAATTAAAAGAACCATTAGTGCTATATACTTTTAATTAAATAAATCATGTAAAGTGAAAACAATCGAAGAAAGTTAAAGACAAAAGGCACAATACATTTCGAACACATATGATTACTTGATTTAGGCGATTTTGAAACTTTTAAACTTCCATTCTTATATATCATATTTTGATTTTGATATAATGCTATCCGATATTTTATTCATATTACCATTTTAATATATCATAACTTGTTGAAAGTTTTCTTATCATTAAAAATAATGTTAAACCATTCTAAGATGCCCTAATGGTAGGCTCTTGGGTTTTCCGGTGAATACCCAGGTTCGATTCTCACTAGGTAAACACTTTGAGTGGTCAACCTACGATGATGTTCGGGGAATGGCAAGTCAAGTCTGAGCGTAGTGCGATTATACGTAGATAGGGTAGTTCAAACCTCACCCGTTGAATTTGAGTTAGAGCCGTTAGTCATTGCCTCTTGTGACGTTCTGGAGTGGAAGTGCTGCAGTCCAGTTAGCAAGTTAGCCAGTCTGGTAACACTTATCAAGAATAATATGACATTTTCTTATAACGATATCCAATCTTTTATTCACATTACGTACCCTACACTTAAATTACCATAACTTGTTATGACGTTTTTAAATCATCAAGAATGTTGTATTATACCCAATCTTTTATTCACATTGCTCTCGATTTACATATACCAAACTTGTTTAGAATTTCTCTTTTCATCAAAAAGAATGTTATATTTTGATATAATGATATCGAATATTTTATTCACATTATCCTCAATTTAAATATATCATAACTTGTTAGGAAGTTTTCATATCATCAAGAAGAATGTTATACATTTACATCGAGTATTGTGGAGTGGTTCTATTCACGTGTGTTGTGAGGGGCTCCATCCATATGTCCCAACGGTTACATTCCACCCACGATGCCCCTCACGCCACCCCAATCACGCTCCGGTTCGCGTCCCCCTATTACAGTGTTCGCGACCAGGGTGGACAGCCACGTGGGTCGCACCCTCCCTTCACGCCCGGGACAAGGGATAGCTTTATGCATAGATATTCAATATTTTACTCACCTTACCCTCTATTTAAATATACCCTAGCTTATTAGGAAGCTTTCTTATCATAATAAAGAATGTTATGTTTTTATATAATTTGATATCTAACACTTTATTCATACTACCCTCTTTTCAAATATACCATAACTTGTTAGTAAGTTTTCTTATCATAAAAATGAATGTTATATTTTAATATAATGATATCAGATATATATTCACGTTAATCTCAATTTAAATATAACATAACTTGTTAGGAAGTTTTCTTATCATAAAGAAGAATATTGCTCCTATAACACACATATATGTACATATTTGTATATGTATATGGATGAGTATAAATGAAAACTATCCAAATTTTAAGAACCAACTTTTTAGATGAGACTCACATGTGTTTCATAGGAACTGCAAATAAAAAAGTAAATAAAAACGACAATATTTTTGTAACTAAATGAAAGATCATGAGCAATTTGTTTGATGAAAAGGTAGGGAAAAATCACCCGACACAATATTAATGAGTACACCTTTAAAAAGTTAAGTCGATGATTACTTATACATGTGTGGATACTCTACGCGTGCGGTTCAAGCTACGTCTACATCACATTTGTGCATTATTTTTGGTGTGGATTAGTTAGAGTATGATTAACATATTTTATTTTCTTTAAACGGTGGTGACCATCCAAAATGTTTATCCAGGAAAGATTTGAATTCGGATCCCCTTGATAAAACTTTCGAGACGGTTTACCATCAAGTCAACTTATTAGTCGTAATAGCTTACCGGCCTTTAAATATATTAATTATGTAACTAAATCTTTGTAAAAATTAACTACCACAACTTCAATTTAACATACAAAAATTATGAACTTCCTCACCATCTAATAAAATACCAACTTTTATTGCATGCTTCCCGACTTTTCAAGGCATGAAATATAATATTTTTAGTTATAATAAACAACAAAAAACTGGAAAAAAAAATAAAAAATATAAAAAAAAGGTGGAATGTTGTGGGTTGCACGTGAGTGGTAGCAAGAAACATGACCGTTAAAAAGACGACAAAAATCTGAAACAATTACTGACTTGATATCAGCTGCACATGGCCCACTTTATCTCATACTGGTGATTTTTTTAAATGTATATACTTGCTTCTCTTTTTAGACTTCTTTTATATTTGTCATTTCTTTTATAAGAGTCTTAATTTTTAACATATTTGTTGATAGAGTTTTGACTTTTAATATGTTTGTTTTAATTGATATTCACTTCCTATCAAATACCATATATTCAGTAATAATATTATAACTATATAATAACGAATTGTCAAAGCATGTGTAAATATCAACTATTATTATGGTGTGTCTGTGTCATTAAAATCACTAAAACCAAAATGACCCAAAAAATTATAATTCTGACGTTTTCGTATGCGTCCAAAACCAAACCGCGGCAAAACGCGGGTCTAATCTGCTAGTACCTTTTTAAAAATAACTCTATTATGTTATAATCTTGTCACTTTAACATTAGGTTATGTGTTTAACAATATGAAACAACTTCTTTGTATAAAGTGTATGTAAGATTGTGTAAATCAGATCATGAAACGACTCAATCACTCTTTAGACGATACATAAAGCACTAGTTACACGTATAGTAATTTTTATTTTGGATCTTTTTATAAACTTTGTTAGATAAAAAATCACATGCTCTTATTTGTCAACCTTATTTCAAATAAGAACTGACATATTAATGTAATAATTTGCTTTTTTCTTTTTTTAAATGATAAATATAATATTAATATTGTTATACAAGATAATGTTATTGTTATCTACTGTGATTTGTGATAACAACATGCTGGATGTATGCTTGTAAAATAGGGTCTTTTCGATTTGCATTCTTCATTTTTACATTTAACTTAAAAGTTTCTGAAATGAAAAACAATGATAACTTGATTTCAACGTATGTTATCAAAGGTGTATACAAACTCGATGGATATTGTGTAGACATGTATTCAAATTTGAGTTCATTCAATTAAACATGAAACTTATTATTACTTCAAACATAAACAGAAAAAAAAATACATGTGCGTTCTTTGTGTTTGAATACAAAATGATTCGACTAAAATGATGATTTTACAATGTAATTTTTATACATTGACATAGATAATAATCTTAATGTAATCAAGTCATTTAGATCTTTAAGATTTACTTAAGACCAAACACGAAATAATTTTTGTTATGAAGATCTAAATCTTGATTTTAGGTTAAAGATTTTGATTTGGGATTTTAAATCAATTTAGGCTCAAGGTTTCAGCTTATGATTTTATATATTACTAATTATTAATTTTGGAATGCTTAGCGGGTTGTACAATGTGTTTAGTGGGTTATATCCACCCTTGTCTTTTTTTAATTCTCAAATTTATTTTATTTTAATATAATATTGTTAAATTTTTACAATTTAGCCCCAACATTTTTTACATTCAAATTTGATCCCCCTATGCTTTTCATATTTTACAAATTTCACAAGTTAACTTATCGCAACGTATGTGTGTGGTTTAACATCTTTACCCTTACTTTCTTTCCCGTTTAACGACCCCATCGTAACGTGCTGGTTCTATACCGGCTTACTTATTGTTTAATATGTTTTACGTTTCGCTTACGTGGTTTAATGTTCTTACACATACTTTTGTTCATTTTATTTTTCGTTTTTATTTTTTTTAATGCTAGCTTTTTCGGTGTTGGTGGTAATTGGCGGTGGTGTATCATTGCGTCCCCCGTTGCAATGCGCGAGGCTTAATACTAGTTGTTACTAATACAATTAAAATCAAAATATAATAGCAACACAAAAACTTAATACAAAAATTTAAACTTTTGAATTAAAAGAGTTAAATGACCCAAATCATATGGATAAAAAACGAAGCTTCCTCAAAATAGAAACAAATTACAACTAGGTTTTTTTAATTTCAAACTTATAATATTATTAAATCACATAATCCACTACTACTTATTAAACTTAGACACTAATGATCATTAACTTAGAGCATTAATATCTCATTCCCTATCTTTATCCATATAATTATATTAAAAATCACTATTTTTTCTCTCTTATTTTTAACTTTATCATTACTTTTTCTCTTTACTTCACTCACAACCACTTAAAATATATTAAAACCATTATATGGTTTTGAACAGTGTTTTTCCCAAAATACAAATTGAAAAGTAAATTTACCATATCCTTCACTCACAACCACTTATAACCATACCGTATAATATAGGAAATACACTCACATAAATATAGGGAACCGGTTATGAATGCTCTTAAGTGATTAAGGTAAGATATCCAAGACCTAAAATCAGAGAGAGATTTTGAATTCAAGTCTCACTATAAAACAAATATACTTAGGGTTGAGACATGAGTTTTTCCACTTGTGAGTTTCTTCCTGAGATGGTTGAATAAGATCTATCATCCGAAATAACATCATACATTTACCATAAGAAAACTTATCAGTTTTAAACCTAATTTTACTTTACAATATTTCATTTACCCTTGAGCTAAAACCCAAAAGATAGTTTTTACATTTGGTCAAAATCATCATTGATTGATTTATCTTAAAAGTCATAAAAAAAGTAAAAAACAATTAACCGGCTGAGCCGGTTCCTTTGAACCGAATATATCACAGCGTTCAAACGATAATGAAGAAAATATTAGTAGGGCAACACACTCAATCTTTTGCCGCTCTTCCCCACCCACAAACCTCCCAATAATATTTTCAACTTCAAATTTCCAATCAAAATCCAAACTTTCTTCTTCTGTGTTTGATGATGTAAAGAACCCTGAAAACCCATTGAAAATCGACCCCAAATCACCTCAAATATGGCGTTATTGGGGCTAAATCTTTACTGTTTTGCCTACATTGGTTTGATGCTTTGTGGGTTTTGTTCTGCTGGTGACCCTTTTGCAAATTTCGAACTTGAGTTTGGTTATGTGACTGCTTCTCCACTTGGGGTTCCTCAACAGGTTGATTTCATCTTTACTTGTTTGCTCTGCTTTTGCTGTATGAGACTATGAATGCCTTTTAAGTGTTTGATGAAATGCCTAAGTGTTTTTTAGTTGTTTCTTTTGGTTGGGTAGGCATTGTAATGTTATTAGTTGTGTCATGGAAGTTGTATTAGAAGAGATTTTTGATTTTCTTTGCCCCTAAAAGAGGGTGGAAATCTTTACTAAGATTTTGTTTGAAATTAATGGTTGTATTGAGTTCTTGGTTTCTGTTTGGTTGTTTATTCAGTGATTTTATATCGAAAAGAGGATGATTCTTGGGTTTATTGGGCATTTTGGAAGAATATTTTGAGAAAATCTATCACAACTTCAGTTAATTGTTAATAACATCTTCAAGATTTATATTTCACATAAAAGTTTGTAAACCAGAAACAGTTTTACCAATGGCTGTTAATCAGAATTGTGATTTTTGTGGATGAGCTATATTGAAGTAGGTAGGACTGCAAAGGTATTGAATTTTACACACAGGTTACAAAATGTCATAAAACAGACAATTAGGGTATTTTTCAGCTGATGTAGATTTATTAGCAATGAAGTTAGTACTAACATGAATTAAATATTTACTCAAGGCTTTATTTTTGCATATTTAACACTTGTGGTCTGGTTTTTTTAAACTCAAATTACAGGTCATTGCAGTGAACGGAAAGTTTCCGGGTCCAACACTAAATGTTACAACGAATTACAATGTAGTTGTCAATGTGAAGAACAAATTGGATGAAAGCCTCCTTGTTACATGGTATTGTTTAAGTTGATTACGTACAATATGAATACACAATGTGTGTTTTATGGTTTTTTAGTATATTATTCTACATTTTAAGTTTTATAACTCATGTTTTTAGGCCTGGAATAGAGATGAGGCGATCTTCGTGGCAAGATGGAGTGCTTGGCACCAATTGCCCTATTCCTGCACATTGGAATTGGACTTACCAATTTCAAGTCAAAGATCAAATTGGTAGCTATTATTATGTTCCATCTATTAATTTCCAACGGGCAGCAGGTGGTTTTGGTGGTTTCATAATCACAAACCGCAAAGTTATTCCACTTCCATTTAATACCCCTGATGGAGATATTGTCATTACTATTGGCGATTGGTATACTCGTGATCATAAGGTTTCTGCTTTGTCTTTCATTTAAGTTCCCATATTATTAAGAATCATGATAAGTTTATAATTTTATGCCTAATTAGTGGTTCATATTTATTTAAATGAAGGATTTGAGGGCTTCACTTGATGCTGGGAAGGAACTTGGTATGCCGGATGGAGCTCTCATTAATGGCAAGGGACCGTTTAAATATAATTCCTCTGTGCCAGATGGCATTGAGCATGAGACAATTAATGTTGATCCAGGTAGATTTTTTTTTGGGTTACTGATATAATAATGTTACATTGTCACTTAAAACTTGCAAGATTTAATTTTCTAAGAAAGATTTTGTAGTTTAAATGTTGATATTAACATGGATGATGTATTAATATATTAAAGTTTGAACATATATTTTATCATTTAAGTCATTGATGGCAACATTTTTAGAAAATGTTATGCTTGTTTGTTTGACAATTAAAAGTTTTTATTTTAATTTCTAGAGCCAGTTTATAGTTTCAAATTGTTGTGCTTTCTTCTTCTTTTGGCCGTTTGGGTGAAAAGTTGATAACCATGTCATATAAGGATACACAAATAGAAAAATGATACGACCTTGTAACATGTACTTATTTTTCACATTCTTTTTTGAATCAAATAGTATTTCGTGTATCTCAAAGGTAGTCCAATTATAGAGTTTTGTTTTTAATCTCTTTATGTTTACATTCTTTAAATCCTTATTCATCTCTAATATCTGAATGATAATTGCAGGGAAAACTTATCGAATTCGTGTGATCAACGTTGGAGTATCAACTTGTTTAAATTTTAGGATTCAGAGCCACAATTTACTTCTTGCAGAAGCAGAGGGACATTATACATCCCAACAAAACTATACTAGTTTGGATATTCATGTTGGACAATCATATTCGTTTTTGGTAACAATGGATCAAAATGCAAGTAGTGATTATTATATCGTTGCAAGTGCTAGATTTGTGAATCAATCAGAATGGCAACGAGTAACAGGAGTTGCTATTTTGCACTATTCAAACTCTAAAGGACGGGCTTCTGGTCCTCTTCCTGACCCACCAAATGATGTGAACGATAATTCTTTTGCAGTGAATCAAGCTATGTCCATTAGGTATGTTTCTTTATTTTCGTTTTAGGGGTTATTTTGATTTGGCTTTTGAAATTGATCCATGTGATATAAAATCATCATATTATAAATAAAAATGTGTTGCACAAGATAGGTGTTTAATGTG
This sequence comes from Flaveria ramosissima, assembly GCA_025215565.1. Lineage (NCBI taxonomy): Eukaryota > Viridiplantae > Streptophyta > Magnoliopsida > Asterales > Asteraceae > Flaveria > Flaveria ramosissima. The sequence goes on from CM046035.1 coordinate 15,515,275, forward strand.
CTTATATTGTTTCAAGTTGTAGTAATCAGATCATTAGTTATTTGATTGTTTGGCAAAGTTTGATTATTTAATGAACTTATACATTAAATGATTAAAATATGCATTCTTATGTATTGTTGATAAGTATTAGATTTACTAATTACTTTCAAATTTGCCAAACACCCTACAATCAGTTTGCTGCAGCATGTATGAACCTGATATATGGTCCCTGAATTATCAGAGAATTATGATCAGATTCACTTCATCAGAATATTCAAAATAAATATTTGGACCTTGTGTCGCAATAATCGCATAATCATTTTTATAGTGCAATTTATAAATGAAGATAATTGCAACTAAAATCTGTTGTCTATCAGGATGAACAACACTGCAAGTGGAGCCCGCCCAAACCCTCAAGGCTCTTTTCGTTACGGTTCAATTAACGTGACTGATGTATATGTGTTAAGAAATGTTCCACCAATCACAATTGATGGGAAAGTTCGGGCGACATATAATGGGATTTCGTTTGTGAACCCTAATACACCCGTGAGACTTGCAGACACTTATAAAGTCAAAGGATCTTACAAACTTGATTTCCCAAGTACGCCCCTGAACAGACCTCCTACTATGGACAGATCTCTTATCAATGCTACCTATAAAGGATTTGTAGAGATCATATTGGAGAACAATGACACAGTAGTTCAAAGCTTTCATATGGATGGCTATTCGTTTTTTGTTGTCGGGTATGTGTATTTATCATCATACATTCTCACTTCTATTTTTCAAAATGATGTAAATGTTATAATGGTTAAATGTTATTTATTGTTAGGATGGCATATGGAGAATGGACGGAAAATAGCAGGGGTTCTTATAATCGTTGGGACGCAATAGCACGCTCCACCACCCAGGTTTCTTATTCTTTTAACATGATATATAGATTTAGCAAAATGGGCGGGTCGGGTTGACATGTAACACTTTCGGTCCAACTTTTTTTTTTCATATATAAATAACTTCCTTGCTAATTCTGAGTACCAAAACTATAGTTTTACTTTAGTAATTATATTATTCATCGAGTAACAGTGGCTCATGAGGTTTTATTATATCTTCTAAAAATACACTCGGTAGCTTTTGACCCATTTCTTTTGATAGTTATCTTATTTAATATGACCCGTTAGAGACAAAACATAACCCACATCGACTCTTTAATATATTTTTGTTGAATTATATAGGTTTTTCCTGGAGGATGGACGGCAATACTTGTTTATCTTGATAATGTTGGAGCATGGAATCTTAGAGCGGTAAATCTTGACAGATGGTATTTGGGTCAAGAAACTTACATGAGAATCATTAATCCTGAAGATGACGGCCAGAAAACAGAACAACCGCCACCTGATAATGTCTTGTTTTGTGGCGCCCTTGCCCACTTTCAGAAGTATAATCTCTTAAACACTTACTATGCTTACGTTCACGTATCTTAATGGGTTAGGTAACACCATAATGGGTTGGTACGGGTCAATTTTGGTTGACCCGAAACACTTCTTGTTTAAAACTTTATAATCTTTCATAAATAGTTATTGTGTCAAACATGTTTACAAATATTATAGTAATTTGTCCAACTCGGATTAATGAATACTTATGTTTGCATTTCAGGCCACAAAGATTCTCTTCGGCTGATTCGAGCATCCAAGAATTATTGAAACTGAATCTAAAGATGTTGATGGCATTTGCAGTTATCTACATGATGGTTTGAAGATCTTTTGGAGATGGGATTTAACTTAAGTGTTCAAAGGACATTGCTTTTTGGGTAATTAGTGTTTATTTTTAGTTAGAGAATTTGGTGGTTGTGAGAACACACTACCTTCATTGTTCTTGTTTTAGTGGAAGGTATAGGGTTTGTTGATTAATCTTCTTTGTATGCTAAAAGCATCAAAGGCATGAATTTGAAATCATATTTTGGTAATCAAACCCGTTAGGTAATCAGTCTAACGCCACTGGTTCGAGCTAGGATTTTTGTCAACGCCGATCTAATACTAGAAGACTAAACATGTTTTATCATGAAAAGTTATCTGGTCGAACGGCACCATTGACACTAGAGTAGAAACTAAGAAGGTTGTTTTATGCCCATGGTGTGAAAACAATATCATATTAACGACTTAACATTTGCACCTTCGTAAGTAATCTTTTTGTAACAAAACGCACCTAGCAAATGTCTCACTTGGTAATTTCCCTGTACCTCCACTACTAATCCAAGGTCAATGTAAAATTTTCTACATATCCCCCTCATGTAAGTAAAGTCTCTGTTACTGATCGAAAGATCCTTGAACCTCACCATTCTTAGAAGCATATGAGCATTATGACGATACGAAATGTCGGTCTATGTGCAAAGAACCATATGGGCATTCTGACAATACGTTTTGTCGGTCAATGGATAGAGAACCATAAGCGCATTATGGTGATATGTCATGTCAGTTTATGAGTTGAGAACCATTCGGTCTATGGGTGGTAAACCATAAGGGTATTGTTATGATACGACTTGTCGGTCTACGTACAAAGAACCTTAAGGGCATTATGACAATACGAATGCTGGTCTATTAGCGATAAACCATATCGGCATTTTTATGGTACGACATGTCAATCTATAGGCAAAGAATCACAGTGGCATAATTACGATACAATCTATCACTTATCATTTATGGGATGTAAACCATAAGTGCGGAGTTAGAATATGTATGTAAACTAACAAAAATTGCTAGCATTTAATATAAATCCTCATTTGAATATGTTGTGTGTATGATGTGATTATATGTTACAATAATGATGTGATCAAGATTAAGGACATGTATAGTATGGTATACTAAGGGGCTGTTTGATTACTGGTGACTGAGTAAGATCTGACTGAGTCAAAAGCTGACCCAGTAAGAAGTTCTAACTGGGTCTGTATCTGACTGAAACTTGGCTGTTTGATTTAATATCTGACTGACTCTGCTGAATGAGAAAAATAACCACCGTGTGTCTGTGTACACTTCTGTTAAATTTCTTTGCTAGTTGAGTGTGAAATGATAAATATACCTTTAATAATAATAATAATAATAATAATAATAATAATAATTATTATTATTATTATTATTAATAATATATATATATATATATATATATATATATATATATATATATATATTCACAAACCTCATTCATGAACCTCATATATATAGATATTATTTCACAAGTCCCCTAAAACAGAATGTTATTAGCAACTGCAATTGTGTTTCTTCTTGAATCAATAATTAAATAAAGACATAACTTGCTGAAAAAAAATAACATCTTGCAATCTATTTCAAATAGCAAATTGCTCAGCTGAGGAGCAGATGATGTCAAAACTGAATTCAATAATATACAGAGATATATGTAATGTAGCACATATAAACATGCGATCTCTCTCCACTCAGCTGATTCTCACTGATTCTTCCTTGCCTGCTACTGATTTTCTTCTTGCTACCAAATCTCAAACTCTCACCAGTACAAGCGTAGAAATCCTTGTATATTACTTTTGCAGCAAAAATCTTAAAGAACATAAAAGTTTTGTGCAAACAACCGTAGTGACTCCATGACATCAGGGTTGGGATCCTTGGCTATAGCAATTGCTTGAGCTTGCAACTCCATTGAATCTCTAACAAGTTGACCCCCACATCATCAGACATAACACCCAGCCTTTTTAGAAGCTTTGACCCAAGCTACAAACTTGTCTACACATAAAAAAACTTCATCAGACATAACACCCATCCTTTTTACATGATTTAAGGTCTTAAAAGGTGTGAAAGATTGTTAACGCTGTGACCTTACCAAGAAAAGGATGCCCCACTCCAAAAGAACTTTAACATCTATAAGATTTCTAATCAGCCAGGGGGAAGGCGGTCGGGGGGGGGGGGGGGGGAGCAGGCGAGCAAGCGAGCGGCCGAGCGGTCGGGGGTTGCAGCGTCGGCGGTCGCGGTCAGACGAGCGGCCGAGCGGGTTGCAGCGTCGGCGGCGTGGGTTGAGCGTCGGGGCGTCGGGCGGAGGGCGGCCGGGGGGGGGGGGGGGGGGGGGGGGGGGGGGAAGGTGGAGGTCGACCAAAGGAGAAAGGTTTTTGAGGTGTTTAGGGATTTTGTGGTCAGACAAGTATTTTGGGGGAGAAGAAATTTTGGGTCAGACATGAAAAAATCAAGGTTTGGGTCAGAATCACTTACCGGGTCAGACCACCCAGTCAGACCAATCAAACACCCTGACTGGCTGACCGGGTCAGCCAGTCAGTGGTCAGCTCGTGGGTCAGACCAATCAAACACCCCCTAAGTTGTGTTATAACTCACTTAGGAATGTTGGTTTGTAGTATGCATGTAAAGTTAGTAGACTTATGTTAGGGGCTGTTTGGCAGCCTTTTAATCAGCCTCTTAATGGTTCAGATGTTCGAATGATTCAACACTTAATGGTTCAGACTGTTTGTTTTGCGAACAAATGTCTGAATGGTTCAGACATTTGCCTCTGAATGGTTAAGCATTATATTAATGCTGAATGGTTAAGAGGTCTAATGCTGAATGGTTAAGACCTCTCATCTGAATTGGTCAGACATTTGTCTTTGAATAGTTAAACGATATACTAGTTCTTAATGGTTCAGACCTCTTAATGGTTCAGACCTCTTACTTGTTCAGCACTTAATCATTCAGATATTGCCAAATAGCTCCTTAGTCTTTTAAATAACGTTAAACAATGTGGAATGATTTTCAGCTGAATAAAATTTTCTGTTTAAAAATTATGATCCTTAGATATAACTTTAACCAAAAATGTAATATTATATATAATACTAATTATCAACTTTTGTATGCTATTAGGGTTGTACCATGTGCTTTAGTGGGTTGTACTCACCCTTCTTCTTTTTTTATCTTTAACTCTTTTATTTTAACCCAATACTTTTACATATTTTACAATTTATCTCTAATATTTTTTACTTTCAACTATGGTTCCCTATACTCTTCATATTTTACAAAATTTTCCATCTTACGTTTCAGTTTGAATTTTGCGAGTTATCACGCCGCAACGTGCGTGTGTGGTTTAACGTTTTTACGCTTATTTTTCCCCTTTTAATGGCTCCGTCACAATGTGTTGGTCCTACATCGACTTATTTTTTTATATGTTTTAAGTTTCGTATGCGTGGTTCAACGCTTTTACGTCTACTTTTCAACCAGTTTCAATTTTTTTTTGTTTTTTATTTATTTTTAATATGAATTTTTCAGGTGTTGGTGGTCGCTAACGGTAGTGTGTCATTAATATTACTTGGAACGATGTTACGCCCCCCGCCGTAACGCGGGAGCTTAATACTAGTTAAAAAACAAATTTTCAAGATGATGCCAAAATTTATTTAGACATCTTATTTTACAAAAATAATGACATGATAATTAGAGAGTGAAGAAAAAGATCGAAAATAACAAAAAGAGCCACACCACATGGGAATTTGTGACCAAATGATGGTAACTTGCTCCACAAGCAAACATATTCATAAGAATCTTATTATTTGGTTTCCATTATCTTCCCTCAATATATCCAACATTCACTCTCTTGTCTTGTAATAATTACTCTATTCGCATTTGCCACTTAAAACACTATATTTCATTCTTATATTTCTATAGGATTTATGCTACATAAAGATTATTTAATATATTTACTTTTTCTATTAAGGTCATTATTTGTTGAATTATCAATGTATTCCTAGTTATTTAAATAATACTAATTATCAATTTTTGGATGTATTAATTGTTGTACTATATGCATAAAATAGTTGTACATTCCTTTTTTTCTTTTAGTTTTTTGTTTTAAACCCAATAAATTTACATATTTCACAATTTATCCCCTAAATAATTTTTTCACTTTCAAATTTGATTCCCAAAACTTTTATTTTTTACAAACTTTTTGATTAATGGTCTAAATTTTTAGAGTTAACACGCCGTAACGTACACGTTTGTTTCAAAGTTGTTACGCTTATATTTTCCCATTTAACATCCCCATTGTAACATGCGAGTCCTAGATCGACTTAGTTATTATTTTTAATGTTTTTAGGTTTCACGTGCTTGGTTCAACGTTTTTACGTCTACTTTGCGTTTGTTTTTAATTTTCCGGTGTTGATGGGGCCCGACGGTGGTGTGACATTGATGCTACTTGACATGGTTTTACGCCACCCGCCGCAACGCGGGGGGCGTAATACTAGTTTCTATATATTTTTTAACTAAAACATGTTAATGATAAAAATGAACTTTACTTCTTTTTAAATACTTTTTATGTTTCTAACAGACAAATATATGATTGCGACGAACAAAACCATCTCACATCCATCATCGTAAATTTGTCACAACAGGGTCTCTTGTGACAAATTTGTGATGATTTTAACTGACGTAAATAATATATCAATGAGATAACAGAAGGCCGGTCCTAGCGTTAGTATCTTTTTAGAGGGTTTAGCTCCATGTACGATTAAATTCTATATGATTGTATAATATATAAAATACGTCCATACACATATGCTATACACTCGTATAAACATGATACACGTCTCTATCAATAAATACATATAATAAAATAGAAGGTATATTTAACAAACATGATAATAAATACTTATAAACCTGAAATATATAATAAAAATAGACACACCCATGACCATATGTCACTAGACACTTGCTATGATTCCTTTTCATTTTTGAAATCTTTTACTCCTAAAATATAAAATTATTATGTATACTTTATAATACTTTTATCCTAGGATACCTTCTGGTCAACCTGCATCTTTGTGCCTCCATGAGTGTCCATGAATCAACAACACAACTTCAATGAGTACACATGTTGCTTATTTAAATTCAAACACTTGGATTTTGACTTCCCCACCATTTTATGTTGACTTCTTGACTTTGACTTCTATTCATACATATAAGATATCCACTTCTATATATCCATTACAAACATTCCTATCAAATATTCACTTGATCATCTAGTTTTGACTTCTGATATGATCCACCTTCATTTCGTCACAAATAATCTAGCCATCCGTCGCTAATACTCTTCACCATCCTCTAATGACTTCCAACTCTTTTTCTATGCCATTTTCTTGATGTTTACTCGTCACTCGGTACGTACATACTTCCTGTTATATTGTCGATGATTTGTTATCTCGTTATGTTTTTATCGCGTCTTTTCTTTAAAGTTATGGTTAATTGGTTAGTTTGTGAGCTTATTTCTTGAAAACTGCTGACTTAACTCGTCGCAAACCTATGGATGCATGCATTCATACTAGTGACTTAGTGAATACGGTTACTAGTGTGATTTTGCTTGTTAGAATTCGGGTTGATTAGCGAATTGAAGTTTGATCATACAAATTCTAACGTTGCTATTAGTTTTTGCTATTAGTTTTAGCGTAGGTCAACCTGATTGAGTGTATACACACTACTATGATGCTAATTAGCTAGTGACCTCACTTATTGTCACCAAACACCTTTACAAATTTCACCATTTGACAATAGCGACAAAATTTTCGTCGCAAGGCCTAGTTATCTTGGGACTCAACGGGGACGGTATATAGTATGTATCACTTAGTGACGTACAAATTAGAATGTCATGTATCTTTACGCTTGAGGGAATGTCGTCGCAGCTAATAAGGTAATAACCGAGCGGGTTGAGAATTGTCATCGTATATTAGGATATATGTATGTCTTAAAACTAGAGTAGTGTTTTATTTTTTTTAATTTTATTTTATACCCCTGTTTTTCAAAAAGTGTTCGTAAATGTATACTTGTAAGATTTTAGTCATTTAACCAAGTTGGTGTCACAAAAAGAGAAAATAATTAAAACTTATTTCTACACTTATGGCATTCAAAATGGTATATACATGGCATTCAAAGTGGTATATACATATTTAAATATTTTATTGACATTTTAATCTCACACCGCTTGCAAATGACTGTTTTAAAGTGAGGGACTACGTCATGTCTCCTTCTATTTTTTTAAAACGAACGCTTAAGGATTCGCCAGTATGTTGTTTGAAAGTTAAAGGCTTTGCGTCACAGCCCCTACCTTTTAAACAGTCATGATATGATTTTTCAATCCAACAACTGTTTGAATTTAGGGTGACACATTTGATTTTAGGGGTGGTGTAGAAATAGTTGACACATATTTAGTGTTGTTCAGAATAATCGAAAACCGAATTGTATCTATAACAAAAAAAACGAACCTAATTGTGAAGAATTTGGTATTTAGTTCAGTAATTTCTAACCGAATCCAATTATGGATTCATGTTTTGGTTCGATTAACAATTATACAAAATCTTGCTTATTCGGTTACTTATTCGAAACAAAATAATAACCAGTTTAATTGGATAACCAAACCAAACAAACCAGTTTATTAGGTTAATTTCTTTTCAGTTAGGCCTATTTCTAATAGGGTTTGCACATTCGGTTAACAGTTAAACTCAAACAATATTAATAACCGAACAAACAGAACCAAATAAATCAGAAAAATCGTTAACCGAATCGTTAAACACCCCAAACAATAAAACCATTATAAGCATGCTAAAAAACTCACAGTCAAAAGCAATTCAAAGTGACAGCAACCGTTGCAAAAGGCATATGCCACCATGCGTCATAAGCATGCTCAAAACTCACATGTACTCTTCTCATGAAGACATCCACTTATAGGTAAAGCCCCTATATATTACAATTTGTGACAAAATCTTTGTCGCTACTCCACGTCATGGTAAACATTTAAATTCTAATGATGTTTACTAGTGTCATTACAATAATGGGTTAATATCATACATGTTTGCCCTTATTGGTATAACAGATGTTTCATACATGTTTATAAATTAAATGTGATCATCATGATTTTTATATTCAGTTATTCCCTTTACTTTTCATGCAAATTAATTGTTGTTCCTGAATGTATTACTAAAATCAAACATAAAAAATGTTATATATAAAGTTCAGAGTTGCTATTGATAAATAAGATTAACAACGATCTATCGATGTCAAATATGCTTTAATGGTAAGAAGTTAGTCTATCAAGAGAAACTTTCGAGAACAGTAAGACATAATATCTAAGTGCTAATGGTCGAAAAGTGCGTTTATATATGTTGAAGGTGAGTTAGTATCGAGGTATGTGAAGTATTGATGGATACTTAATACAGTTAGAGATTTTAAGTGTTAGGCATGTTAACACTAATTAGTTAATTAATGAAAGTAAAATTACTATTGATAGTACATACTGCTAACACGAAATAAAAGATTCACTTAAACTTTTTCTTTAGTTATAAACCCTTAGAACCAGGTGGTTAGGCATATATATATATATATATATATATATATATATATATATATATATATATATATATATATATATATATATATATATATATATATATATATATATATATATATATATATATATATATATGTATGTATATATATATATATATCTATATATATATATATGTATGTCTATATATATATATATATATATATATATATATATGTATGTATATATATATATATATATATATATATATATATATATATATATATATATTAGTGATGAAAAATTTTTAGAAAGATTTTCTACAACTCGTTTTCAATGTAATTGTTTTGTAATCATTTCATAAATAGTTGATGATGGTAGTTTCTTATCAATTAATTAAAGCTTTCAAATGTTAATATGTTGTTTCTAACTCTTTATATCCGAGAGGTACAATTCAATAAGACAATAATTCATTATTAGTTTTCATAAGAAGAGAAAAAAAGTTGTAGTAAACAGTTAATGAAAACCAAATTTATTTAATAATATCTATAAATTTAGAATATGTAAATGAGCATGTGTGTACTAACCTTATTTTCTAAAATAAATTTATATATTACTAATTACCAATTTCATTATGCATAATGGTGTTTTACATTATGCGTATATAGGGAGTTTTTCAAAAAAAATTAACTTTTCACTTTTAACCCAAAAGTTTTTATATTTTGCAAAGTAACCTTCTAAAATATGATTATTTTTACTTTAAACCTAAAACTACTCATATTTTGCAATTTAATCTAACAAAATTTATACTTTCAACTTTGGTCCCCTATACTTTTAAGATTCTTCAAATTTTTGTCTTACGTTCGTTCTACGTTTTGCAAGTTAACATGACACAAATAAGCATGTGCGACTCACCAATTTTACGTTTCACTTTACGTATCTTCTAAATTCTGTGAGTTAACACAACACAACGTGCGTGCGTGGTTTATCGTTTTTACGTCTATTTTCTCCCTTTAACGGGTTCGTCGCAACGCGTGAGTCCTAAATCGACTTAGTTATATTTTTATATGTTTTACGTTTTGGTCTTATTTTTTGTATTAACACACCGCAACTTCAATGTTGATGGTAATTAATAATGGTGTGACACTGATGTTATTTTTCCACGATTTTACACCCCCCGCAACGCGGGGAGCTTAATTCTAGTATAATACTAATTATCAACTTGATTTATGCATTATGGTTGTATATTGGGCTTTAAAAATTAAACTCCCAATTATCATTTGGTCAACTAAATTATAAGTGTTGGGTCAACTTTTCAAACTATTTATATATTATTAGATATAATACTAATTACTAAATGTTTTGTGCATTATGAGTTGTAACCTAGGCTTATTAGGTTGTATCCACTTTTGTTTTTTTTCTTTTTGTTATTACCTAATAATTTTATATCTTTACAACTTAACCCTTATTTTTTCACTTTTAACTTTGGTTCCCTATAATTTTCATCTTTTACTAAATTTTTGTTTTACGTATCGGTTTAAATTTTTACGAGTTAACACGTCGCAACGTGTGCGTGTGTGTGTGGTTTCAACGTTTTTACGCCTATTTTTTTCATTTAACAACCACGTCACAACGCGCGGTTCTTAGATTGACTTAATTATTATTTTTAATGTTTTATGTTTCATGTGCGGATTTAACGTTTTTACGAATACTTTTTATTCGGTTTTATTTTTCCCATTTTTATTTCTTTTATAATACGAGTTTCTGATGTTGGTGGTCGCTGCTGGTGGTGTGAAATTGGTGTCACTTGATACGGTCTTACGCCCCCCGCCGCAATGCGGGGGGCTTAATACTAGTCGGAATCTATTTATAATCTCCTAAACCATTATTATCTTATAATATAATAAAAAATTGAAAATTATATATTGTAAGACATTTTTATTTCTTTTATTATTATTTTTATTATATAGGATAAGTTCGAAATTACATATTTAAATAATTTTATTAGATTTTCAAAATTGTCAAGTTTACTTTTCATAAAAAAAATTATAAATAGATACACAAAAAACAAAATGGATTTTGGTTATTATTTATGTTTTCCAAGAAACGTTTGATTTAAAGTTTGAAACTTCTTAAATTAGAAAAAATACGTAATCAAATATGATAAATTAATAAAATTATCATTATTCTAAAATTCTAAAATTCTAAGATTAATATTGGAGTTTAGCGGAAAAATAAATATGAGCAGGTACCAGAGAGTATCATGTGTCCTTAAAAAATGCTTTTATTATATAGTACAGATTTTGTCTTGAGCGTATGCGAAATGTAGTATTTTGTTACAGCTTGTAGAAAAAGTACGAAGGTGATGAAGTTATCCAATAAAATTTAGGCTAAAAGCTTAAGAGAAAATCTCAAACGAACTTTAATTAAACTCATTATATTTTATCGGTGTTGGAGCCTCCTCGTCAAATGATGAATCTTAAATCCTATATTCAAAGTTAAAACTCTAAAATCTAAAATCTAAAATTAAGCTAGGATCATAAAGTTTGCCGATCGAGCCAGTTTTCAAACCCATAGCTAAATTCTAAAACTAATATCATAGAATAATTAGACGAGTCTGTTTTAATACCGCTGGAGTGAGTTAAATTAGAATTTATTTAAGCTGGGGCTAAAATCTTTTTTAGAGCATCTATAATGATTTAAAAGGACATCATTGTTCTAAATAGATTACTTTCTGGACAAGGGTTGGTTATATTTGTCAAATTCGTTAAAAGAATATCTGATAATTTCGTTATCCCTTCAAAGGAAAGTTCTGTTGATTAAATGTTTGCATAATTATCAAGCATTCTCTCTCATTCTCTCTCTCTCTCACACACACACACTCACACACTCACACAGAGAGACACACACATCAAACCCTATCTATATATCTATATGTGGAAGCAAACTTTAGCAACAAGCATACTGCATATCATTTTGTTACTATAATCTTAAAGCTCATATATACATATATATATATCTAAATTCCGAAGCTACCTTTGTGAAAATATTAGTATTCACACTGCAAGCAAAGGTTGTGAGTTCGAGTCGATCCTAGGGGTGTCAATTTGTCATAGATTATCAAGTGTCGTTCATTGGTATATATAGTTTATAGGAGTAGAAGTAAATATGTATATAAGTAGTCGTTCTCAAAAATAAATATAAAATACTAATAGATACTAGCTACAATATCAACCTCACTTCGATCAATATAACCAAGAAGTTGAGATTATTACTGATGAATTACTGATAGATCACTCGATAAAATTCATATTGGTCCAATATTTTGCGTGAACTCTTTTCCCACAGATCATGATACTATTGATAAGATTTCAGATAAGATTTTTGTTCCTGAGTGTTCAGTTCTCCACAGACCACCAATTTACAATAGGGTATCACCGAAGGATCTGCTTTCACCGACGGATTTCCTACGAATCTATCTGTAAAAGTCTTCTATTGTAGTAGTGTTTTATTGCATGAGGTTAGAATATTCATTACGCAAGAAATAAGCTTTAAAGTTTAAAATTTAAAGTATTTTGATCAAAGTTAATCTCAAAGGACTTCAATTTACCGAGTATACATATCTCAAAAAGACTTTAAAAAACAATGCCAAAATGATACAACATCCTCTGAAAGTTGAACAAAACTCTCAATAACAATTTAACCATATAATAATTACCAAATCAAGAAAAAATAAATAAAAAAACATAAACAACGCATGCAAATGGCTGTCTGATTATAGGCATCATAATAAGCTTCATTCCACATATAACAGATGATGCTGTGATCATCAACCAAACAATCCCTTGACTGTTTTAGTTTTAACATATTATCATATCCAATTAATCACTAACTTAATTCACCCTGATATTAAGGGGCAAATAGTCTAATTATAAACTTTAATAAGGTTACATGTATAGTATATATAACACATATTCTTTATTATGTACAATAACAATTGTAATTTGCTTCAATACTTGCAATTAACACTTCGAAAACACGCTTTTCGTTCATTTCCACAGATCAATTGGACAACTGGAGGTAGAATTTGAACCATCTTGATCCTGCACCCTTGGCATTTCATGTTCTTGCTTGTTTTGATGTGTAATGAGGTCAGAGTTTGATCTTTCATGATCATCTTGTGACCGTAAGATGGGACTATTATCTTCCATATTCGCGTAATGATCTTCTTTAGTTGAAACATCACCATTGCTAAGTAGTTGTGATGCAACAAACTTGTCGAGAACTCGCCAATCGGTCACTTGATTGTTGACATTTTGATCTTGATTTTGATGACTAATATTGTTGTTGTTTTGGTCTTGTGGGAGTGAAGGTGGTTGGTAGTTGATAATTCCAGTTTGGTTTATGTTAATTCCATAAATGGGCATGGAAGAATTGCATGTAGGAGGCAGTTTTGGACTTTCTAAAAGAGGAAGTTGGAGGTAGTGATCAGGGGTAATTTGGTAATTTTGCATGTGGTCTAGCTCTTTCTTGCAAGACCCATATGGATATTGGTAATTAGGGTTCACCAAATGAGACAATGAGTTGTTTTGGTTTGGTGAATCAATATCTTGCATGATTGAGAGTTGATGATCTTCATTATACCAAATTGGTGATTCATGCTCACTTGCTCTCCTCATTGTAGGTAATCTTTTCTTGAAAACCCTACATACTACCCACCCTTCTTCCTGTTTCAAATTAACCCGACATTAAGCCCGACCCGGATTTGAATGTAGCACCATTAATCAAGTTTTGAAAAAAAACATATTAGTACTCACCTGAGTTGTGGTTGCATTTTCATCCGATTCAAGGCGATACTCGTGCATTATCCAGTCTGATTTTTGTCCATTGGGAGCGCGCCCTTTGTAGAAAACCAATGTCTTTCTCATCCCAACCAAGTCGTGCTTCGCGTAAATTGCCTTATCTCTTCCCGTTGCCTTCCAGAATCCAGCCGTTGTAGCTCTATTCGTTCGTGTTCCAGTTGGGTATTTCTTATCTTTATGACTAAAGAAATACCATTCGTTTTGCTCTTCGGTACCCAGCCTGCATAGCTCTATATATATATATTGAAACTTAACTATTAGTTTGCATAATCATGTAGTTAGCAATGACATATTTATTGTAATAATCTTTACTGTAACTAAGAGAGATAATTTGATTATGAACTCTAATTTATATATATTTTCTCTAATACTGACAACAGTATGGAAAACAATAATAAGAAATTTTTTTATCTTGTTATGTTACATAAAATTTTACTTTAAGCTAGAAACCATATTTTCTAAATGTTGTAAAGATTGGATGTCACATAGTTAAAACTAATGTATCTCAAGCCTATGAAAATCAAAACTTGCTAGTGTGAGTTATGTATACCTTGAAGATCCCATGGCTCGATTCTATAAAGATCGATATCACGAATGACATCAAGATCAATCCTTCTTGAGTTGATCTTTTTCCTTAGGTAGTAATCTACAAGTTCTTCATCAGTGGGGTGAAACCGAAAGCCCGGAGGGACGTGTGAAAATGTGTTCATATCTTCTTTTTATAGTAACCGCAACCTACATGTACCATAAAGTTTGGTTTGATTGATCAATTTAGTTTAGGAACCAATATTATCACAATGTAAAATTCATGTTTATGCATCTAACTATCATTTTTGAAAATGCTATCATATTTCTATCTTTTATCAAGTGTTATATAAATCTTGAAATTCAAGTGTTTGAAACTTCGGTGGCAATGGTAACAAACCATTTAGGCTCAGTTAAAACGATTATTCGATCAATTTTGCACCTTAATTAGTTAAATGCGCTGTTGAAACACGTTAAACACAAAGAAAATATAAACCAGAAGTATAAAAATTCTTTGTCAATGGTGCAATGGTGTTTACACAAACTAATTTTAACAAATATATATTCATATGTAAATAGATTCTTTCGGATGAAGAACATTCTGAAATTAACCCGATAGAAAAGGAGATCCAGAAACCATTTTTGTTATTTTATGATGAGTGCAACACATCGGTCTGTAGATGATTTGGAGTAAAAGATTCTAAATTGTCGTTCAAGTTGGTGCCAAATCAATCAAATACTTGTATTTGAGGAATGAAAGGTTCAAAATCACAACCATAACATGTATATAAGAAGTAACTAGGGGTAGCTACATAATTATTATGAGCTTGAAGATACATAATCTCATGAACATTTCATAATCACACGCTATAACAACGAAGGACTGTGCTTTGTTTTAGATCTCCTAGCTCAAAGTTATCAATCTTAAGCATCATGAAGTTTCTGGTAAGTAAAATGTAAACATATACATGGTGAATGAATAAGTAAAGCACTTATTTTATGGTGTTGTTAGATTATATACCACTTATATATTGTAACAAAACTACATGCAAAAAACTTTAATATAAAGAAAACAAGAATTGAAATACAATTTTAGTTCCTCAATGAAGGATCATGACGAAAACTTTTTGTTGTGGTATTTTATGTATTCCCAAAGAACAAAGTGGAAAAAAAGAAGAAATTCGAACTTTTAAAGTTTATAAAACTATTAGTTAGAGAATATATTGATCGCGATACATGATTTAGAAACTGATGATCAAATGGGCTAATGCATATATGTACATATTGCTTACGTTGTTCGATCAGTATACGATAAAATATGATTCAAAAGGAACAAGAACAAAAGATTAAGATCAACATATAGAACATACTGATCACTAGATTTATGTTGATATATGAATATTGCAAGTTCTTTTGTGATCACAGAAATACTGCAAAGCTGATGATGATCCTTGATGATAAAAAGAAAGAAAATAAAGGATGAAAATAGATGGAGAATGATCAAGCATGCGATCGATATATAATGGTAGCATGTAATTGGATGTAATAATTAACAAAAACTCATAATTCTAGTAGACACACACACAAAGGTGGCACTAATTTGTGTTTGTATGCTTTTTCACACACAGTAACAAAATATCGAATCGATGCGCGATTATATGTATATAATCTTGTTAAAACACACAATATGGGCATGCTATAAAAGATCAATGATTATGTTACTAACATGATCAAGAAAGAATGAAATCATGTTCATACCAAATATTGTTTTGTTGTTGAAAGTAGATATATGATTAACCTCCTGTAAATGATCAAGATTAACAAAAGCTTGTAAAGATCTGATCTTGATGATACCTAAGGGTTGAAGTTTGGCGTTGATGAAGTGGGGTGGCTCCTGATTTGCAGGAGGAAACCTTGGATGACTCAAAGACAAAAGACAAGAGGAAGAATATTAAGGTTGTCTGGTGTTGGGAATTGAAGCTGAAGTGAAGCATTGGGAATTGAAGAAGCTAAAAAGAGAAAGATGAAGAGGGTCCAATGGGAGAATGGCATGGAGTTAGGGTTAAATAGGACAAAAGAACAACAAGATGACCAAGAATGAGGAGAGAGAAACAAAACCCTAATGATGGAAGATGATGGCTTATGGGTAAGTAAAGGCTAGAGAGAGAAGAAAGATAAAGACAGAAAGAGACTACAACAAAGAGTTTAATATTTATGTAAGAGACTTTTCTTATCATTTATTTGTTTTGAACAATTTTACAACTCTTTTTTAGATGATGTGTGTGATTTTAATTATGCTCGTCTATTTATTTTCTTATCACAATCATACATTAACCTTCTCAAGAGAAAATAACATTTATGAATATTTTTGCTCAACTTTGAACGTTTTTGTTTTAAGCGAGACTTGAACCCGTTAACTCTTAGGCCTACCACGAGGTTATTACATTTAAATAACCATTTATAAAGAAGTAAAAAAAGTTAATGTATCTTCTCACGTAAAGAAAAATATAAGTAACTTATATTCAATTTAATAATGGATCAAATAAAAATTGATTTGAAGGGGAGTTTGTGAAATATATTTAATTTGGCATTTGATCAAGGCAGATTAAATAAATGACTAAGATAGAGCGGTGATAATTTTGAATTAACTGAAAGAGAGCAGAAAATAAGAAATAACAAATTTTCAACTTTTTTTCTAGTTCTATATATTTGAAAACACATGCAAACAACTTTATTTCCTTTAATTATAATTTCTCTCTATAAGATAAAACATTTTATTCTCTTTAATCTAAGTATAACATATACTGCTATATAATAAATAATAATTTTTTCTTATAATATTAATCTGCCAAGGTAATTATACATATAAGTTGTGAGCTATAAATTAATGTATATAACATATGTACATAATAATAAAATAATAACACATTGTTATGACCCCTACAAATTAACACATCTGAATTTACATATTTTTGATATGTTATAAAAAAGGAAATATATATATATATGTGTCATTGTTTACTTGGTTGTTAGTATGATAAAGTGTAAGTTGTCTTTGTCTTTCGTTGTCGGATTAGGGCTAAATTGGTGGGGAAGGTTTTCTGGGCTCAATGTATATGCCACCCACCCACCTGACTATGACCCTAATCGTGTCTTTTATGCTTTTTTTTTTCTCTCTTTTTTGTTTTCTTTTATTCATTGTTCTTTTTGTATCATTACAAATATATATATTATATATATATAATTTACTTTTGATTGGTTTTTAATATTTTTTTTACTTTTATAATTAACCTTTGATTATATAACTTTTTATCATTTAATTAAGGATAGAATACATACTTAAGAAACATAATATGATAAAAATCAGTATAAGAATGTTCAATTATGTGTTAAAATAACGATATAGGTTTTAGTTTTTCATAACTGATCGATTCAATTTCCAGTGGTTTCGGTCATGGAGGAAGTCGTTTATGTTATTATCGCCGGATATTAATTTTGTATATACATATAGCGATATATAACCTGAAGCTTAAAAAGTAGATTTAAAAAACATAGCTGAACGACCGATTTCTGAGTTGGTTAATTTGGATTGAATTTTGGCTGTGATTTGATTATATGGTAACACATAAAGTTATAATTATATTAAGGGTAATCGTATGGAATACATACAATTTTGTGTAATTTTATTTATGATACTTGACATTCTATTAATTAAATTAATTTATTAAACTTGCTATTGACGTTCACAAACTTAATATATTTTCTTAAACTCTTAACACCGATTAATTTAATTTTTTTTCATTCTGAATAGAAAACTAAAACATTTTCTCAAACTTTTTAATTGATTAAATATATACACGTTCACGTGAATTAATTAATTTGATCTAATACACACACTACAAGAAATGTCGCCATCAGCGGCGACACCTTTAGCGGCGACTGTCGTCGCTATTCGTCAACGATCCGTCTGGGGTTTCTAAACTTAGATCTGACCGTTGAACGTGTGACAGATCTAACGGTTGGTGTTTAATCGTACCAGGACTATTAGCGGCGACACCTTTAGTGGCGACAAATGTCGCCGCTAATAGTCCTTTTCCAGGAATTCTTAACAAACACAAAAAAGTCGCCGCTAAAAAGGTTATTAGCGGCGAATTATTAGCGGCGACTTATTAGCGGCGACAAGTCGCCGCTATTATCAATTGCGACGACAACCGCTACCAATAGCGGCGACAAATTTCGCCCTATTAGTCTCCCTTCTTGTAGTGACCAGTAAGCTAGTTTTGGCATAGATCGTGTTAAATACGCACTACTTGTGACATTCACTTATATATATAAATCAAATATATTTAAAGTATAAAATATGAACAATATAATAGATCTAGAAGCTTAAAGTTTATACATGAATTACCCTAAAAACATAATTAAAGAGGGTTAATATTAGGAAAATGGAAATCATTGATGGTAATAATGAACCCAAAGAGACCAACTACCAACCCATTTAGTATAACTACATGTGTTCAATTAGTTTATTAGAGTGAGGACAAAAGAATGAAAATAATTTACTTATGACCCCTCTAATTCTTTCTAGTAAAATGATGCCTTGAGGGGTTGACTCATACTTAAATTCGGTTAAACATAATTCTTATTGTTTCCAATATATGCAATCATCACACTTAGTGTGGTAGGGTAAGAGGGTTAATGTGGTTAAAACGAGTTTGAATGAAAGGTGTGCAGTGTTTTGATAGATGGTAATACATATTAATAGGGTTTGTAAACGAATCGAATCGAACCAAACAATAACTTAATCATGTTTGTTCATTTAAAATTAAAATTGTTCAAGAATATATCACAAACACGTAACTGAAAGAAAATTTTTGTCTATGTTCGTTCATTAATAAATTGAACTTGTCTAAGTTTGTTTGTGTTCACTCGATAATTTAAACAGACACAAATGAACATGAACAAACATAAACTAACATATATTATTTTAATAAAGAAAAAACAACAAGCTTATCCCAAACATTTTAAATAAATATAAAGTTAAACACTTGGTAAAATAATCATAAAAATAATATTCCTAAAATAAATGCACAAGTTAGACATAATAATCAAATACATATTTATCTAAAAGATATATATTTATATAACTAATTAGTTTTAACAAGATACAAGGTTCAAATGAGTAGGGAATTTAGATGTTATGGTAATAAACTTAACATAAAAAATTAAAAGGTAAAAATAACTATTATTGAACTCTTGAGAACGCAATCGAACAAATCTAGGACCTGTTATCGTTCGTCCAATTATCATATTGAACAAATTCTTTATTCACGTTCATTCATACATCAAACGAACGAATGTAAACGAACTTTTCAATGAATGATACGATAATAATTCACTGAATGTTAGGCTTATCTACAGCCTACAGACTAGTTAGCTTATCAAACTAATACCTTATAATTGGTTTTTTTAATTATTAAAAGACTACTTGAATAAAGCACAAATAAAAATAAATGACACTAAAGATATTAAGCATAACATACATTTTTTCTTCAAGATAATTGCATTTTAACCGAGTTATTGATGTAAGAAAAAAAAGTAAAAAAGAGTAGGGCAGACAAATTCTTTTTCTAGACAATAAAAAGTCACTCCAATTCTTAAAAGAAAGTAAAAGAAATCATACTTTACATAATCTCTTCATTGAATAATATGTAATGATCAATAAATTCAGTTGAATTCTAAATCATGTGAAAATTTTAACAACGAATCTATAGTAAATTTTATAAAAAAGAAAGATTTTCTATAGATATAGATAGTTGTAACCAGAAAGTTTTAACTTGCTTAGACCAATTAATAGAGTTGAGGTTATGGTTGAAGCCATTAGCAAAAACTGAAATAACTAATTATGATAGGCATCAACGAGTTAAATAAAACTTTATATATACATATGTCTATAATAGAGTACTTACCTGACTTTTCTTTTTTATGAAATAGTGAGAGTAAAAACAAAACGCCAACTAAGATATGTATTATACGATTCGGTATTGCATACGGTATATACATGTCTTTATCAATTTAAAATTATATGTGTAGTTAAATATTCTAACTTATTAAGTTTTTTTAACTCGTTCAATTGATTTGGTTGGTTTCATATTCAAGGAAATGAACCATAACTGTCATTAGTAATAAAGTAAATAAAAATCAAATTTTACTAATTTTAAGTGAATTAATCAAAATTGTGAGACTCAACTTGTAAGTTAGGATGAATCATTATAAGTAAGTGATAGTTCGGTATTTAAGAATAATATGAAGGTGGGTCTGTATTAACCCCATATATAATCTTGTCAATCTAATTTCTCACGAAGAGAAACAATGGTTAACCATGACAAACACTATGTTTTCTATGGATTAATTAATTTTTGCATGTTCTTTGAAGTATGTTATCAACCATACTTTATCATCACTTAAGGAAGGTACTCCCTTTAATAACATATATAAAAAGAGCTTGATATTAAAATCAGAGATGAAATGGAAATATTGGGGAACTAGGTGGTGGTGGTGGTGGGGGTTCACAAGTAGTTAAAAGTCAACTATCAACTAATGGGTATGCTGTACATGTGATACTAAATCTGGTCCCAATTGGATTTTATACCTGTAGTAATTAACAAGGAAGGGTTCTTGTTGTTGTAGGGATATTATTTCTCACCTTTGGCCCCATCACACACACACACACACACACACACTCAAATGAGAACTAAAAAAACTGAGAATAAAATTTTGGTTGTTAACTAAATCCAATCTTATAATCTTCTTAAATAATGCTAGTAAAAGTGTTTGTTTCTTTTATCATTTCTTTAATTAATCATATAAAAAATATCATCTTAGTTTCAAGTATATGTTTCTCTCTTCTCTCTCACACATATATGTTATATATATGCGCCAAATAAGGAGATTAAAAGAAATGAGAACTTCAAAATAAATAATAATTGAATTTTTAATTGCCAATCATAAGAAGTTTAGCGAAGTAACACTATTGTCATTTATATTCACATCATGTTTTTACAAAACAAAAAGGCTTTAGTGTCTAAAGAGCACGTGAATCAAAATTTTTGCTTTTTTCCTAGTTTGATGTCTAGTTCTAAGTTATATATATGGGAACAAATAGACTAATCCCTGAACATAAAAAAATCAAAGGAAAAAATGAAGATGAAGAAATTAAAATTTAGGGTAATGTGTTCACATGTGAAATTTCATCATCTACTATTTAATCGATGTGAGAAATTGTATTCAGTAAGTTTAAATTTTGTTGGCGGATTGAAGCGGAGAGATAATTAGTATAATAACAGTATTAATTTTTTAGAACGGTTAACTCATCACATCTTTCAATCCTACTATTAAAATTTATACATTTTCTTCATCATATGACTTAAGTCTTTAACCACTTAACGAGAATTATCTTTTTTACATATTTTAATATCACTAGACCATAAGCCCTTTGATAATTAGTTGTCTATTGGTTTAGAATACTAAAAATTCCTAAGTTGTTGGAGGCTTTCCCTACTACTAGGTTAATATCTAGGGCTCATGCATGTGTACGTATGGATACGTACGCAAATACGTACATAAAAAACACATACATACGCAGATACATGTATGTGCATGAACACAAACACCGACACAATCAATATTTATAATTAAAATTTCTAGTATCTTTTTCTTTAATATAAATTTTAATCTTAATTAATCTTATACACTATTTCTATAGGTATATGTCCTATATAACTATAAATATATTTTCAAGTTGATCATGTGAACCACTTTAGAATGCATCTACTGAGAACCATAGAAGGTCCCCAAATCATCATAACCTCTCTAGAGAGTTTGATAGATAAATTCATGAACTAGCCTTGGGACTAAAGAAGAGTACCTCTTTTGCCATCGGAAGACGCTTTGGATAAGTATTTTTTGTGACATTGAGAGAATTTATTATATCTTAACTTATTTACATTCTAAATAAAGTTTTTTACATAGTGTTTATTTGCATTTTAAATAAACTTATCTACATACTAATTGGTTAATTCTAGATGTCAAAGTGAAATTAGTTTTCCCTTTTATACTATTAGCCATAACTCTTTATCTCCATCAATTTTATTCATTACTCTAAAACTACTAATTATCACTTTCTCATGTGATCGCCCCCGCCCCTACGTCCTAGCCAGAATTTGATCGAAATGAGAATAATATCGATGTTGTAAAATATTTGGATTTACAAGATTTTTTTTATTTAACAGGGAATCATAGAGTATCTTTAAGGTATTTTTGTTAAAAAATAATATTAATGATAGGTAATACTATAAGTGGTTTGTCAACGATCTAAAATGAAATTTAGTTTCACTGCTGATCAGTTAGTGATATACTCATGATTGGTGACCCTTCGGTAATATGCCTTGGCTAATACGTTGTTGATTATCTGAAGGTGAAGTGTTCATGGTAATCCGTTAGTAAATTTCACCAGTAATCAATCATATGTAGTGTTTTTACATGCCTGGTTTTCGCACTAGATTTTATAGACAAATTGTATCTTCACCAAAGGATGACTAATGGCTCTTGTTGACAGTCATAAAACTCATTGACATGAGTGAAAAAACCCTAATTTTACCGTTATAAAGAAATTTTCTACTTGAATACAATAATTGTATCACTCATCTACCATAGACTTTTCATAGCAAATACCTATTTGTATAGCATTAATAATGGACAAAACAACCGGCTATATTAGCTTGTAACATAGTTTTAATGAGACAAATATAGTATAGTGACTTTGATATGAAAAATAAAAAGTATACACAACTTTTAGAGTATATGTGATTAATTAACATAACAAACGGGTCGTCACTAATACGTTTTGTTTCCACTACCGACTCTAATGATGATACCACCCTGTTTCTCCCCATACACACACTTGTCTTCCACCTACGCTTCACCATCCATGGGCCATTTTTTTAGTTCATTTTGTAACATTATTTTAAAAAAAGAACTATAAAAGTGATAACATAACGTTTATGAGTTTAATTGCTTGTTTCACTCCAAGGAGTTAATCCAAAAAATAAACATATAAACACCAATAAATGAGAATGTTAGATTTTTTTTAACGCCTTCTAACTTCTTTAATTAATCATCTATAGTAATCTACAATTTACATGATTTGAACTTTCGACCTTTTAAATATAAGAGATACACCCTACTACGAGTATGTCCCCTTTAAGACAAATAATGTTAGTTTATCTAAATTATAAGGCCATCTGTAATGGTCAATGCCTCTTAAGGGGCATTTTACATTACATCAGCGTCAACTCAACATTATATTTTTAGTCAAAAACACGTGTAATGGTTAAATGACATTTAATGCCCCTTCAATCATATCAATACTCATTTTTTAGATTTATAAGATTTAGAGCGTTAGGGTGAAAATGCCCCAACCTATAATGCCCGATGCCCCCCTTTAATGCCCTTTAAAACCGCTCTGCTGGACCATTATATTAGATTTGTTATATTATAAGGAACAATTTTGGTTTACGGTTTATACAAAAAACCCGTCTTTAAGATGTCACTTATATAGAATTTAGATGTTTACATTAGATGTGTTGCCTTACTTTGACTTAGATTTGTTTCTATATTGTTGTGCTTTTTGCTCTATGTTGACCACCTTGTGTGCATACTCATATTCCCCATAGTTAGCTTGGGATTTATTTTGCTTATATACCAAGACTCATTTAGTTTCAGTGTTATTGTATCTATGTATATTGTCATAGTGTATGCTGGCTTGGATTTGCTCTATTTATGTGCGTTACCTCAATATGACTATCATATTGCCTACTTTATCTTTGTATGTTATCCTATTATACGATATCTGTCTTATTATTCTATTGACAATGTTTAAAGTCGAGAGTCTCATTTGTATCGGTCTCTTTATCTCTCAAGATAAATAAAAGGCTTGTCAATTATGTTTACTATTATGAGTATACTGAGTATGTTTGTTTGTTTGTCAATTAGATATAACTTAACTAATTAATTATTTCATGCATTTTTGAAACTCTTATAAAAGAAACAAAAAAATGTTGATTACAAAATATGTTCAAACCATTGAATAGAGCCTTATTTTTTATATATATATATTTTGTGTCGACACAGTGAGCCTAAACGATGGAATCAAACTGTTAATAACGATTCGGTTTGATTCACTTTTTAATCTTAACATTTCAATTCCATTATCGATATTAAAAAACCGTAAGGTTTAACTTACATACGCTTTTAACTTAAAAACCTTCAAAACCATACTATTAACACTGTGAGAAATAGGCTTTGAACTTCTTGTGACAATTGTTAAAATCTAACTGACTTTTATACAAAGGATATTTAAGAACTTTTTTTTACAAAGAATATCTAAGAGGCCAATAAAGAAAACAAATGATGAAAAGTACAACAGAGAGTAACCAAACATTCATCCTTCTAGAAATTTTATATCCATATAATATCAATTACTTCTTTATTTGCATCATAAAATCTATATAAGTGACATATATCTTAAAAACGTGCTTTTTATATTTAAAAAAAATATAAACATGATTTGCATATTAAAACTATGAGTTGATCCGTTCGGTTTTCAGAGTTTTTCGGTTTTATAGTAGGCTAAAATACGAATTCGCTTTTCTCGGTTTTACCGAATTGAATTTCTTAAAACCAAAAACCAGAAAAATAGTTTTCGGTTCGGTCCATTTAAAGTGTAAACCATTTATAAATGAATATTAAGATTTAAAAAACCTAAAATTCCGAAAATGATATTAATGAAATATATTTCTACTTTAGGTGCCGATATAGAATGGGCCATGGATACTTATAAAATATTGACGTGTATCCCTCTGGATGGCTGAATCTTAACTCAACCAATAACATTGCTGCCTTTCCAATTCTTCATGGGCCCACTTCTTACTTTTATTTTTTGAATATGTTTTCTCAGATGAATTATTTAATCAATGGAATGTTCATATTATAAGGATGAGTAGTGTTATAGTAGACATTGTATTTAATCTAAAAAATTTAAGAAAAGTTATGAGTTTAACACGTGTTATTTTATTATTTTAAAAGATTGTCATTATGGTTATTGTGTCAAATACGTCAGCTTATTGTATCTAATGCGTTCATTGAGTCAAATATCAATTAATTGTGTCATATATTTTTTAATATTTGTTATATGTATTCATCATTGTATTTTATATTTTAGCTCATTTTATGTTATTTTTATAAATTATATAAAATTGCTAACTATGATTATATTTTACAATTACAAGTACACAATAATTTTATTTCACCAATATATTTTTCAAAACTCATAATGTTCAAGATAATACAATATGTTATTTTTGACATTGTTTCTACAGATTATATAATTTTGTTATCTATTATTATGTTTTACAATTAGAAGTAAACGATAATATTATTTTATCAATGTATTTTTCAAAGCTTATAATGTTCAATAAAACATAATTAATGACAATAAAAAGCACAATGAAATATTTAATCATTATATTTTATGTTTTATAGCATTTTATGTTATTTTATCATTGTTTTTAATGCATTATATTAATTAGCTGTTAATTTATCATTGTGTTTTACATACTAGAAATACACAATGGTGTCATTAAGAAAAACTATAACTAACAAAAAGACACAATAAACAATATCAAAGACATAATAAGGAGTAGAAATCATATGAACTTAAAAACGAAAATAAATTATCATCTTCTTATATAGCGATATTGTACTCGTTTTAAAAAAATATTAGTTTTAAATATTAAAAAACACTCGTTTTTATAGTGTGAATTTTATAATAAAAAATAATACCATATATAAAAGTTATGAATGTTAAAAAAATAGAGGAACTTGAAAAAAATAACAAAAGTAGCTATGCCTAAAATACACCTATAACAAACTTCTTCCATGCACTTTTAGATTTAATTATTTTTTTTATTTGAACATTTCCCTATATCGTGGATGTTGCGATGAAGATCAAGACAGCTTTAATATATCTAAAGGAAAGTGTGAAACCATGGTGGCGACGTAGGCATATGTACATCAAAGAAATATGTGTACTACGCACACAAATACTGATTTTTTTAAAAAATCAAGAGGCAGTTTGAACATGCCTAATACGAAGTCAAGTGTCGAATTCGTAAACTTAAGCAAACTAATGAATCAAGGAATATGCTAAGGAGTTAACAACCATTATACTTGAGATACGTGATATGTCTGCTCGTTACATCCTTAATGGCTTAAACTCATGGACTAAGATCAAGTTGGGCCAACATAATGTTCAAGACTTGGCTTTAGTCATCGTAATAACTGAAGATCTAGTTGATATAGCTATGAAAAACCACAAAAGTTCATGATTGAAGGATGTAGTAATTATAATGGTGAGGGAGACAAGACAGTCTATCGTTAAGACGAATTATCATGACAAAATGACACAAAAATCATCTTAATAAGTATTTTAAATTTGTTATATATATATTTCATATATTTTTCAATATTTGTTATTTATATTCATCATTGTATTTTAAATTTTTAATCATTTTATGTTATTTTTGTTATTTTTTATTAATTATATAAAATTGTTAACTATGATTATATTTTACAATTACAAGTACACAATAATTTTATTTCACCAATATATTTTTCAAAACTCATAATGTTCAAGATAATACATATGTTATTTTTGACATTGTTTCTACAGATTATATAATTTTGTTATCTATTATTATATTTTACAATTAGAAGTAAACGATAATATTATTTTATCAATGTATTTTTCAAAGCTTATAATGTTCAATAAAACATAATTCATGACAATAAAAATCAAAATATTTAATCATTATATTTTATGTTTTATAGCATTTTGTGTTATTTTATTATTGTTTTAATACATTTTGTTAATTAGCTATTAATTTATCATTGTGTTTTAGATACTAGAAATACACAATGGTGTCATTCAGAAAAACTATAACTAACAAAAAGACACAATAAATAATATCAAAGACATAATAAGGAGTAAAAATCACCTTTACTGCCCGCCCGGCCCCTCTGTTTCAAAGACCCAACATATGAACTTAAAAACAAAAATAAATTATCATCTTCTTATATAGCGATATTGTACTCGTTTTAAAAACAAAAAACGTTAGTTTTAAAGATTAAAAAACACTCGTTTTATATAGTGTGAATTTTATAATAAAAAATAATACCATATATAAAAGTTATGAATGTTAAAAAAATAGAGAAACTTGAAAAAAAATTAACAAAAGTAGCTATGCCTAAAATACACCTATAACAAACTTCTTCCATGCACTTTTAGATTTAATTGTTTTTTTATTTGAACATTTCCCTATAAGTTTTGTTCTAATTTATATATATATATATATATATATATATATATATATATATATATATATATATATATATATATATATATATATATATATATATATATATATATATATACACTTAAACATCGACCATTGGATGAGGTAAACATCGTGGATGATGCGATGAAGATCAAGACAGCTTTAATATATCTAAAGGAAAGTGTGAAACCATGGTGGTGACATAGGCATATGTACATCAAAGAAATATGTGTACTACGAACACAAATACTGATTTTTTTAAGAAATCAAGAGGCAGTTTAAACATGCCTAATACGAAGTCAAGTGTCGAATTCGTAAACTTAAGCAAACTAATGAATCAAGGAATATGTTAAGAAGTTATCAACCATTATACTTGAGATACATGATATATCTGCTCGTTACATCCTTAATGGCTTAAACTCATGGACTAATATCAAGTTGGCCCAACATAATGATCAAGACTTTGGCTTTAGTCATTGTGATAACTGAAGATCTAGTTGATATAGCTATGAAAAACCACAAAAGGTCATGATTGAAGGAAGTAGTAATTGTAATGGTGAGGGAGACAAGCCAGTCTATCGTCAAGACGAATTATCATGGCAAAACAACAAAAAGAGAAAAAGCATCTTAATAAGATGAAACTGCTTTATATGCAACGGCAATCACCGAGCCTAGTATTGTCCTAAGAAAACAACTTAAGTGTTATAACAACCCAAATAAAGACTACCAAGTGGAAGAACAAGAATCACACTTAAGTTCGTTGAAATTGCAATTCCTTAACGCTATCAATAGGATAGTATTTATGGGAAGTTAAAAAAACGATCAATGGATGGAAAGGCAAGTTGTATTTATCGATGGTACCATAGAACGTTACAAGTTTGTACTCGGCATGAATTTATTTGAAAAGGTATTAGCAATTTCCATTCTATTTACCAAGACACTATGCATCTTGAATGGTAATCGAGCTTGTAAAAATCAAGGTATGACAGTATCAATAATGCAACTCGAACTTGGTCTTAAAAAGGACTAGAGCGAGCGTCACAGGTATACTAATGAGACCACAAGTACATAAAAAGGGCATCCATCATGGTAGGTCGTGATTGGAGTGAGCATAAGCCACAGCAAAACGACGAGGACATCATGGATTTAGCAAAACGACGAGGACATTCTAGAATTTTTAGGGTTGTTCATGAAACATCTAGGGGCTGATGGAATTAATATAATACTAATTATCAACTTGATTTATGTATTATGGTTGTATATTGGGCTTTAAAAGTTGTACTCTCAATTCTCATTTGGTCAATTAAATCATAAGTGTTAGGTCAACTTTTCAAATTAAGTTATATATTATATATATTTTTATTACCAACATCTATATATATATATTTTTATGCACAAAGTACAACCATCTAACTTTTTAAAATTTTATTTTAATCTTAATACTTTTACAAATTTTTGAATTTAACCCCTACAACTTTTTACTTTTAACTATCTTCCACTATATTTTTCATCTTTTACAAATTTTTCCTTTCAGAGTTCGCGTCGTAACGTGTGCATATCATTCAACGTTGTTACACCTTTTTTTCCCGTTTAACGACCCCGTTGCAATGTGCGGGTCCTAGATCGACTTAGTTATTGTTTATAATGTTTCACGTTTTATGTGAGTGGTTCAATATTTTTATATCTACTTTTCGTTTGGTATTATTTTTTCTTTTTTTTAATACGAGTTTTTCCAATGTTGATGGTCGCTAAAGGTGATGTGACATTGGTGTTAGTCGGTATGGTCCCCCCCCTCCCCCGCCGCAACGCGAGAAGCTTAACACTAGTTCTTTCTATAAAATACTACACATGAATGATCCTAGAAGAGCATGGAAGGATCTTCTATATATTTGTCCTTACATGTGTTAAAAGTTCATTCCATACAATATACTATGAAGCACAGTAGATACTACATGCCTATAATACACGTAGGACAAAAATAAAAAGAAGTCTAGACAAAATATTTTTAACTTAGATATTTTTTATTTTTATTCAAACAGAAATGGTCATCATATGTCAATCTCATAAGAGTTCTAGATAATGCAATCAAGATGACTACTTATAACGTGTCTCATATTTGTTCTTATGTGTGCTAAAAACTTACACACTATATGCCATATAGTGTATTATAATATATAGTTCAAGTGTTACATGTGAGTTAATAATTAGTAGGAAAAAAGATAAAGTGAGACAACATATCGATATTTTTTTTCAAATTGAGTCGATCATCATATGTGAATTAAACCTTGTGAATTCTAAATAATAGGAATGTAACTCAAAAATTCGAAATTTCTTTACACATTTAATTCTAGTTTTTAAGTACAAGAATAATTCTTGTCAATCCATGCGTGCTCTTCTTGTCAATATTATAATCATTTCAATTTCATATCCACTTTAAATCACTCTCTCGATTAAGTGGTAAACTATTCAAGTTCTGAATAGTTAAATAGTGTGTTTTAAATTAAATAGTTGGGGTTTAAATCCTCAGTACACAAGTTGTGATATATTTTTTTAAAATATTTAGATATTGTTGTTAAAAATATATTTAAGCTTAAACCTTAGCTAGCTTTAGTTTGAGTTTGGTTCTTTTAAAATTTTTTTTTTAATTTAAGCTTAGCTCAGCTTGACTCATATTAATTAATTTGTTATTTTATTTATAGATAATTTAATAATTCTTATACTCTCATACATGTAACTTTTAAATGATATAGGAGAGATATAAAATGAGAACTCACTTTTTTGTAAGAACTCTAGAAACCAATTTCAGCCACTAATTTTCAATGGAAAAATTATTATTAACAAAAACATATTAAAAAAATTGTAAATCAAAAAATAATAAAAAATAAAAAATAAAAACCACAAAAATATTTCTTTTGTTTTTCTCTGTCATATAAAAATAAAAAGTTTATAAAAAATTAAAAAAAACCCCGTGTTTTTACGAAATTTATTTTACATATGTGTAATAATGGATTTACACATGTGTAAATCTGATATTACACATGTGTATAACCAGATTTACACATTTGTAAATAATGGCCGGATAATTTTTTTAAAAAAGTATATCAAAATGGTAGACGTTGGAAAGATAAAAAAAATACGAAATTAATAAAAAAAATGAAAAAATAATGTCTTGAAAAAAAGTTATAAACGTTTTTAAAAAAAAGTGAAATTGGCATGTGACTAAAATGTATGGTTGATATTGGTTCCTAAAGTTTTCACAAAAAAGGGGTGGTTTTCAAAATAACCCTACCCAGAACACATATTTAGTTATTTTATTTATCATAATTTATATATTAATTGTTAAAATGTAGATATGTACTTAACATATTATATATATACATACATATATATAGACCCGTGAACCTAGTCAAGTTTAATATGTGAAACTCGGATTCAAGCTTGTTTAGACTTGCTTGATTTGAGCTTTTAGGGAGTTAATATTGATTAGCTCGGCTAATTCACATAACGTAAAAGTATATTTTACATATATATAAGGGTGAATATTAAATCAACACCATGGGAAAAATAAAATTTATAAAAATCGAAGAGAAAAAAGTAAAAAACGGGCATAATGTAACCTATAGATACTTTTTAATTCGAATTTCATAAAACATACTAAAATAGAATAATAAACATTTAATTATTTTAGGATAAACAGAGGAATTTATAAACTTTGTCATTCTATTATTTATTTACAAATTTTGGTTCATGCAAGTACTAGTAGTTTCGAAGAGCACGTGAGAATGGAAGTGATAACACGTGAAGCATGCTATGCTAAATGGACTCTATTTAAACTCATCATTGCAATCACCGAAATTTAGTTGTGTGGGTTTACTTTAAACATGTTTGGGATAGTTTGGTTGAAATTTTTAATCTAAACAGGTCAGGTTTGAGTGTTGTTTAATAATTTTTGAATGATTAAGTACTGAACCAATAAGAGGTCTGAACCATTAAGAGGTCTGAACCATTAAAAGCTAGTATATCGTTTAACTGTTCAAAGATAAATGTCTGACCAATTCATATAAGAGGTATTAACCATTCAGCATTAGTATAATGCTTAACTATTTAGAGGTAAATGTCTGAACCATTCAGACATCTAAATCATTAATAAACTGAAACAAACAGCCCCTTGGCATTGTATATTCACATGTTCACCAGTTTTATTGCATAATAATTTTTTTTTAAATTTGGTTGGTGGCTTTATACCATAACTTATTTTATTGAGTATTTTGTATTCGAATATAAATGATAAAGAAAAGAGCATTTAGTTAATACTTTAAACGTAATTGGTTTATATACGGTTTTTAAACTCACAATATTAGAGTGTAATATGTAAAAAGTAAATGATTCTTTTCAGGGTAAATATGTTGTCTCTATGTCAACCCGTGTGTCTTGTAACTCTTGTTTGAGTTCATCTGCTTGATAAGATTTTCGAGTCGTGTAAGAATTTCACATGTGTGTCAAGTTCGACTTGCTAACTCGCGAACACAACCCACCAAACACTTGTATTGTCTACGATAGCTAATTAAGTGAAAGACATCTATATTGATCAATTAATATTATGCTAATCCACGTAGTCTTGACCGTGTAGAGCTCCATAAAGGAGATGGTTGTGGCTCTCACACGCAACGTTTGCATCAAGTTAGATTTAAACTTTAGACTTCTGCATTGGATTTGAAAGCTTGCACCTAACATGGAATTTTTGCATTGAGTTAGATTCGAGTGACGGATCTCAGGCTTTTTCTCAAATCATTGGATTTAAATATATTATGCGTAATATATGTTATATACAATGG
This sequence comes from Flaveria ramosissima, assembly GCA_025215565.1. Lineage (NCBI taxonomy): Eukaryota > Viridiplantae > Streptophyta > Magnoliopsida > Asterales > Asteraceae > Flaveria > Flaveria ramosissima. The sequence goes on from CM046035.1 coordinate 15,548,230, forward strand.
TAGTCCATATAAAAAAGGTTTATACAATGGTATGTGTGATTGCACTAATTGTATATGAGTATTTTATATTTGTATAATCAATTACTAAGACGAAAAATATTGAATTACAGATTTAAATAATTTAATCAAACTACAACATAAAATATATAGCAAAATATTTACTGATTATTTACATATGCATGATGTGACACCTTGTCATAAAAGGTCTTATAATCTACTTATTCTTGTTAAACTAACTTTGTACAAAGCACAAATGTTATAATTAAGAACAATTAATATGTTTATTTAGTGGATTTAATAGTTACCACTTTATGTGATCAATTAATACAAATAGCTTACATTCACCTAATGACATCATCATTAACATACCTTTAGGTTCATATGTCTTCTTCCAAATAATGCTAACAATCATGCTTATAATGTTACGTGTATGTTCTATACACTTTGATACTTTTGTATGTAACGCCGTTACCGTTAAATAAGACGGAAAAAACCAAAGTGAAACGGAGTCAGCCCATTAGAAGATATGGGCTGAAGTCCAACAAAGAAATCGTGAGCCCATTAGAAGATATAGGCTGAAGTCCAACAAAGAAACTATTCCACTTTGATCATTTGAATATTTGATGCTTTATTTGGGCTTTATTCATTGTCTCATGTGACCCGGTTTTGGGTTGCTTGAATTTTCTCGAATTTTGAGCCATCGAGGTGTAAACAAGTCGAGTAGATTTTGAGTTTATTTTAACTCAAGTTTAACTCGTTTAACTTAAGAGGTCAAGAATTTGACTTACTTAGTTTTAAGCTTTAAGTTTAAGGTTGAGCTCTTTTTGTGAAATTTTTTTAAAAGTTTAGCTAAGCTTAAGTTCAGCTTATAAATTATTTATTACCTCTGTTTTATTTGTACATGTATATATGATTATTTATATAGGGAGATAATCATATGATAACTAGTTTAATTTAAGAACTTGAGAACTCTTCTTATTTTTTCTTTAAATGCCTATAATTTTTTATATGTTACTATTTTTTTTAAAATGCATTATATAATCATGAATTGTTTTATATTTAACTTGAATATAATATTCCTATATTACATATATGTAGCATATATGTAATATATCAAATTACATATATGTAATACATCATATTATATGTATGTTGTATCACAAAACTATATGTAGTATTGACGTGTAACTTTTTTTATTTTTGATATAACAATATTATACTTAAATTAAAGACAAAAAATTATGATTTAATTGTACGTGCAACTTTTTTCAAAAACTAATAACATATGAAAAAGTAGGGGTGTGCATGGTCGGTTTGGTTCGGTTTTAGCCTAAAACCGAAACCAAAAACTGATATTTCGGTTTCTAGGTTTTTAAAACCGTTCGGTTTCGGTTTTTTCGGTTTTTGGTTTTAACTTCGGTTTCGGTTCGGTTTTTCTTTTTTTTCGGTTTTACCATTTGTGCTTCAAGTTTTAGAAAAAAAATATTTTAAAGTAATGAATTTAAGCCAAAATCTTTGGCCTTACATTATTTTGTTGATCTCTAAATATAATATTTTTATAATTCGGTTGACATTAAAATTAAATGCAATTCATAAAATATAAGAACAATATATTCAATAAAACATTTTAATCTATCAATTCAAATAAAAAATTTAAATATTATTCTTGAAACCTAAATATTTAATCTCTTATAGATAAGACAAGTTAAATAAGTAACTAATAGGCTAATAATTTTTATAAGTGTATGATTATACCTCTAAATTTACAAGTTTGATTATATGGTTTCGGTTCGGTTTTTTCGGTTTTTGTTACAAGCAAAACCAAAACCGAACCAAAAAATTCGGTTTTTAAAAAATCATCAAACCAAACCGTCGGTTTTCTAGCGGTTTCGGTTTTATCTGTTCGGTTGCGTTGGTTATTTTGGTTACAGTTCGGTTATTTTGGTGCTCACCCCTATGAAAAAGTTATAAACTTTTAATTTTTAAATGGTGGAGTTCTTAAATAAAAACTAGTTCTAAGTGAACTCTACCTTATTTATATATGTATCTTATTAATGTTTTTTAGTTTTTATATGAGAATGCTTACTTTGTAATTATATGTATTATCTTAAATAAAAAATAATCTTATTTAAATAATAACTTAGTATATGAAATCCGTGCTTAAGCCTCGTTTTATCAAATGAGTTCCACTTTAGTCCCAAGCTTGTTATGTTTAATTTAAGAGTTTAACAAGTTGATCTCGAGTAGCGTATTGCCAACTTGACTCATTTATACGCCTACTTAAACTTTTCACACCTTAGTGTATTCAAGTGGATATAAATCGAATTCAACTAAAATTTATCAATGATGTTGAAAGAAAAAGGGGAAAAGATAAAAGTATTAGTGCCTTTTTATGTATTCGTATATCAAAAGATGTCATGTCCTTGAATTAATTACACTCCAAGCAACCTCACAAAATGGTAATTTCCCCTTAATTATTATATTTTTAGTCATTTATAATTTAATGTTTAAAATTTATAATTAGGTTATTTTGTAATAATAAAACGAACTCGTTTAAAATCTGCCAAACAATATGTGTAAAGAAAAATACACGTATCTTGTATTGGTTGGTATGTTTCAAACATGAATAATATATGATAAAAATCAACTAACGTCTGTTTGAGCCTCGTGAAGGAAATTCAACGGTCCATATAGCGAGTTGAGTAGCAATCATCAAATCCGCGACTCTTTTCAATGCATCTTGTTTTACCGCGCCTTCCAATCCAGGCATTGCAAAATCATCATCCTGACATGATTGGAGGGCGTTGATGGCATTTTGAAGCCACGTTTTGATGTTTCCACTATGAAACATGAATTCTTGCATATCTTGTGCCTTTTGAGACGCCTCTAATTCATCCACCTCCTTAAGGGTCTTCCTCAAGTCATCGACGGTAATATCAATTGCGTCTAAGCAACCCTTGATGGCGGCAAGCTCATTGGCCATAAGATTTCCATGACGGGCCCAGTCCGTCATGTTTGTCTTGAGTATTAGGCTTCTCTGAAGCCCGAAATTAATGATCTTACGAATGGTGTTATTGGGATCGATTTCTTTTTCTTTCTTTAACCTCTCTATGGTTTTCCTGCATGCCTCTGGGTTGCTCGAGTCTTTGCATATATCACCCGTTAATGCTGCTGATACAGGATTTGTTGTAAGGACCCAAAATATCATTAACTTTACGAATAAAAAGACCGTGAATTTCGACATATTTTATCCAATTTTTGTGTAAAGATGGACTCTCCATATTTTTGGTTTATATGTTTCTCTCTCTTTGTACGATTTTTTTGGAAAACGAAGGATTAAAAAAGACCTTTCATTATTTTTTGATGGTTGTTAATTTATTTTCTTTAATTAGTAAAGAGAAATAAGTTCATTAATCAACAAAGTGTCAATATGGAGAGTTGTACGTTCTCAATCCATAGAGTTATATGTCTCACTTCAAAGAAAAAACACCCAGGCTACATTTTTAAAGTAAATTACATTTTTCGTCTTTTAGATGATATATAATTACGGGTTTTGTCATTAAACTTCAATAATTACATAAACATCCTTTATTTCAAATAATCTAGTTTATTTATATTGTTTGGTGGTCGTCTGGCAGCAGGTGGTCGGGATCGTCGGAGGTGGTCTCTGGTGGTGGTCTAGTGGCGAGGTGAGGCTGAAAGGGGTTACTTAGGATCTAGGGTATAGAGAGGGAGTTGTGTGTCGATGTTGCTTATTTTTCATTTATAATTGTTTTTGATTAAAAATAGAGTTGTCTTTTTAAGAGGGGCAAAGCAATCATTTTAAACATAATTAATGAGAATTTTTAACGTTTGACAGTAGAAAGAACGTAATGTGTGACAACTTTGAAATGAAGGATGATTTCTGTGATTATTGAAGTTTAAGAATGAAACTTGTAATTTTATATATACTTAAATGACGAAAAAAGTAATTTACTTTTTTTATAACCAGAAGAATTCATAATCATTTTATAACACTAGAACTCATAATCTAAAACTTACAAAAAGTAAATGTAATCATATAAAAAGCAAACTGTGCTGGACCGATTGTCTTCAAAAAGAGTGAAAAAAAACAAATGAAAATTAGATTTAAATCTAAGACGTGTGTGAGATTGACTTTAAGTGCTTACCAATGAATTCGCCCATCAAAACTTCACTTGTTTATTTTTAGCTAAATTTTTTGAAGGTCATTATCAATAGTAATGAAATGAAGATAATAGAACAAACTAGCATCAAGACCACGAAAGGGTTAAAAACCTAATGTCAATATGTTGTTGCGAACTCACGCATTGATGGTAAGAAAAACATAACTTGTGAAACTTTAATAAAAAACAAACTCATCACAAACTCATGTATTGTGACAAGACCATTGATAATATCTAAAATTTTGTTTAAAAAAAGAAAACTGCTAAAAGAATTAACATAAGAGCGTTGATAAAAACAGCCACATTGAAAAAAAAATCCAAATAGTTAACATTAGTAAACTCATATTTTATAGATTTTTTGTCCCACTTGTGACAAAAAAAAGGTTCTAGGTTAGGTCACTATATTTTCTCACTTATGATGAGTTTTCTTCTAGCAGTGGTCTCGAGTTACGTAGGCAATGAAAATGATTGGATGGGCCTAGCCGGTTAATGATCCAATTAGCCGTTCAAAAAAAAAGAAAAAGAAAAAGCAAAAAAGCTATAAATAAAAACCTATAATAAGATTTAACAGCTTGTACGTTTATACGTCAATAATTTGTATATTATAACATACAATTATCTTTTGAATATGTCAAAACAATAAATTTAAAATCTTATATAACATTAAATTTAAGAATTTATAAAGAAATAAAATAAACAAAAAATTACAAGTGTACCAAAAAAACAAATGGATAACTATAAGATACAAAATCTAAATATGGCTAAACTTGAGGGAAGTAAAAAATGTAAATTTTCAAGATAATTTATGTGAATAAAGAATACTAACACAAACGCTCACGCATACATGCATTAAAGACTTGTACAATATATATAAACAATAAGAAATAGATTTTGGGTAACAAAGAAGTTGCAATAATAAATTTAATGTTTATAAATACATGATTTAGGATAATGTAAACATTAAAAAACATGAATTTTGATGCCATTTGTTCCATTTTGACTTGCGTTTTTTAAACAGATTTTTAATTGTTCTCTATACTATAGATCTGTTGACCCATTTGAACATGAATTGACACTTATGAGGGCCTTTGGAACTGGTCTCATCAGTCGAATGAGCCAGCGTCATCTGTCAGCTTGATCTTTACAATGATTCGAGTGACTAAAGAGGAACACATGATCAAAAAAAGAACGCTTTGTATCGCTTAAGAACAGAGCTTTACATATTGTCTCCTACCAAAATCAACGAATGACCAAGATATGTTTACATCAACGATAAACCGATTAATGTCACAACACACAGGAAGTAAAAAGAGTGTAACAAAGAGTTCGGATTACCAGCAGACGCTGCAACATGCAAGTAAAAGATGCAAGCTTGACTCGTTGAAATGACCATGACACTGACACCCTTTAGGAGTGGCTATCCAAGATATTGTGATGTTCATTGATGGCGATCATCACCACCATCACTCTCCATCTCTTCGGGATCCTCAAACCGTTGGTCGTTGATTTGAAGCTGCAATTAATTTTGAAACCGCAATGACGTCAAATCACTGTTATCACTTGTTATGGATTTTGTAACGCGTTTGGTCCCTTACACCGACCATAGAAATGACTATTATGTTGATGTGACATGACCATTTAACCCTTTTTATTAATCTCAATGTTTAGATAAAATAGGATAGGAAACGAGAGTTTGTTGGTGATTTTTATTTTGACAGTCATTTTAACGTCAATTAGTGTTAGGGACTAGACGTTTTACACAGTTGGGTTGGGACCAAATCCGTAATTTCTCAAAATCTGGGACCAAATTCAAAATACGACATACCATAGAGACCATCCATGAAATTTATTGTCTGTATTAAATAAGAAGAAATGCATAAAAGTGTACAGTTTAGATAGAGGTGAAAGTGAAAAATTTGGCCGTTGCTTATACATGTCTATTTGGGTTATACTTCATCAGTTCATCCTAAACGTGTTAGCAGAATAGTTGAGATCATACTTAGCACATTAATTATTATTATTATTAACTGAATAAACAAAAGAAATACCTCAAGCACACTGGTAGCTAGGTCATGATCTCCATTTGAATAACCAATTGTGAAAGGAATTTCTGAGTCATTCCACCCTGCTTCATCTCCCTCTGCATACAGTTGGTCACAAACAATAAGACTTTACGACACAAGGAAAAAGTAATTTACAAAAAAGCACAAGTGAAAAGAAAACAAAAACATGTACCTATTGCAGCACTCAACTGATCGGCACTAAAAATCCAATTGTGCTGCTCTTCCTCCTCTGAAGAAATGACAAGATGTGGGCAATTTAGTGGCATCAACAATTTAATAGGGCTCACAAAAAACAGGGAGAGTTCCATATATCCCCTCGGAACTTGGTATTATCACATTTACCCAACAAAAATCATACTATTAAACATACGCATTTTCGAATTATGACACTTATATAAATCACTTAGAACTTGCATTAGGATATGAGAGTTTGAAGTGTAAGGAGAAAGAAAGAGTATAATCATCATGTTATAAATTGTCTTTAACAAAATGGGTAAATGTTTGGTATTTTGAAGTAGAATATTTAATGTTAACCTTTTTATTGGGTAAATATAATACTATGCATGTTTTCAGAGGTATATATGAAATTGATCCTAAATAACATTAAGGGAATAGTTAGACCACCTTCAACGGGTTCAGGATTTAGCTCTGCACATTGACAGAATATGTTGAAAATAGTATCCACTGTCAAACAATAACATCATTGAGTTATGAAATCATAGTGTAATATGAAAAGGGGATTGCTATAATTAAATATATGTACAAGAGTGGTTTGAATTATACATTGAGTAGGATCTGAAGGCACAAGCCTCATCTCAGTGATCTTTGACAAATCAAGTGTCTCGCTTGATTCTGAATCACAGCTTTCTGATTCATCCCCTTCATCTCCGGTGTCAATCTAAGATAAAAAATAAATAAATAAATTTCGAAGAGAAGCTGTATCATTAGGATACTGTTAGTTTTAATATTGTGTGTCTAAAGAAGCTGTATTTTTATTTGGAATACAAAACATTTCTTTCGAGTGCTCATGCATGTTGATATTGGGGAGTAAGGCAAAACCATATTCACCCAAATTTGAACCCAAAAAAACCAATGCTCATTGATGGCATCAAACTTTATTTCACGTGCTGGATGATGGATATAAAAATCTTAAATATACCAGAATTTCCAGATTATCCTATCAAAATGATTTAAAACATCTTTAAAAAAACCAGAATTTCACCCAAATCTAACAATGTGATTAACCTAAAATCAAGCTAAACTCTAAATGATGGGTTTAGGATGAGCTAATGAAGATGATGCTAACAGTGACAACGAAATTAAAACGAATTTGGAATAAAAATAGTAAGATGAACTTGTATTGCAAAAGGATGATGATAATTGTGAATGAACAAAAAGTGAATACCAGGGATTCTACCCTCTCTCTCTAAAAGAGCCTCAAATCCTAACAAACTTTCTGATATCTTTATTACATTCTTTTTCTATTATTTATACTCTCTCTCTCTCACTTAAACACAACCGACTAGTCACTATTGGATTTGCTCATTTTGCCCCTTCTTGAGTACACTTGCAATGCTTTAGGTCCCTCTATCGTATCACTACTTCCCCCTTCCGAAGAAGTCTTGACCTCAAGACTTGTATCTGGAAATTGTCCTTTAAGCCACGACACATCCTCCCAAGTAGCATCGTCTACCGATTGCCCTTCCCACTGAGTCAACCACTGCTCAGTTGGAGTATCTCCACTGGTCACCACCCGCGTATTTAACACTGCTATTGGTTTGACCCCGTCGAGTTGTCCGATGTCCAGTTCGAGAGGTAAAACAGCTTCACCTGATGCGCGATTAGCTTTCTTTAATAAAGAAACATGAAATACCGGATGGATTTTTGAAGTTGGAGGTAATAGTAATTTGTACGCGACTGGTCCAATCTTTTCCACGATTTGAAATGGTCCAAAAAACTTGGCTGCTAATTTGTGGTGAATGCGACTCGCCACAGACATTTGGCGGTAAGGTTTGAGTTTCACATAAACCCAGTCGCCCACAATGAACTGAAGATCCCTGCGTTTTTTGTCGGCCTGATGTTTCATAGAACTTTGAGCATTGGCAAGAGTCACTTTTAATTGTTTCAAAGCTTCATCTCGATCTTGAAGGTCACGCGCAACAGCCTCAACGCGAACTTCACCCGGAACGAATTGTAAGACAGAAGGAGGGCGACGGCCGTAAACTGTTTCAAAAGGTGTAGTGCCGGTGGAAACATGAAAAGTGGTGTTGTACCAGAATTCGGCCCAAGGAATCCACATGGACCAGGTCTTGGGTTGATCCACCGCAAAACATCGTAGATAAGTCTCCAAACAACGATTGATAACTTCCGATTGACCGTCCGATTCTGGGTGGTAAGCCGACGACAAATGTAGTTTGGTTCCCATGGCACGGAAGATTTCTTGCCAAAATTTACTAAGGAACAAAGGATCACGATCACTAACGATGGATCGGGGTATCCCATGAAGACGAACTATCTCCTTGATAAAGACTTCTGCCACCGACTTTGCCGTGTACGGGTGTTTCAATAAAAGAAAATGAGCATATTTGGATAATCGGTCCACAACGACTAAGATAACATTGAATCCCTTGGACATCGGAAGTCCCACAATAAAATCCATAGATAATTCTTCCCATATGGACACCGGAATATTCAGGGGTTGAAGTAGACCTCCTGGAGTAGTGGACTGAGACTTACATCGCTGACACACATCACAGTCGCGGACAAATTGTTTAACCGTCGTAGTCATACTTGGCTAATACAAATTAGCTGCCAATCGACGATACGTACGATAAAACCCTGAATGGCCTCCGGTAACCGAAGTGTGAAATTCATGTAACAATAGTGGAATAAATTTAGATGAACGAGAAATAACCAATCGATCCTTGTAGTGAAGAATACCCTGTTTAACCGAATAACCCGGGTATTTAGATGGATTGGCGAGATATTGTTGAGTGAGCTGTTGAAGGGCCGGATCAGCTTTGGCTTCTTCAATCAAGTGAGCCCCTTGTAACCAAACCGGAGAGGAAAGAGCCTGAAATAATTCCCCGGAGTCCGCTCGACGAGATAAAGCATCGGCAGCGCGGTTTTCACGGCCTGGTTTGTACTGAATATCAAAGTTGTAGCCCAGTAATTTGGCTACCCAGTTTTGTTGATCGGGGGAGGTAATTCGTTGATGGAGTAGGTGTTTTAAGCTTTTTTGATCCGTATAAACAACGAAACGGGTACCTAACAGATATGTGCGCCAATGTTGCACCGCCAATACGAGTGCCATCATTTCTCGCTCATACGCAGATTTAGCCAAGTTACGATCACTGAGTGCTTTGCTAAAGTAGGCAATAGGTTTAAAATTTTGCATAAGAACAGCTCCGATGCCTCGACCAGAAGCATCACATTCCACCATAAAGGGCTGCTCAAAATTAGGCAAAGTGAGGACGGGAGCAGTAACAAGAGCCTGTTTAAGTTGCTCGAAGGCCTGTTGGGCTGCAGCAGTCCACACAAAAGCATCCTTTTTGGTTAAATCCGTCAATGGACGAGCGATACTACCATAATGTTTAACGAACTTCCTGTAATAGCCCGTCAATCCAAGAAACCCACGTAACCCTTTAATATTTTTTGGTATCGGCCAACTTAAAACGGCCTCAATTTTTGTAGGATCCATCGATACCCCATGACCATCAATGATATGTCCTAAATACTCAACCGAGGTTTGCCCAAAGGCACATTTGAGTTTATTAACTTGAAATTGGTGACATAACAGAATATCAAAGACCAACTGCAAATCAGTCAAGTGATCTTGCCAAGTAGGGCTGTACACGAGGATGTCATCAAAAAAAATAACGACTTTGGCGCGTAACAAAGGGCGAAAGACATCATTCATCACTGCTTGGAAAGTTGCCGGCGCGTTCGTAAGGCCAAAGGGCATGACGAGGTATTCATAGTGACCGTCGTGTGTACGGAATGCTGTCTTTTCAATGCTATCCTCCCGCATCCGGATTTGATTATACCCGGACTTCAAATCCAATTTGGAGAAAAAACGCGCACCCGATAATTCATCAAGTAATTCTTCTACCACCGGAATTGGAAACTTGTCCGGAACGGTAACCTTGTTAAGGGCGCGGTAGTCAACACACATGCGCCATGATTGGTCCTTCTTGCGAACAAGGATTACCGGACTTGAATACGCACTCGTACTGGGTCGGATCAATCCTAATTCCAGTAACTCTGTAACTTGTCGCTCAATTTCTGTCTTCTGCACATGTGGATAACGATAGGGACGAACACATACTGGTGTAGTTGAAGTAAGTATGATAGCGTGATCATGAGGACGGGAAGGTGGTAAGCCCAAAGGAGGCTGAAAAATCGACTCAAATGCCGAAAGAAGAACAGATAAATCCTGTTGTTGGGTCGCGGAGAGATTAATCGGAGGAGAAGCCGGTATTGGCGTAGGAGAATCCTCCTCTAAATATAACCATTGTTGTAACGCAGGCGAAGATGACTGTCCCATAGATAAACCGTGTAATTGCACCACTTGTCCCTGATGCATAAACTTCATCCAAGAATGTTGCCAATTGTGAACCACTTCCCCCAAAGACTTTAACCATTCCATGCCCAGAATCATGTCCAAGTTTCCCGTGTCAAAGACCAACGCATCCAAGACAAAAATGGAGGATCCCAAATGCACCGATAATCCCAAACAACGTTCAGTCACAAACACCGAATGACCATCACCCAACTTAATACGAATACCAGAGAATTGGGCAGAAACAATACCTAAAGCCACGACCAATCGACGAGAGATGAAATTATGAGTAGCTCCGCTGTCGACCAATAGACTGACCGGAATTCCTTGTAAAGCTCCTTCGAACCGTAAGGTTTTTGCACCCCCTTGAGCTGTCGTAAGACCGTCAAACTCCAAAGCCAAACATGTACCTTGAAGAGATTCCACCACCTTCGTTTCCTCGTGGGATAAGTCTTGTTCCAAGAGGAAATGATCACCCTCCGCGTCCTCCAATTCATCATCTCCTAACAACAAAACACGAAGTTTCCCCTCAGGGCATTTGTGCGCAGGACCATATTGCTGTCCACAACGAAAACAAAGGCCCTTCTTACGATGTTCCTCCCATTCGGTACGCGAGAGAGAACGAATGCCCCGATCGCGCGGACTCGATTGCCCCAAATCCACAGAGGAGGAGACAGATTTGAAAACCGAAGAGGGTCGAGAAAACTCGGAGCGACCCGAATAACTTCGATCCTGAGACTTCTGGGACAACATATGTTTGGGCTCCGAACGGCCCAACGGAGAGGGCCCATCTACCGAATCCGAAGAAGGAGGCCCAACACGAAAATATCGAAATCGAGACATCGACTGGGAACCGGAATTTGGCCGGAGCATCTCCTCCACATCCTTCGACAAATACATGGCATCCAATCGGGAAAGTGGCCGATGTAATCGCACCCACTTTTTGACATCCGATTTTAGACCCGCAATAAAATACCCAAGCGCCTGAGATTCAGGAAGACGAGGCACAAGCGAAAGCAAATACTCAAAATCATCGATATAATCATGAATCGAATCACCCTGTTTAATTGTTGCCAACTGTTCGTAGGGATTATGAAGCTCTAACCCGCTAAACCGTTGAAGGAGTTCCGATTGGAAATCACTCCATGATAACGAGTCTCGTACCTGAGTAATTACAGTAAACCAATGTTGAGCGACACCCACCATGCTCAATTGAGCCAATCGAAGACGAAGGTCATCCGAGGTATGATTGATATCGAAATAGAGATTTGCTTTCTGAATCCATCCTTGAGGATCGAAACCAGTAAATTCGGGAAGCTTAACCTTCTTGACCGCCCATGGAACACCAGAAGACCCATCCGGCGGATCTGGTTTGGAACCCGCGCCGGTGAAGAAATCGTTGCGGCCGCCAGACCCCGAAGATTCATCCTCTCCCCGTTTCTCTTGTTGTTTCATCCACCCAATGAACAGTTTACGAAATTCCACCGATTCATTACGATCAGTCTCCAATAGCTTCAAGGTGGACTTGATTTCAGTAACATCTCCTTGCAATTGCTTAATAAGCAAATCCTGAGCATCGATACGAGCCGTGGAACGAGTTTCCATTTGAAAAAGGGTAACGGCAGGTCAGGGCAGGTCGGACCAATGATAGGGTTTAGGATGAGCTAATGAAGATGATGCTAACAGTGACAACAAAATTGAAACGAATTTGGAATGAAAATAGTAAGATGAACTTGTATTGCAAAAGGATGATGATAATTGTGAATGAACAAAAAGTGAATACCAGGGATTCTACCCTCTCTCTCTAAAAGAGCCTCAAATCCTAACAAACTTTCTCATACCTTTATTACATTCTTTTTCTATTATTTATACTCTCTCTCTCTCTCACTTAAACACAACCAACTAGTCACTATTAGACTTGCCCATTTTGCCCCTTCTTGAGTACACTTGAAATGCTTTAGGTCCCTCTATCGTATCACTAAACCTATCAAAATGATTAAAATGCAATCTACTGATCAATAACCATTAAAGGTGTGCAAAGTCGGTTACCATAACCAATTGGTCGCTTATGGCAAGGTCGGTTAACCAACGGTTATGGGTCGGTTTCAATTAATTTCAGTTAATCAAAGTTACCACATAAACCGTTGTCTTAGGGTACTTTTCATTTGACTTCTTCAGACTTCATGTATTATATTTACATATGGTTAACTAACGATATTCTGAGTAACCATCAAATAATGCTTTGTATCAAATCATTTAATTACAAACATATATATTAATAACTCTCTTTTACTCTAGATCTTTGAAATGATAAAATCAAATTTGAGCTTTTTATAGATTTAAAATTCGGTTCGGTTTCGGTTAAAGTTCGGTTACATGACACCTTAACCATGACTATAACCGATCTATCAGTTAATCACAAAACCTTAAACATAAACGTCGGTTGTATACTTGTATACGGTTCTATTATCGGTTAATGGTCGGTTATGGTTAAGATTTGCTCACCCTACAGGCATAAATCTATAATTTCAACAGAAAAAAACACCTGTGTATACAAGCAAGGAGATTCAAACGCCTGAGGATCCCTACACACCGCATGAAGCGACACCGATACAAAATCAACCGAATAGCCTTTCGTCCTCTCGGTATCACTCAACCACACTACTCTCCTGCACAAAACTCAACAAATAACCATCAGCAACCTACAAACACACATTAAAACATGTTAACACTAAACAGTGTGATGAATTAGGGTTTTTACTTGGTGGAGATGTAGAGTGTGCCGGGGGATTCAGGAGGTCGATTGCCGAGAACAATGGAGACGTTTGGTTGTACGTGCATAAGCTCCTCGCCGTTGGCGGTGTCGAGAAGTGGTGCTCCGGTGGCGGTGGCGGTGGCTCCGTCGTCGGATCTCTCTGTGAAGAGGTTTAAACCTCTCGCCATTGTTGTGTTTGCTCTGGTTTTGTGTGTGGAGATGGTGTGATTCGAGTTCTAGGGTTTATGGGAGCAAAATTGGGGGTTTTGGGGTAGGGGTTATTGGTTGATTGTATTTGTTAATTTTAGGGAAATTTTATAAGTTTGTTTTACTAGTGCATGTTTGGATACACTAATTTATTTACTTTTTGATTTTTTAAAGAGGTAAAAAAATCAAAATATCCCTTCAAAAAAGTTAAGAGGTTAGTGATTCAAATCTTACATGTGCTAGGTAGTTTGTTAATGATTTTTAGTCTAAGTGATTAAGGTGATATATCCAAAAACCAAAACAATTAAGATGAAAAGTTTTTGGGTTCGAGTGTTACTTTGAGCAAAAACTTAAGGTTGAGCTAGGGTTTTTTGTAGTTGTGAGTTTCCTTCTGGGGGGTTGCGGGTGCGGTCCCGGATGGAAACGAATAGATGGACCTGATTGAGATAACGCATCTTTCGAACCGTGTTCGTACATTTGTAGTTTAAAAAAACATGTGGTTGGTAGTTAAGTGGACTTGGATTCGCTTAACAAAAACTATGTTTTATTAAATTGATTCAATTTTTTTACATAAACAAAACTAGCTATTTGAATCTTGTGAAATGTTTCTATAACTGTTAAAAGTTTATATTTTTTTACTAAAAGAAAAAACTTTTTGAGCTATTTGAATCTTGTGAAATGTTCTACAAGTGTTAAAGTTTTAAAAGTTATCTAAATGAAATATAATAGATCTTGGTTATTGTTTAGTGATTACTAGTACTATGACCCCTGCGTTGCGGCAGGGGCGTAAAATGACGTAAATTTAATATCAAAACGTAGTCGCAAACCCGGGTGTTGGACGGGCGTAAAACCTTATAAAACACAAACATCTAAATGTTGTTGTGAATGTGTGTGTTGACGAGGATGTTGAAACCGTTCATAACATACGAAATTTTATATAAAAACGAATGTTGTCGAGAACCTGCCCGTTGAAGAGGACAATAACGTGCGTTTTTATGAAAAACGAAACTTCGACATCGATAATAATTGTATACATATGATTTGTTAAAAAGAATACATTATGTTATATTGTTTATTTGAAGTATAGAAATAGAAACTTATAAGTAAACAAATGAAAAAAAAAACAAGAGACAAAACATACGTACAACACCATTAAGCATATGTACAAAATTATATGCATAAAAGAGTTTGTAATTAGTATTATAAATTTGTTTTAAATTTTATCTTGAAATGTGAGATACTATCGAACCAAAAAAAATCATTTGATAATAACCATCCAATGTAGCTAGATAGTTAAAGGTATTGAAGAGAACACAAGTGTCATTGTAAAGTCGGTCTTTGATCATCAGAGCACCTCGAGGTCTCTGAATAAGAATGCAAAGACCCATTTAAGACTTACTAAACACAAAGTTTCCTATATCCGACAAGAACTTGTGACTCCGTACAACATTGTGCCCGACAAGATTGTGTATAATAAAGTTGTTTGACATTATCATATAGTACATTTATCTAAAATCCACCAGCCAAAGAGCCAGTATTAACACTCGTTAATAAAGAAACCAATAAGATTGTTATAGTTACCTTTGCACCAAGGACAAAAAAATTCTTCTCTATAAATACATGGCAAAGATTGGAGGAATTCAAGCAAGAAAAGGCCGAATGAAAAATAGAAACATTTCTTCTTTTCATGTTTCTTTGTAATTAACTTTGATGGACAAAAGTTCTTCTTTTCATGTTATTAACTTTCATGTTTCATACACCACAAACTAATGGTCAAAAGCAACAGATATATATACTACTAACTTTGGTGGTGGTTTAGATACAATGTTACATCCATGTCAACTTTGGTGGTAATTTGAATATAGTGTTACATATATGTGTTATTAACTTTGATGGTGGTTTGGATATTCAAAAGTTGTTAGAAGGGTTAACATACAGAAATAGTTATCATTATAGTATCCTAATACAGTCAATTGATATATTATACTGGAGCAAATTTTTAAATAAACCAATATTGAATAAACCGCAGGGGGGATTTATTTGTTAATTCTTCAAACAAACATATGAAAGCATTTAACATTAAAACCAATATATTGAGTTTAAAATAGTTAAACTCCTCACAAGAACCATACACATTTTTATAGAATATGAAATAAGACCAAACCTTTAATTGCTTGTATTTCTTGTATAATATTCAACTTTCTTCATATATAACAGTCAAAGATTTATTCTCAAGCTAACCTTAACAACAAAATAAATAGACATAAAAAGTCTTTATACATAATTGTAAGGGTAAATAAGCTCATGTAGATGAATCTTTAAAACTTGATGAGTAAGAATACTACATAGAACTCTTGTGGAATGGCTTTAGTCATCTTCTCCTTATGAAAGTAGGTAGGTAGTACCACAAATGAGATTTGGTTTAAACTAGAGAAGTTCTATTCTCTCTTTAAGGAAGAAAGAACAAGTGTTATTATGGAACACCCTTTATATATGTAATAAAATGCATATAGTACTTTATTGAATCAAGTAAAAGTATTTTATTGATATGAATATTAGAAGAGCCCAATGGTAACACCCAAGAACACAATAACAATGATGAGAAGGCATTGAGGAGGAAGAGTGAAAGGAAGAATTAAAGGATTAATAATACTAATGGTGGCGAGGAAAAGAAGAGGTAAGGTGACGAAGATGAAGAGTGGGGTGAAGAGCAGAAGGAGAAGAAGTCCCATGATCAAAACAAATAAGTTTACAAGTGCTTTCTTTAGTTACATTGAAGTTAATAAATAGGGAGGTTACGTAAAGGATGATGGTTATTTTTCATGAATTTTGCATGACTGTTATAATAAACGTGTTTATAGTTTTATGTCTTACATCTCCTCTTAGCTTATCTTTCTATATTTGGTTGTTATTCACGTATATATAAAGAACAAATGTGTGTCAATGTATCAAGTGTGCACAACACAAAGATTTAGCAACTAGATACATGCACAACACAAAAATATATAATCAAGCACTAAATCATTCATGTGAAATCAATAACCTTTGTGGTGATATGTGTGTTATTGTAAAGAACCACAAAACCTTGAGTTTAAGCATTTAAAGAATGGAAATTAAGAACAAATTATCATCTAAGCAAATAAGTTGGAGGACGATGATAGCACCGTGTTAGAACATCATTTAGATGAGCGTGTGAGCTAAACACTTTGGATAGTTGTCACACCCCGACCGACGGCGGAATCATCGGAGCGGACGAATATGAATCGATTGCTCATAGTTCATGGTAGTAAATACGTTGAAATATTACTAAATATCATTTACATTAAATAAGTCAAATCAAATATTTTATTACAATACAATAAAAATTCAAACAACATAATAAAATCTTTTATTAATCTAGGTCCAAGTCCTATATGAGCATGAAGAAGTCCTCTAACCTGCATCCTGAAACATGTTAAAAATACAGTCAACATATGATGTTGGTGAGTTCCCATGAATTTGTACATACATATTTAAACAACTTTTAAGAGGCAATTCAAGTTATAGGTTAAGAAATAATGCAAGAATATATAAATAGCATAATGATACAATCAAACCTTGACAAAAATATGGTCACGCTAACATATACGATTAGCTAAGTGTACTTGGTTCCCATGATGAACAAGAATACGCCATCAGAAGCCGGCAATAACCTCGGCTTTAGCACCAAATAGGATTGTCAAGCCCATAGATCTATGACGTCGCTAGGGTAGCAATAGTTAATGATTGCTTTTACAAGATGACTATCATATAATGCACAATTATCTCAAATAACCATGACAAAATTTATAAGATGAATTGCACGTGCATTGCAAGTATTAAGATATTTTACAAGTGTGCATTTATACGATTAACATATTTCACCCCAAAAGATGTGAAATAAAAATAAAAACGGGGTATGGCAAACTCACATTGTATAATGATGGATTTTTGGATAATAATAAGAACTAAAGTTGCTCCAACGATTCCTTCACGGATTACCTAAACGTGGATGTTCCAAGATTAAATTATAATTGATTAAGTTCAAGAGACGGTTCGAGAAAATCTAGAGTTAATTATAAGGATTTGGGGTTTTTGATAATTGGGTTAAATATTGTAATCAACTAGTATTAAGTCCCCCCGCGTTGCGGCGGGAGGCGTAAAACCGTACCAAGTAAATCCATGTTATATCACCGGCAGGCGGGACAGCGACCACAAACACCAGAAAATCTCACTTTAAAAAAATAAGAGCGAAAAAAACCGAACGGAATGTAGACGTAAAAACGTTGAATCACACACGCGAAACGTAAAATATTAAAAACTAAGTTGATTACAGACCCGTGCGTTGCACCAGAACCGTTAAAGGGAAAAAAATAAGCGTAAACGTTGAACCACACGCGCACGTTGCGGTGTGTTACTCGTAAAATTCGTAAAACAAAAAAATATAAAATATAAAAAGTATAGGAGACAAAGTTGAAATGAACAAATCTAGAGATTAAATTGTAAAAGATGTAAAAGTATTAGTTTAAAGTAAAAACTTTAAGAAAAAAAACAAATGTACAACTCATTAAACATAAGATACAACACTTAATGCATAAAAAAGTTAGTAATTAGTATTATATATAATTATATTTTTGACTCAATAAAGATGGAATAAATTGATTAACTAATTAAGATTGAAGATGATAATAAATCATTAAGGAAATTGAATAATATTTAATTTATAACAATTGATGAAATGAAAGTTGAGTATTAAAGTGTGAAAAAGTAATAATTAATTTAATAATTAATTAAATAATGACTTGGTCAAAATAATCAATTGAATAATTAATTATTTAAATAAGTTATTAAATAACTTATTTGATTCTAAAATCATTTTATAAAGTAAAAAAATAATAATAAACCTTTGAATAACTTTTGTCATAGTTTTTATAATATTAAACTATTTGTTTTAAAATAGAAGATTATATTGTTACAATTTTCAGAAATTTAATTAATAGTTCCTGGAATAAATTTAATTATCAACATAATTTTTATTTTTATTTAATATAATAGTATTAATTTCTGTAATTTAATTTATAAAAAGAAAAGGTTTAAAAACGATTTAAGGGTGCCCGGGGTCGAACCCGGGACCTCTGCTGCATATGTACAAGGCTTTAACCGGTGGGCTAGAGGCCCAAATCTGGTATAAGTCTACTAAACACTTTTTAAAAACATTAATTAGAAAAATCCCCAAATGTCAAGAACCCTAGTTTTCGATTTCCATCAAATTGAATCCCAATTCGTGCATATTAATCGAATTAACTTTAGGTTTTTTAATCCCCAAGTAAAACCGAGTATAAAAGTGTGATTAACTTACTTGATTAAGATGGAATTGATGATCACAGACGATAGAACAAGTCGCGACAGTGATGAACAAGATTCCCGATGTGAATGATGATTATAATCAAATTAACTTCGTATAAAGCTTCTTATGGTTTTTATGATTCAAAGCCCTTATTCAATTTCCATTAGAATCGTGTGGAAGGTGCTAAATGAGTAGGTTGCAAGTCCAAATGATGATGGGGATGGAATGCGAGGTGAGAGTGTATTGTGAATGAAATTGCAGTTGCAGATGGTTCAAGGGAGTTGGTTCGAAGGTTTTACCATGATTATATAGACCCAGTTAAGACTGTTTCACATCGAACGAGTTAAAGCTAATAATCGAGGTTTCGGTTTCGAGTACCCAGCCTTAACAACCGAATAAATTCAATTGAAACTGGTATTGTGTTCGAAACTGATGCGCGATTGATAAAGGGCGGTTTAACTGACTTGAAATGGTTTAATTTGAGGGTTTTAACCTCGTCGAAGCTCTTCGGAGAGGTGGCCGGATGTTGGGTCGACAGGGTTTGGTTTGGGTTTAAAACAAATTTTCAGATTTGGTCCCTCTAGCTTTAATAGTTTATCATTTTATGTCTAAACTTTTAAAACAAAGTTTCAAGAATTACATTTTGAACCCAACACTTGTAACATCCTAGTTTTAAAATAATTCAAATAAACTCCATTAAATCAATCATTAGTTTATAAAACTTTATAAACTTTTATATATTTGTAAGAATAATAAATTTTGTATATTATTTATTTATTTTTAGTTTAATAATTAAAACTCATAATGACGAATAAAACTTCATAATAAAACTTTATTTTACTATAAATTGTTTAAATGATTTAACAAATAAAAATTGAATAAAAAGATTTTCAATATTGATTAAACTACACATTTAATGCATTTGACTCATTAATATAAATAAAATACTTCTAATAATGAATTTTCCATCGTATGGAAGTTCAAAATAAGTTCGGGTTCGGGTTTATAGTTTGAAAATAGGCGGATGTTACAATAGTGCACATAGATTCTTCTTTCATTTGCAATTCCTTTCGGGTCGGAAACGTGGGCTGCTGGTGGGGTTGTGCCCCTTCTCTATCTTCTTCCGCTTTACAACCGAAATAAGGAACCTTAGAATTCACCCCGATGAAAAAATGGGATCAGTGATGCCAAGCAACTAGTTCTTTGTAAAGCGCATGGAATCAGTGATGCCAAGCAACTAGTTCTTTGTAAAGCGCACAATTGAGTTACCATGTTATTCGAAGCCTTATGAAAATGTATTAAACTTAATGTTTTGAAATTAGTGGTGGCGCCATATGAAAAGAAAGAATAGTCTAATTTGTCGAAATTGCATGCTGCTTACAAATGAATATTATGTGCAAAGAGCATTACCGGAAAAGTCCAATTGGAATTCCCAGTGTGGAAGTGAGAACTCGTTACTATAGATTTGGTAACAACTATTCCAAACACCTTTGAAACATGACAAGATATGATGACACTCGATTTACAAGATTCTTATTTATTGTCGACCCAAAACCTCATTTTTCTAATTGTTTAACATATATGCATTTGCATGAGACTATTGCTAGACACTAGACACCTGTTATAGGACATTCTAGGTCTATGTCATGTTTTTGTTGAAATCTTAAAAGGATCTTGGTACAATATTGAATAGAAAGTATTATTTATCCCTCACAAATACGAATAGAACAATGGAGGATGTGTTAAAAGAAAAAACTTATAAAAACATTGCTAGCGATAGGGAATCGGGAGGATCACCCTCCTAATTCGATGTTCAATTTTTAGAAGTTCTATCTTGTTAAGTGTGACTCTTATACCATTACAATATTCTCAATGAACACTAGTTAACATTATAGAACCCTAATTCCACTATTTGATATTTTAAATGGAAACAAATGTTGAAACTGTATTGACAAATGTCTTTACAGGATACACCTTAAAGAAAAAAAAATTTATGTTTGAGAATCATGTTAATAGTGTCCTTATATCCTAGGCATTCGTCGTTGATGGTTACAACCGCTTATCCAAATGAAGGGGTGGGTGATAATGGGTAGATATAGTGTGCCCTTGATGAGGTTTGTTTTAACCAACATCCAAAATTTTAAATCATTTCATATATATAGCTCAAAACAAAAAATGCACGAACTAGCAAAGACTAACGACGAACTTCTACGTAACTCATAACAGAAAATGCATAAACTAGCAGGGATTAAATTTTACTCAATAAGAAATGTAAAGAAGTTAAAAATTACATCAGTTTTGCTACTCTAAATTTTATAATTCGATCTATTTTCAACTATAAATAACTTGTTACCTTATTTTCTTCCAACAAGAGGGTATGATGTATCTATTAAGTATAGGATGTGTAACACTTCGAATTTTAGTTTAGGAGGTTAAATTATGTGAAAATAGAGCTTAGCTAGATCTCATAGAAAATTTTTGATATATAAATTAATATAATTAAAAAAATTTATTTAGGATAGTTATTATAAAACATGTTCTTATAAAACCTATCTAGCATAATTCTATTTTTATTAAATATGAACATATCATTACGATACATTTGGTTTTTACATACGTTAATTTTATTCAAAATGCATTTACGCGACGCAAGACATGACCAAATTTACTTAAAAGAAAGATGAAACTTATAATAACCCATTTTGACAGGATATTAAATATGTGTATAACGCTAAAAAAATACAATCTATAGATTCTAATAAAACAAGCTTTCTAAAGCCACATGTCATTCTTTTGACGTACCTCTTTGCCACTTGTCATTTTTATAGACATCATCACCTTATTTTTCTCTTCAAAAGGGTATTATAGTAATTTAAATATTAAAACTAATTTCTCTCTCTTATTAAAAATTAATTTTATTAATTGTAACCTTTCTCTCTCTCATCTTAATTTTTTTAAAATTAATGTATCTTTTTAAAATTAGATTTTATTAAGAAAATAAAAAAATCACATTTTTAATTAAAATATAACTAATAATAAAATATTTTTATATAATATGAAATTTTCAAAAACACTAAACCTTTTTGAAATAAAATATTTTAAATCTTTTTTTCTTAAAAAATTATAAAAAGTGAACTTTTCTAAAAACAATCTTGTTAAAACAACCAGAATAATTACAAACCAGAGTTTTTAATAAACAAGTTTTTCATAATAATAATTTTTTTATAAAAGAATCTTAATACGAATGTTTAAAAATAAAACTATTTAAATAAGATAGTTAAAGAAATAATATAATTATTTTATTTTTCCTGAACTATTACATATATAAAATTTATATCTTATAATAAAATATCATACTGTAAATCTTTGTGTTTATTACTAATTATAATCCCTTTAATAAATGAGTTTCTAGCCTATCTATCTATATATCTATCTGTCTGTTTGTCTATCAATCTATCTATAATAAGAAAAAAATAAGATAATACGTGACGCAATCGTAAGCCTATACGTAACTTTCTTATTTCTCTCAATACTAATAATATTACTCATACCATTTTCAAATTAAAAAATATATAATATAATAAATTGAAAATCTATTTATTTTAAATTAAAAACACACTTTTTGTAAACAAAAAAGCAACGAACTTTTAAAAAAACCATTTTACTTAAAACAAAATGTTTAAAAACCATAATTTTTTATAAAACAAAAGTTTAAGAAAATTATATTATTGTTTATTTACTTAAAGTAATTGTTTATAAGTAATTATAATCTTATTTTATCTTCAAGTATAGTTTTATAATTCATAATTTTTGTTACTAATTATTTAATAATTTATTTATTCAACCCGTGTAATGCACGGGGTACTAACCTAGTACTTAAATAAGAGTAGCTTCGTCGTGAATTTTAGTTTATATTCATTAAAAGTTAGTCTTTCTACCCTAACAATAAAAATCCATTCGTTTGTATAAAATATGGTTCTTATAAAGCTTTTTGATACATATAAACATACTCAATAAAAATCCATTCGTTTATCGTATACCATTAATATACATTATTTTAATAAACATAATTGTATAAACCCATAAACCCAATCAAATTTTAAAACCAAGCATTTAATAATTTGACTAAGAACCAAAAAGAAAGTTCATTTTCTTCATCAAGATTCATTCATTTACGTTTGCCCATTTATACTCACTAAGAATAGTAAAACACAGACATAAACGAAAATAAATACATTCATTTTTCTTAACAAACGAACATGAAAAAAAAAATCCATTCGTTTAAATATTTATACATTTGTTCGGTTAGAGTAAAACACAAACACAAACATATACTTTCAGTTCGTTTACATATCTAGTATCAAACTTTAAGACTTTGGAAAAAAATCACTAATAATCTTTCTGGTGATTCAATCAACACCAAGAAGATGATCATGGATAACCTATGATGAACAATTGATTATATACACAATTACAATCAACATCAACGAACATCTTCAACAAAATCACCATTAACGTATAAACCTCAAGCTTTCACACCCCTACCCCTTGCTGATTTGATCCTGTAAACATGCTCTTCACCGGTGCATTGATCAATTTTAACCACCCACCGGCTCCGCCTTCCGCCACCGTCACCACCACCGTCGTTAGATTTTCCGGCGACCCTCATCAACAACAACCCTTCTCCAATGGGTAACAATCGACTGTTGAATCCACCCCACACCCATGAATCTTTCCAACACGCGTTATACCCCAACACAATCGCACCCTTTTCGTTGTTATGTTGTACAGATTCAAGAATCTGTTCATGATCATCGAGGGTGCAGTCGATCACTACAAAATCTGCGGATTTGAGCTCGTTTGAGAGTAGAGATTGGGCGTTTCCGACGATGAATTCAACGTGATTGGTGTTTGTGTTGAGGGATTGTTTGGAGGATTGAAGATCTTCATCCCCTTTTACTATAAAGATTAGCCTACCACCTGTTTGATGAAATGCCGCAATGAGACTTGATGTGGTTAACCCTGTGGTGGATGCACATGCGACCACCATGAGTTGTGCGTTGTTTCCGGCTGCAATCGCGGAGATGAACTCGGCTACATCGGGTTCGTTTGCTCTCTTACCCTGCATATTCAAATTACATAAGTTTAACTTTTGTTGACATATAACAAAGTGTAGTTAAGACTGCGTATATCGCGATGTGATAGCTAAGTTAAGCACTGGGTACGCGCTTTTTATATAAAAGTTAGTTTGCATTAGAAAGAAGAAAGATACCATCTTGCTAAAAAAGTTTGAATCTTGAAAAAACTTACCATTTTCATGGATTTGAGGTATGCTTCAGTGGCATTTGCAGCTGACCAGTGACCCATTTTTCTTTGAGATTTTCTTGGGTTTTGTTAGTTATGTGGTGTCTTAGGGTTTATAGGGTGTAGATGAATGAATGTATGTTTTGGTCATGTGGGCAGTGGCTATATAAATAGGGAAATATAAGCAATAGAATATATGTAGATGGATTAAGCCCAAAGTGGTCCCTTGATGGCTTGAGTCGTTGCTCTTCATTGAGCCCCAGTGGGGTCCTTGACTGGCTCTAGTCACTGCACTTCATCGAGCCCCAACGGGGTCCCTGGATGGCTCAAGTCACTGCACTTCGTTAAGCCCCATTTGTCCCTGACTAGCTTTAGTCATTGACCTTCACTAAGCCCCAATGGGGTCCGTCGCTAGCTTTAGTAATTGGCCTTCATCAAGCCACAATGGGGTCATTGGCTAGCTTGAGTCACTGGCGTTCGTTAAGCCTCAATGGGGTCCCTGGCTAGCTTTAGGATAAGCCGATAAGGTATGAATTATACAGAACTTAATAGTGGAATATGGTTATTCTTGATTTAAGGAATGTAAGCGTTTAGGATAAGGCGTCTGAAGTTCAGAGAACATGTAAATGAATGAATAGATGCATTGAACCTAAAATTTAATGATTAAAGATGTTCGTAAGCCAAATGAACTTTTTAGGTATTCATGTGGATATCTCTCAATCCCTTCTAGATCAGCCTCTGGTTATCAATCTTGGGCTCGAAGGGGTAGAGAGAATGCACCCAGAGAGACCCTCAACTCGCAATAAATATTATTATATTTCGTGTTTAGAAACATGTTCGATGTTTAGAATATCAATTTAAGTCATTGACACTAGTACCCTTCTAATGTTCGATGTATTTAGAAATATATTTTGTATTTAGAAACACGAGAAACGCTTCTAAAAATCACATAAATTCAAAAACACAAGTACCCTTCTAATGATCCTTTTACAAACACATTCAATGTTCACAACACCAGTTAAGTGACCATATAAACTTAACTATAATTATCATTAGATTTGAAGGACACCAAGTGCATAATTAAAGTACAAGGATTCCTTAACATTTAATCCAACAGTTTCCTTGGTGTTTCTTGTCTGATTGCACCTACTGTGACTTCCTCAGTTTAATCTATTAGCTGTCAGGCTGTCATGTTTTTTAGCAGAGGGACAGCTGAAAATTCCATAAATAAATCTGAATTTAATTTTATTTGTTTATAAGATCTGCTACACCATTCCAGAAACAAAACCCATGTTAATTCTGACAGAAATTCAGCAAATCTATAAAATTATCTATCTTTATAAAACCGCCTTCAATACATAACTATATTTTAGCAGTGGCGGAGTTTGAACACTCTCATAGTCTCATTAAGGGGGCGGGGGCGAAATTAAAATTTTTTAAGGGGGGTGAACTTCATGTATATAAAAAAATTACACTTACGATTCAAAAATTTACACTACCAGACCAATTTTTTTAAGGGGGGGCGAACTTCATATATATAAAAAAATTACACTTACTAATCATACTTTCTTTCTCTCTAAAGATTATAACTATCGATAAAACTATATGACACTGTCACATTATCATGTCATATTATATCAGCTTTTAAATATTTATTGTAGATAAACTTTTACGATGCATTTGTTATAGTTAGGTCTCAGTTTTGACAAGATAATTGTGAATGTGAACTATATATATTTTATACTAGTTATATATGTCTGGTTATTTGAGGGTGTGTCTTGCAGCAACTGGTAAGGTTGTTGTTCTGTGACATGAAGTCATGGGTTCAAGCCGTGAGAAACAATCTCCCACACAAAATATAAGGTAAGGTTGTGTACATCAGATCACAAAACGATCTGACCCCTCCCCGGACCCTACGCAAAACAGGAGCTAATCAAGTACCGGGTACGCCTTGTATATGTTTACTTACTTATGGTGTTAATATTAATTATCAGTTCTTTTATAATATACATATAAAAATTGAAATTGTAAGTTTTGTGACATTGACATTACTAGGAGTTACCCATGACTTGTCTCATCATTCATGTGACACAAATTAAAGCAATTTTTCTTGGTCCTCATATTCATCTCATACTTCCTTGATTTTGATTTTTGCCCATTTCACAATGTCTACAATCAAACATACAAAATTTAAAGCAATGTTTTCCATAGATTTTCCAAAAACATTGTATTTCTCTTTTTACTTTTCGAAGTGTTAAAGGGATGGGAGTGCTTCTTGCAAACCTACCGGGAGTCTTCTTACTACCTTATGAGAGGGTGATGATCTTGCCCTCTCGAATCACTTTAACCTGACATTGCAACCCGCTCTTCACAAACTTTTCTTTAAATCGGCTTCAACAACCCATAACTCACTCAATTTACTGGTTCAACATAGGAAGGGGAGGCCAAAGTGGAACCCAAGCCAAACCCGCTTCCATACTTGGATATTTATTAAACTTATAAGTTTGTTACATAGTGACGTACTTTTATTTTTATCCCAATGTGGTTTCTACACCTTTATGATACGAGAATTGATAGATGAAGTTTGAGAGTATGTGTTATTATGAACCTCATGACATATAAATTTCGAGGCTTGGCATCTATTAAGATATTTAAGTGGTTGAGGCATGGATGAACCTTTTAGATCTACGAAAACAAAAGTATGTAGATTTCTGACGTATCATTTTTTTTCGATGACTCAATTATCTTCAATAAACGATACAAGACCTTAATGCATAAGTTGCTTGGGAACAAGGGAATTCATTAGCCAATTTGATGAATCAAAGTTCAAAACATAAACATTTTTCACTTCATTTGACCAAAGTAGTGATAAATCAGTATTGGTTTATATCCCATTTACCTAGGTCTAACGATTCAACCATCATGCCAACGATCTAATCATGCATTACTCTCATAATCGATAGCACATCGAGTTTATAACCTTGTGAGAATGTAATAGAAATTAGAGTAAATTACAAATTGTGTCTTTTATTGATATATGAAATTGCATGGTATGTCCTTCAGTTTTAATAATTACATACGATGTCCTTTTATTAAAAGATTTACACTAACTATCATCTATATGTACAGTTAACTCAGTTATGTGCCCCCTCACATGAGGATATTTTTATCATTTTTTTTTCACGTCTAATATATTAAAAAATTTATAAAAAATAAAAATTTTAAATGAAAAAAGAAAATTAAAAGATATCGGTCCGTTAGGTAAGTCGGTGAAACCAATCACTCTTGGTGTGTGTTTATTCGATGAATCGTCAAAACTTTTAATGACAACAATCTCCAAAAACATTTACTAAAGTAAGAAGTCTAAGTCACAAATCATTTAAAAGGTCGGGAAATCAACAATAAACACAAAAAATACACGTAAATACTTTATAAACTACCCACACCAACAAATAATGAAAAATCAATAAGGAACACAAACTTGAAGATTACTTGTGATTCTTTGAATTGCTTATATAATTGCAAAAGCAAGAAAATAAACTATGAGTCGCTCGTTAATCACACAACAACATAAGCCAGAAATTCAAAGAGCCACAAAATATAGGGATTTTAATCTTACCATCGTTGTTTGTTCGAGTTCAAGGGGTTTCAATGGTTTGTGAGATGTTGTAAGTGATGAAGATGACCGGTATTAGGCTATCAAATAGAAGTGGATAATGGATTTAATGGTATTGAACGTAAGAGGAACGCGGGTTCACTAACTTACCCAACGATCCGATATCTTTTAAGTTTATTTTTCATATAAAATAATTAATTTTTTTATTTGTTTAATATATTAGATGTGGAAAGAAAATGACAAAAATGCACCTCATTTGAGAGATACATAACTGAGTTAATTGTACATTTAATTGAAAGTTAGTGTAAAAGACAATAGGTGTGCACATATTTTAAAAAAAAGGACATTGGATGTAATTATTAAAACTAAAGGGCATACCATGTAATTGCGTGTATTAATAAAGGACACAATTTGTAATTTACTCTAGAAATTAAAAGATTATGTACCATAATGAAATATCATTGAAAAATTATAGAAGTTAACACTTATGTACATTTATGACATATAATCATTTTACCAGTTCTTCTAGCATATAGTCACCAAATATATCGTAATTGAACACAATTAAATTTTAGAGAGAATTACAATTTTCCCTTGATTAATTACATATATACCCAACTTAAATTTTTAATTGTATATATTTCCTTTTAACATTTAATCAATTACATATATACCCAAACATAAAAAATTTTATTACGTATATCCCCTTTATTAAACAAAATATTACATATTTACCCATTTGATACTTTTAAAAAAATACCTTATATCATTACTATTTTACTCTTATATTCACTAAACTATAAAAATTATGTATTGACTCATTTCTTAACTAGGTTTTTCTTTTTTACTAACTTTCGAGTTTTGAGTGTTTGTTTATGTTTCTATACTAATTTTTTTTATCTTCTTTTTATTTTTTATTTTACCTTGTTTACCTTTTGATACTAATGTAATTTGGTCACGTACGAGACACTTTTAATTCCGTCATGCAACATATTCCGGACACATAATTATAGTGTTTTAGTAAAAATAATAGTAAAGTAATAATAATGTACGTTTTTTATAAAATATATTCAAATGGGTACATATGTAATATATATTTTTATTGAAGAGGGTATATGTAATTAAAATTTTAATTTGAATATATATGTAAATGACTAAATTTTAAAAAGGGATATATGTAATTAAAATTTTAAGTTAATTATATACGCATTTAATTAATTGAGTTTATAAAGGGACTTTATGATATAACATGTTATTAAAATGAGTAAACCTACCACCTTGAAACATTAAAATAAATTGTTATTTTTTAATGTAACTAATCATTGGTTGTCAAACAAATATAGTCAAAGTCTAAATATAATATACACAAATTTTTGTCCTTAGTTGATGGATCGGATTTGATCAATGAAACAAATAGAAGTATGGAAATGGAGGATGAATGATCAAGGAACATGCAAACAAGATATGGGCTAAAGAGTTTTTGAATTGAATGGTGACAAGGGAACATTAATTCTAAATCTTGTCAACCATGTTAAAAAAGTAAAAAAAAAATGATATATTTTACGTGTAGTGTTATATTAAATACTAGGTTGTATGGAAAACAAAATCTCATATACACTTAAACTGGTGTCAATATTTTAGTTTGCATTATAAGAACATATTTAATACAAATTAGTATGTTTATTTTTCATATTTATGGAAATGTATTGTTAAGGCGAAGGGACACTCATGGGCTCACCATGCGAGTACTTATGGGTTCGGTGGAAACACTGTCGAGGGTGGTTTATATCGATTCAAAATCAGGTTCATGATCCTGATGTTGAAGCCGTTTGTTGTGTGTATCGTTTATTTAATAAAATGGAATACATGTGGGTTGAGAAATGAATATCACTTCTATAAAGGGTAGTAGACGATTCAAATGAGATGACATTATTATTAGATGAGGGTTCAAGACGGGTTATAATGGTGGAAGGAGAACTCTTAGTTAACTGTGGGTTCTAATTTCATTCGGAATGAATATATAAAATAGGGTGTGCGTGTGTTTTCCTTGCGTCTACACTTGATCTTCACATATCATTAGAATCTATAAATGTATTTAAACTATTGATCACGCGTTGCAACGAGAACATCAAACTGGATCTAAAGTTGCGCAAACATAACATAACCTTGCGAGCTATAAAAATGTGTTGCTGTGAAAATGCATGTTAAAGAACACTAAATTAAATTTAAAGAATAAAAATCATAACATTTGAAGTTGTTTTGGAGTTTGTTTTTCAGTAAAATGTAATAAAAATCTATATCCGTGGATGAAAATACACACCTTTGGAGTTGTATATATTTAATTGGGAAAACTTCACACAATAGTAATCAAGTGTTAACATTATTCCAATTAGGTCACTCATATTTTTATTTGTGCTAATCATGTCACTAAAATTTTAAGAGTGTTCTGATTGAGTCACTAATATTTTATTTATACTAATCAGGCTACTAAAGTTTTAGAAATGTTATAATCAGGTCACTCATGTTTATTTTAATTGTTTTAAATAATTCACAATTTTTGTAAAATAATTCAGTTTTTTATTAATATTGTTATTTTAAAAAAAAAATCAATTTTTTTTATTTTTTGGCAACTTATGAATGACCTAATTAGAACAATCCTAAAACTTTAGTGATCTGATTGGGACAAAAATTTTACAAGTGATCTGATTAGAACAAAAAACTTTATAAGTGACCTAATTAAAACAATTCTGAAATTTGATTACTATTTTACAAAGTTACATCTATTTGATTCAATAAACTAAATAATGGGTGTTGAATATGTCGTTGCACTCTAGTAAAAAAAGTCCCTTATTCTATTTTTTAAAAGCTCCAAAGACAAATTTATAATAATAATAATAATAATCCAAGTGTAGCCAAATATTGAGGGTGATTTGAGGGGGCCATGATCAAGTGCACATGTATGGACAAGTGCAACGTGTTGGCGCACGCCCATAATGTCGGGTTCACAACCATATTGGCTTAAAAACATCAACAATATTATAGGGTGGTGGGGTGTATCTAAATTTGTCATCGAGTAGCTCGGGTACATGCGGTTACACTGCCACCACCTTCGAGGGTATGTCAAGCGGGTACCAAAACTCGCAACGGGTACGAGTCAAAATGGTTTCACTGGAGTTTCATTTGAGAATACTTTATGTACATAAGTAAAGATCGCGCGAGCAACCTGCTCGTCTTCACATAAGCCAAAATGCCCTCATCACTCTTATATTTTATCATGCTAGATGTGTCATGCCTTACCATTCAGATACTTAAACTAGTTTATATATAATCATAGTTCAACGACACATCATGCAGCTCGTTTATTAAACATGCACGTGTTAATATTTAAGTAAATAGCACATTTTATAAAGGGTGTCATGTTCTGTTTGTATAGTAATGTTAAACGTATCGTGTTGAACACGACCCATGAACACAACACAACATGTTTTGTAAGCTTTGTTTTAAATTATTTTTGAAATTAGAACATAATTTTAAAAGTCTCATGATAAACTAATATGTGTATATATATTGAGTTATGTTTATATAAGTATATGTATGTTTGTATGTATGTGTGCATGTATAGACATACATACCATCAAGGTCCTCACTTAACTACTACTATATGCCATATGGTTAATGGACCACATGTGTCATCCTTACAAAGAGATAAAATTGAAGTAGAGTGGATGTATATGAGTTTCATGTGCATATCCATTTCTCATAGTAGTGTAGTGTAGTGGTCCTTTTAAGTTAAATGGATAAAATGTGACATGTTTGGATGGGTCTAAGGTGTAACACCATACTTTGACCTCCTTCCCATTGGTTCTAATGAAATTACTCCATATCCATGTTTTTGCACCACAATAATGTACTCCAAAGGTTCCAAAATAACTATATCCATTACTATTCAATTAGGCAATTAGGCGTAGGCGATTACACACTAGATAAAGCTAACATCATTTTTAACCTGACAGACCTGTCACTGGTTTTAATGTATTTGGTCTGTCCTATCTGATTCTTCAGTCAGTAATTCGGGCTATGTTGTGTTTAATGGTATGAATAGTGTGTAATTGAAAATTTGATAATATGTTGGTGACATTTATATTTGTTATAACATATAAGAATGTTGATTAACATAAACAGACAATTTTAAGATATAAAACCACCATGTATAAATGTACAATCAGCCATTTATATTATATAAGATACTTTTGAGAAATAAAAACCATCATGTATAAATGTACAATCAACCATTCATATTAGATACATTGTTTGATTTTGTATGTGTTGCGTTTAATAAGGGCTATTGTTGTATAACACAATGTGCAATCTTATGCTATGTGCTACAACCCATAGTATATCTATAACAAAAACGAGACATAAAATGGATACAAAATACCTCACGTCACAATAGAGTTGAACATGTAACTGTCCATATCGACTAATAACCTTGAATCAAGCAAATAACTGATGTTTTTATTTTTAGATTTTCATGACCTATTGGTTTTGATTATAAATGACCTAGTTTTTTGGTTACATAGAAAGACTGGTCGGTTAGCTTCCAGTTCTAGGCTTGAGTCAATTGAACCGCTAATCTACAAGGGAGAATGAGAAGATATGTGATAATTTATAAGAAATCAAACAAAACTTATGGCATTATCGTATATGTAAAACCATAGTTGTCAAAAACGACCTAGGCGCACGCTTAGGCACTTAGGCGAGGCGCAACGCAAACAAAACGCTTCATGGCAACCTAGGCGCTCCATCCAAAATATGAGAACCGTGAAGATTAAAGTTTTAGAGAGAAAAGAAGTGATAAAAATAAAATAAAACTCAGTTGTAGTTAATTCTTTTTGCTCTCTTTTATAAACAAATAGTACAACATTTCTGCTGTTGAAGGTGACTGCACATTGTACTCTTTAAATTGTTTTCTGTAATGACATTATATTAAAAAAAAAAACCAAAAAACTCAGCAGGTGTGTGAACATTACACTGATGGAAACACAACAAAGCCACCTAACTTCTAAACAAGCATTAGAAATGTAAATAATTTAAATCTTACCTCAAAAATAAAAAAAAAGTTTATTGATTATTGAATTTTAAAAATGTTTATAGTTAGATTATTAATTATTTATAATTAAGATATATAATTTTTTAGGTCTGTTAATATATATTTTTTATTTTTTCTATTTGTGTGCCTTTTTTAACTTAGGTGTGTCTATACCACAAGCGAGGCCTTTGCGCCTTGAGTGCGCCTAGTGCCTTTGACAACTATGTGTAAAACATGTATAAATGTTCGGTTTTAGTAACCTTCCACCTAGTTACTTAAAATATATAAAGTTTGAGTTTTGATGATGGTATGATTTGATAATTTTAATGTTTATGGCGTGTGAAATTTAAACCCTAAACTCAATCACTAACCACAATTAGAGTTGCACAAAAACCCAATATGGGATTAGAATCATGTTTATAAAAGGACCAAATCGATAGCGAAATCAATTTGGCGGATTCTGGTCCCAATCCTATCTGATACACCTGTTTGAGATCATTTTGAGGGTATTTCTCTTGAAAACGGTTTGGCATAAACCATATTAGAAATAAAATTTCATTTCTAGCCATTATATGGCCGCTGTTTGAACCCCCCCCCCCCATTTCCCTAATTTGTTGGTGCGTATAAGTATTGAATGTGTTAATTCAATCACACTGCTCTCGAACCTAAAAAAGTTATCTCTAATATCTCAAAACCTAAAAACACTATGTAATAATATCATCCAAATGTAGTCAACCACAATCTTCCATCGTCAGCGTCGAGTAGGTACCTACAAAAAGAAACATGAATGTTCAATATTTAGCAATATTATGATTTTGTGTGAATTGTTAACTGGGCCAAAAAATACTTGATGGAAGTAATGTGATGATTTTTTAGGAAAATGGAAATACTACTTTCAAGGAATCTTTATTTTTTATTTTGGCTGCTACGACCTATGATCTACTAATCCTCAAAGCTTCAATGGTAGTCACGGTTTATGTTTTTCTGTTAGTGGCAGGATGATATATCCAAGAAAAACAAAACTCATCACCGATATTGGTGGATATATGTATTTGCTTTAAAGATTACTTGGACAGCCTGAAACATATACAGCAGTCTTTACACCTTGACAACAATTTTATGAGGATCGACCAAGAAATACACAAAGAAGAAATAACAAAATAACATAGCAAGATCTTTGTTGGTCTCACTCATCATTCACCATGTAAACACTTGCTTACGTTGAAAATCTATGCAACAATGATGACAATAACTAAACTCCAAACAAGTACGACAAAGATCCCGCTAAGTATATTTTATTTTATGTTTCTAAGCTTAATAATGTAATACAATTTCTTTTTATCTTATTGTAGTTCCCAAAATAATACCTATTTGTTCAAACCGATTTCACTCATGTAATCCAACCTGATTCAACTTCACTCTGTTTCGAGTTTTCTCCTTAAACACCGGTCCCCGACCTAACCATATTGACCCAAATCCAGTTTTGACTTCGATTGACCCAATCTGAACCGGTTTTAAGACCGATGAGCTTTCGCCCAAAATCCAATTTATGCAACCTTAATTATATTTTAGGATTTTATAGGCCCATATTAAACATTCTTTATGAGATAACGGGCCTTAAGTAAAACAATTTCAATTTTCAAATGCAATAAGCCCAAATACTAAAACAAAATGGTTTGTTTATATGAACAATCTAGAGTCTTCTAGTGAATATTATTATTCATTCAACAATATTATTTTCTTCTAGGGTTTAAGCTAGGGTTTACAAATCTCAAAACCTCAAATCTTATTTCGCCACCTGAAATCAAAAGTTTCAAACAATGGCGTTTTGGGGTACATTTCGATCATCAAAACTTCAAATTCAATCACGTATATATGTAATTCACGTATTAACAGATGACGTTGAGATTAACGTTGTTCATGTGTTGTTTGATGTACAGGAGTCGAATTAAAGCCCGGCAAACCGTACGTTCATCAGTACGATGATGAGAGAGGAAGGCTTCATGTATCGCAGGTTTGGTTTTCTGTCGCTTGAAGAATCTGATTTGAAAAACTTTCATACGAATTGAGATGTTTGTTGATCGGTTGAAAGTTATGTGCAGTTGTGATTGTGTGCAGATGTGTATGTTTAGTGGTTGTAGTTTTGTCGATTGGAAGCAAGTTTGAGAAATTGTTGTTATATGTCATGAATTGAATTTGAGGTTTGAACTGATTCTGGAGTTAGTTTTGTTGGTTTGAAGTTCTAGTATGTGTAATTAGAGGATATCGAAAATTTATAGTTGATATTAAGATCATAGCTATTTTGTTGTTAAAATGCGGTTTGTTTACGAAATCTGCGTTAGGGTTTGTAATTCTTGATCATGTTAATGTTAGGGTGTGTTTGGGATTTGATTATTAGAACTGTTTATCTTTTTATTGTGTTTTGATATGGAAGTAAGGTGTTTAGGTTGCTTATTTAAACTGTTAATCTGTTTATTTGTGAGTGAATTAAGCTGTATCGAATTAGCCATATCATGTTAGTTGAAAACCCAATCTCATGTTAAAGAACAAAGAAAGCACTTGCCTAGCTATTATATAAGCATATGGGTTACTTGCTCTATTGCATGTTATATGCTAAGACAAGTGGACAAAGTAATCTGCCCTATGATCTCAAACACCCCTGTAGATGGTATCTATTATTAGCAATGTTTTCAGAACCGGATCGAACGGTGAACCGGTCACCTTATTGGTCGACTGGTCGAATCGGTCGGACCGGATTTAAGAACCGGATGATGTCACAATCTTATATATGTATATTAGATATAAACCGGTTCGAATTGGCCGGTTCCTTGTAACAGTGACTAGTGCTTCTATTTTTTGATAGAAGTGTTTCATGACTATTTTTTTTAAACGTTCCTTTTTTTGAAGTGGCGGTATGGTTTGTTATGATGAGTATTTTCATATATGTTTATAAGGTTCTTACCTTTTCATCTTTAGTATGATCTTAATGTGTAACTTTGTGACTTCTCTCATATGCAAGACGATTGAACTATTGATGCTTACACTATGGTTTTTTTTGTTGATATAGGCGACACTAGGCAGTGATAAATCAAAAGAGAAGGCTGTTGTTGTATGTAACGTTGGTGATAAAAAGCCAATATACTTATGCTCGCTGCTTCCAAGAAAAATGGAAACCTGCTCATTGAACATCGAGTTTGAAGAATATGATGAAGTAACATTCTCAGTGGAGGGTCCACACAGCGTTCATCTTTCTGGATTCTTCTTTGGAGAAAAACCAGATTCTGATGGAGATGACTATGAATCGTATCCTTTCAACTTTTAATCCATTTGTTCAGTAATTTTTATCAGGATACAAGTTTGGCATCTTTATGACTGTTTTAGCAACTAGGATGACCATGACTTCCTTTTCTTTTATCATTGTTTTCTTTAACAAGTTTTTTAAAGTGATTCTGATGAGGATGGTAGTTTTGAGGGAGTAGAGATCGGCTCTGGAGAGGATAGTGAGTTTGACTTTGATGATGAGGATGACCTCACTGATAACGAAATGGATATTTTCCCTTCTTCAAATGTACCAAACGGTGGAGGTATATCTTATTATTTTTGCACTCTTTCATTACATCTGAGTTACACTAAGTGTGTTTGTTAAATCCAAAATTGTTTTCTATTAGTGAAAATTGAGGAGATAATTGAAGACGAGAAACCGAATGAGAACGTTGTTTCTGGACAATCAAAGAAGAAGAATAAACGAGCATCTAGTAATGATGAAGATACGCAGAAGCAAGTTGTTTTAAAAAGTTCTAGCAGTGTTCCAGTATTGGAGAGTGAAGATGAAGATGGTTTTCCTATATCGTCTTCTGCTGCTAATGACAAAGACAACATTCCAAATGGGGAAAAAACAACAGAAGACTCAACTAGAAAGGGTGAAAAAGGGCAAGCCAAAAGGAAAAAAGAGGTGGATGGTTCTGAAAATAAAGCAAAACGAATGAAAGATGATTCTGTTGTAGGGCATGATGATCTGGAAAGGTATGACAGTTCTAACCCATTCACATATGGGAATTGGTAATATTGGGTTGTGTTTTACGGCAACGGTTTAAATTAAAATTTCAGCTAAAGGGGAGTGTGTTGAGCGGGTTGTAAGTCACCAAAGTTTATTTTTAACCTGTAACACCTCCTAGATCATCATTATTCAAATATTAATATATTATTGTAATAATATTGTTTATGTTATCATAATTTGCTTGTTAAGTACTAATAAGCTTATCAGAAAATAGACATAAAAGTTTGTGGATCAACCCTATCTAAATGACTCGTTTGAGACCAAATCTGTTTGGCCTATTACCCAAATTGCTCATCTTGCCATCTCGAGCAGTAACACCTGGCAGTAATTGAGATGGTATGTGTTATCATTTTGCTGTTTGTGTCCTCTATCATTAATGTTTGTCCTTGATTATTATTTATCAGCCAGTCAACAAATGTTGAAGCTCCAACCCCGGAAACGGATGTCAAGAAATCAAAGAAGAAGAACAAGAAAGCAAAAGGTAAACAAGAAGGTGGTAACGATACCAAAAATGAAGTTCTGAAGGAGGAAACCAATCAAGAGCAAACCTCTGAAAAGTATGTTTTTCTGTCTATTTTCATAATATATGTGATCATGCGTTATAAATTAATAAAATGAAAATGGGTAGATGTAGACCAAAATGTGGCTTACAGCTTTAGTAGTGTGATCATGTGTTATAAAAAAATGTGAGTTGCACCTAAATTTTTTAGTGAATATATTTAAAAGGGTTGCATCTTCGGTAAAAGACAAGAAGAAGAACAAACAACAGGAGAATACACCTACTGCAAAAGGAAATGGACCAGCTACTGAAGCCAAACCTACTCAAGTTAGAACTTTTCCAAATGGATTAGTAATTGAGGAAATTCAAATGGGTAAACCGAATGGAAAACGAGCAGATCCTGGAAAAAAGGTGAGCTGCAATAATCTGATCTTATGTGCAAGGTGCAATTATGATAATTATGACTAATTTGCTTATGAATGTGCCGATCTGGTTTGTGCTCTATCCAAACAGGTCAAATAAAATGTTGCCAGAAAGGAACTGAGCTTTTATTGATAAGTTAGTTATTTATAAAATTGTTTTTTACTGCATACCTTGTAAATTTTGTTACATAAATATTTTTTGTGATAAACTTGTTTTTGTAATCATATTTGACATGTTAGTTATCTAAAAAAGGACAAAAATGTATATTTTGGTCAACCTACCCGACCATGCCTACTTTCAACTCCAATCGTACCAAAGATGACCAACTTGAAACCGAATTGGTTTTGATCATGTGCACAGCTTGCCCATCTTGCCACTTCTAATATTCGTTTACAAAATATGAAATTCAGTGTAAAGTGCTTATATTTTCTAGTGTTTTTCTAAACTAACAAGGAAATTATTTCTTTCTTGTCAGGTTAGTATGCGTTACATTGGCAAGCTGAAAAAGAATGGTAAAATATTTGACTCAAATATTGGAAAGGCACCTTTCAAATTTCGCCTAGGTACTCTTTTGAATTGAGCTGGTATTCTTAAATCTTAACTTGGCATGATTTTATGTTCTTAAATCCTCAATTTTTTTTCTTCAATTTTCTAGGTGTTGGTCAAGTGATAGCAGGTTGGGATGTTGGTGTTAAAGGTAGTCTGTCTACTTTTTGTTCTGTATATTTTTTCTGTATTTTCATGATCCATCAATTTACAGTCAGTTAATTATGCGTGAATGTGTTTAATATAGGCATGCGTGTTGGGGACAAAAGAAGACTAACAATTCCTCCATCCATGGGGTACTTTCTCATTCTTATGCTTGTGTTCTTGCTATTTGGGTGTGCATTACTGAATGTTATTCAGCTGTCAAATAATCAATCCCATATGTCTTGCACTAAAACTGGAATTTTAGAAATACCAACTTTAGTTTTTTATGACCCCCTCTTTTTTGCCTTTATTTTCATTGTTAATTATACTTTGTAAAAAAGTTAATAAATAGATGTAGATACAATACAGCCTCTTAATTTTTTTGTTAGCTAATGATATTTTTTGTATCAGATATACATTGTTAGATATATAAGACTTGAATAGATGGACAATATGTCAATATGTGTGTGTAGTA
Organism: Flaveria ramosissima; assembly: GCA_025215565.1. Taxonomy (NCBI): domain Eukaryota; kingdom Viridiplantae; phylum Streptophyta; class Magnoliopsida; order Asterales; family Asteraceae; genus Flaveria; species Flaveria ramosissima. The sequence goes on from CM046035.1 coordinate 15,587,518, forward strand.
TATTTGTGTTGGTCGTTTATCTACTAATTTCTACAATAATCAGAAATTGCCAGACAGTAAACACCAAATATTCCTATTACTACAAATTCAAATTCAAATTCAAAATATCATCTCCATCGAGTCTGCAACGCCTTATTAAATCTGATTATTGGATTGTGATTATCGGTTTTGAAACACATATTTATATACCTTATAAATTCGTTCATACAACTTCAGTTTTGCTATCGTGTATTATTCAGGTACGGTGCTCAAGGTGCTGGCTCAGCTATACCACCCAATTCATGGTTAGTCTTTGATGTTGAACTGGTGGATGTGAATTAGCTGCAGACAAGAACTGTGTGGTATGTACCCTGTGCTTGTCGATCGATGCCAATTTTGGAACAATTATTCTAAATCCTGTCATTTGCAACATTATTCGATGAGGTTTTGTTTTTCATTTGATTTTTTGTTCAATATTCAGCATTAAAATGATGTAATGGTTTTGGTAACGACTTGAATTTTGTTGTGTGATTATACATTTGAATATGCAGTTCTGTCTAGGAAGAAATGAGAAGTAAATTTACCGGGTTAACTTGCTTGTTTTGCAATCGAGCTAACTTGCTTGTTTTGCTAAAATTCGAATGTTGTAAACATGGATGAAAGTTTGACAAAATAAGGTTGTTTGAAGTCATCATATTATAAACTAAACACTCTTCCATCTTATATTAGCTCTCTATTTTATCATCACATATATGAACTACATATACTCTTCTTACACTGTTTCAGCATAAGTTACATCATTTGGGGGCTTTAATTATATAATTTTTTTTTCAAGAAAACAATATGTTTTTTTCTTTTAAATCTTAGCCAATATAACAATATAGTTGTTTTTAGATTTATTTACTATTTTCTGATTCACATACCTCTTCTATAAAAAAATTCCATTAGTGAACCAATTCATTTAGAACTTTAAACAATTTTTATGTATTTCAAATTTCTACAATTAATATGATATCAAGTAGCTTTTAATACCAGCTTAACTAGTCTTTCGAACATCACTAGTCATTTCCATATCATGTCATAATTATATGCGTTGGGTTATTCTAAAAAAGTCAACAAAACAAAAAAGGCTAAGAATGTTTTATAGCCATTAGATCGGACATTTAATATAGATCACACGCTCAGATTTAAGCGGTGAAGATGTGGTAATATTGTTGAGCTATAAAGAAACTGAAAGGGCATTATACTCCTTTACACTCTCGAAAACTGTTTTCGCTTTCCTTTCAATGTTAATTGAAAACTAACATAATTCAGAAAAAAACACCGGAAAAATTTCATGGAAACAACAAAGCTCACTTCTCTGGTCAAGAATAATCCTAGTTCACCACCTATTCATGGGAAATAGATATAAGAATCTGAAGCATTTTAAATATTGCAACTAGAAGAACAACCATCAAAAGAACGAATTAATTAAAAGAATAAATCTACTTCTGCTGGTAAATTTCATATATATGTTATGTTGTGTTATAATCGAGTATCGTTGTGTAATAATAAGTATAATGTTCAACTATGTATTAGTATATCATTAAGTGATTGTTTTATTTTGTAAATAACATATATAGTCTTAGCATATTGTGTCTTATTGACCAATATTGTGTTATATATAAATGGAGAATCATATTGTGATCATTCTGATTTGAACAAGATATAAATTATTGGGTTCTGTTGTGTTATAAAAGAGCATCATTGTGTAATAAATAAAAATAGTGTTATATTGTGTAAAATAAAATCAAGCGATTGTTTCATTGTGTAAACAACTTGTATTGTGTCTTATTAACCAATATTGTGTCATATACAAATGGAGAATCATGTTGTGATCATTCTGATTTGAACAAGATAGAAATTATTGGGTTCTGTTGTGTCATAATAAAACATCATTGTGTAATAAATAAGAATAGTGTTCTGTTGTGTATTAGTAACAGAATCAAATAATTGTTTCATTGTGTAAATAACATGCATTGTTTCTTATCATATTGGTTATTATTAACCAACATTGTGTCATATATAAGTAGAGAATCATTTTGTAATCATTCTGATTTGAACAAGATAGAAAACATTAGGTTTTGTTGTGTTATGATATTACAATGAAAAAGACACAAATAACATGATAATGTCAAAACATCTACCACAACAGATCATAAACATAAACGACACAATCATAATATAATGATATGATTCATATTAAATACATCAACAATATCTCTGCAAATTAGTAAGACGTTATACACAAGGATAACAAACAATACACAATAATCATCTTAAATCATAAAAGACACAATAATGTGATCAATAAATCACACAATCAACAACTTTAATCCATAACAGAATCACAATTCATATACATAATATAATAAAACAAACACAAATACCAGAATAAACATATTACGATTAACAAAACGTATTAAAACTAACAAAATTTACACCAAACTATACTTACAAGACAATTTCTCTGTCGCCGACATCAAGTTCTTCGTAATATTCAACAAAACCATCACAATGTACAACAAAACTAGATGATATCTAGAAAAATTGAGTAATAACAATAATGAGAAACATCAACAAATTGGTTTTTGATTCAATAATGATAAAAGCTCAGCAAAAAACTGTAAATGATTGACGATATCTCTGTTTTTCTAGTAGAAGCCGAATAATTATCTTTTCTATTTTACCCTTCCTTAACTAATTAGAACAGTGTTACATGTAAGCACCATAAGCCTTCTTAACCTTTTTAGGTTCAAAGGACTTTGTATTTAAACCAATCCTAATTATATAGCCGGGGTTGGAAATGTTATTTTTCTTTCATAAAGAAGTTGTATATCAACATGCTTGGTTTTGTTTTAGACCCACTCCTTGACACGGCTAGTTGGTCAAACGAGTTGAAAGTTAACCAAATCTAGTTTAGGCGGTCCGGACGACATTTAGTTTTCACCAAGACTATCGCTCTCCTCGATGGACGATAAGGTGCAGTTCATTTATTCGTCATCGTCGGTCAAGTTGGTCCGGTCTATCCAAAGGGTACATCATTGTAATGGTAAGTATGACTGTAGGAGTATTTTCAACCCAAAATGATAGATTTTAACATAAAAGTACTTGTATAGTTATATATAATATGTCTTCTTGACATCACAAACCCAAAATAGCCAGTAGCATTACACACTTAAAAATAACCAAACCAATCGTCACGCCAACAGGCCTTCGTTTCTCATGGTTCTATAACAGGCTAAGTTCACGATTACCTAGTAAGGTTCAACCGGGGCACGGAATTTGGATCCTGCGTAAACTGCAGCTGATCCCAACTCCTCTTCAATCCTCAGAAGCTGCAGTTTTTATTTAATAATCAAAATTAAAATCAACATATCACAACTCAAGATGTGTATCATTAATGAAAGATAATAAAGATTACATACCTGGTTGTACTTTGCGAGGCGTTCTGAACGACAAGGAGCTCCAGTCTTGATCTGACCCTGTTTCAATTTGTCGGATCACATTATAAGAGACGATGAATATATTATCTGACCCGGTTTTAGTTTATATTTTTATTCGGTTTGTAGTTCTTACAGTGGCCAATCCGACAGAAAGATCAGCAATGAAGGTATCCTCAGTTTCACCGCTGCAATAAATTCAGGAGTATGGTTATTCAATTCATTCAGCTTAAGTTTAACCCGAGTGAGTAGAGCGTTTTGGGTTGACTTAACATTATTTTGACATTTTTGTTGATTCTAAATAAAGAACAATATTCTTGTTACATAAATAACCAAAATCACAAAAACAATGTAGAAGGTTGTCAACACTATAGAATTAGGCTTTGGTGAACTTTTAACCCGTTTAACTTGTTTGACCAGTTTGATATAAAAAGACAACCCGACTCAACCCATGCGTAACTAAGGTAAAATAATGTCACCTTCTGTGGCTAGCCATGACTCCCCACCCAGCACGTTTCGACATTCTCACAGCTTCTATACTTTCTGTAACTGACCCAATTTGGTTCACCTGAATGTCGTAAAGTGTGGAATTGAACCACAATAAAATGAATACCAATGAATTTCATAATGACTAAAATACCAATGAAAAAAAAACAATTAAACAAACCTTCAGAAGAAGAGCATTGCAAGTCTTCTCATTGATTGCTTTTTCAACACGCTGAACATAAAACATATTGAAAAATTTAGAACCGCATAAACTATAAACACTATTTACTTTACTAGGGGTGTAAACGAACCAATCCACTCATTAGCAGCTAGAATCAAAACAAGCTCGAGCCTAAATTGGAGCTCATTTAATAAACAAGTTTGAGCCTTAGCGTCATCTACTGAAATTAACTAGTCTCGTGGGCTTAAACAACCGTATTACTTAAATATAATAATTTTTGTTTAATAGACTAAATATTATGTAATTATGCTAAGAATTAATTAAAGATATATTATGTTATAAGTATAATAAAAAAACTAAATAAGTGACATAATAAATGAGCCAAACCTTAGCCGAACTCAAGTTTTAAATAATTACACGAGGGCATCATGCTTTAAACATAGAGCTTAGAAACTAGCCGAGCTTGAGCTTAGATGAGCCCGGGTTGAGTCTCTTACACCCCTACTCTATAAGAATATTGATTATACCTTAGGGTTAGTCACAAGGAGATCATCACCAACAATTTGAACCTGCTCACCAGTTTCTGCTGTCATCTTTGCATAATGCTCCCAATCATCCTGATCAAAAGGGTCCTCTATGGACACAATAGGATAGTCGGAAACAAATGATTTGTAAACATTTTTCAAACTGTCACCAGATATCTTCTGGGACCCATCATTGTTCTGCAACATATAAGGTTCTTTGTGTTTAGTTTCATTTTATTTTTAACAAAGTGTACATAATTAAACTAGTATCAGTTTCAGTTGGCTTATACATTATACCTCTTCTTTGAAATTCAGATCATAGGTTTTGTCTTTATTATCATAGAATTCAGATGCAGCGACATCCATTCCAATAACAACCTGTAATAATTCTATTAGCAAGACACAACAGTTCATACTACAATTCAGGGTCAAAGAGCCATTGATTTGAAAAGCTGACAAAAAGGTACTAGAGGTGGAGAGATAGGTTGGGTAGCATGTTACAAACTGGTTCCTTACTCGGTTCGGTTCGGGATTAAAAACCAGTTCCAGTTTCAAAACCGTTTTTTTGTGCACCTCTAGTCCAGTTTGACCCGATTACATATGAGAAAAAAAATTGAATTATTCATTTTACCAGTTAGACACAAAACATAACAAGAATTAACCCATTTATAAGTAAATTGATTTAGGAGGTTTAATGCAATAATGAATACACCTACGGTCACTCTGGACCCACATGACCTTAAAGATAAAACATAACCGATATCACACCGTCCTTAAGTCAAAGAATCAAAACTGCCACCTCTAGAAAATACCTTTCCGCTATATCCAGCCTTTGATATTGCAGTCTTCAAAAGCTCAAGACCTTCTTTGTTTTCCTGTATAAAAAGTGCCATAATGAAATTTAAATAAATAATAGAAAGGATATGTACTGTATCATCACTTGAAATGGAAAAATTCTAAAACTTAAGCTCAAAAGTTCATGAAATAAAAGAATTTTCAAATTTTTATCTGCCCGAATCTAGAAAAATCAACTGACCTGGATGTTAGGAGCAAATCCACCTTCATCACCAACATTAGTGGCATCTTGACCATATTTTTTCTTAATAACAGACTGAAAACCAAAAATTTATAAATACAATTATACAAGGAAAAAAATATTTTTACAGTGGCATGATTGTAAATACCTTCAAGGTATGATATACTTCAACACCCATCTTCATGGCTTCCTTGAACGAAGAAGCTCCAACTGGAAGAATCATAAACTCTTGCATGGCAAGTTTGTTGCCAGCATGCGAACCACCATTGATCACGTTAAATGCAGGTACTGGCAGCACCAATGTCTTGTTTCCAGCTAGGTTTGCAATGTGCTGAAATTAAAGAGATAAGGAAAAAGTGAAGTTAAGAACAATAACAATGTCTAAATCATTGATTAAAAATTGTTTGCATACCTTATATAGAGGAATTTTCTTAACCGAAGCCCCAGCTTTACATACAGCAAGTGACACTGCCAAGATGGCATTAGCACCAAGCTGGCCAACAGAAAAATAAGCAACTATTATGCATGACATATCCAATAGGTGATAAAACGTACCTATATGCGATTAATAACAAGAGTGGCAATTCTTGACACAACACTAAAATTAATTTGGCTTTGGGTTGTCATATCTAACCCTTCTAATAAAAAGGTTGTATTTGGGATAACAGGTTTAAACAGATTAATTAAACAAGTCATGTTATCAATCAAACCCATTTATTACAACCCGTCACCCGCTCATGACCCATTTAACATGTTTACAACTTGATTACAAATCATACACAACCCGTTTACAATCCATCGACCCGACTCGTTTAGATAAATGGGTTAGTTTTTAAGTGGGCAGTCTTGACTCTTGACACAAATAAACATATGAGTCGTGTTTGGGTTCAACTATTCACCTGCCGACCCAACATGATTGCACCACCTAATTAATAACTAGATACTTAGATATGGATGGATTTTAAAATTTTAAATACCTTCTGTTTGCACCAACCCCACTCATTAACAGTTCCATCAAGTTCTTGAACCATGAAGTTGTCAATTTTGGTCTGTTCTGTGGGATTCTGTAAGTAAATAAGATAGAATGATCAACTCTGCAATAACGCTAAACTTGTAGTCTATTAACAAATGACAAAAAGATGGTAAAAAGAATGCAGATAATATACCTTGCCAACCAAGGCAGGTCCAATAACTGAATTCACATTCTCCACAGCCTTCAAATTCAATTGAAAATTGTTAGTTTATTTGCTACTACAAATGAGATCAAAAAACCTCTACTAACTATATACATGATATGACAGATGTTCATTTGCAATATGGTCCATAAGTGTATAAGGAAAGGTACGTTTTGAATGGACTTATCTTCGAAAACACATGTATGGCCATTTTGACCAGATTTGTATTATTACATGTATACCCATAGATCTTAACCCAATTAACACATGACAGTGGTCATCTACTTGTATGACCACACATGGCAGCGCAAATATGACACTGCCCATCTTCTTGTATGACAACACATGGCACGGCAGCACACTTCAGCCGATCAGCCAATTGGGAGATGACCGTGGCACCGCGAATAGAGGTTTTCAAAGGTTTTTAGGGAAATAAGACTTCAACCAATGGAGAGATGAAACATGGCAGCACAAATTGGCAAATTTTGAGCCCAAAAAGAGCCAAAAAACATCTCTGTCTATGTGGCGTCTTTTGATAGGATTATACTTTCATGTAATCGTTTGTAAGGTTAAATTTTATAGATATGATTGTTCAGTAAAAATGTCCATTCCTGTGATTTTCTCTTATTTATGTTGAAGCCTTCTTTCGATTTTAAAGTAGTAAACATTTTCCAACGCATCCCAATTATTCTTTACAGTTTGGAGAACTCCTTGTGACTCAAACGATTTTTGGGTATATTTTTAGAAAACAAAACGTGAACCTTGCTAAGTATGACAGAAATAACTAAAGTTTAACTTAATTCAGCTGGGTATTTATAATCAAAGCAACAATAGGCCTCTGAGTCTCAAGACTCCAGTTCAAAACACTTAAAAAGTTATAAACACTGAAGGTTAATCAACCACATAGTTTCTTTGTAGCTAAAACAAGTCTGAATATTCAGTCAATTTTTTAAAACGTGAGCAACACCATGAAATATCAAATAAATTACACACCTTCAAGACACCTTTACCCAGATAGTCTGAACCTCCGTCTCTTAACTCCAAAGCTTCATATATACCTATAAATCATTTTTTACAAAATAATAATACCCAATAGACAGGGGTTAGCATAAAAACCGATAACATAAAAACCAAACTGATCGAGAAACCAATGGTTGTGTTATGATTTTTTATAACCAATTTTATGGTTACATGTGTATAGAACTGTATTAACCGAACTGACACTAAAACCAACATTTACATATTTTGTTTTCGTAAACAATACATTATATCTTGGGAAAAAAATTTATCTGACTACAGTCGTAATCGGTTTATTAATTAAAATTAGTTTGACCTCAAACACCCGAAACATCACTTCTAAGACTCGGGTTTATCTCATAAGCTTAACATACCAATGCTTAACAAACCGACCAAAAAACTAAGAAATAAAATATTAAACCTGTAGAAGCACCGCTAGGTACGGCAGCTCTGGCCAGAGTTCCATCGGAAAGAGTAACGTCGACCTGAAATCATCGATTTCACTACGCATTACGTATAAACAACCGATAGCAACATCTTCAACATCAAAACGCTTTCTGATTCACACTCAGTAGAATCACCATAAAACACCTCGAAACAACAATATCTGTACAAATCATAACCTAACACGGTATTCTTCAACATTCACCGATTCACACACAGTAAAATCATCATAAATCACTTTGAAATAACACCTATACAAATCAAAACCTAACTTCAAGCTACATTACCATCAACATTCACTGATTCAAAGTAGAATCATCATAAAAACTTCGAAACAAAAACATCTATACAAATCATAAGTCATAACCTAACTTCAAGTTACATTTACTGATTCACATCATACAAACAAAATCATCAACACTCACCGATTCACGCTCAGTAAAATCACCATAAAACACTTTAAAACAACATCATCTATACAAATTTCAATCTGTTACGATACACTTCAAGCCGCATTCACTGATTCACACAGTAAAATCATCATAAACCACTTTAAAACAACATCATCTATACAAATCATAACCTAACACGATACACTTCAACCTACATTCACTGATTCGCATCATACATACGAAATCATCACAAAACACTTCAAAACAACAACACCTATACAACTCACAACCTAACTTCAAGCTACATTCACCGATTCACATCATACAAACAAAATCATCAACATTCACTGATTCACACTCAGTAAAATCACCATAAAACACTTTGAAACAACATCTATACCAAGCCACATTCACTGACTCACTGATTCACACCATACAAACGAAATTCAGCAACATTCATTAAAACACTTCAAAACAACAAAATCTATACATATCATAACCTAACACGACACACTTCAACCTACATTCACTGATTCACATTTCAAATCATACAAACAAAATCATCAAACACAATAACATTCACTGATTCAGACTCAATAGATGCGAAAACTTACTTCAACCGTCGGATTACCGCGGCTATCGAAGATCTGACGAGCTTTCACGGCCTTGATCGTCGCCATTTTGGTCGCTGATTAATCTCTTTTGTGACGGTTTTTGTGTGAGTTTGTGACGGAATATGCAGAGACGAGAAATGTATTGTGACGAAGTGTGTTGGAAGTTAAAGGCGTGTTATGTAAGGGTGCTTGGTTTGATCTGGACCGTTAGATGTTAAAACTGTGGGTGGAGATCGACGGTGGAGATTGAGTCTCTTGGGTAAAAAGGTTGTCAAACGATGTCGTTTATGGTGTTTCTTCAGTTGTTTTTGAATGGTCTGAAAGAATATTCTTTGGTGTTTTTTTCTGTTTTATTTATGGAAAAGATATTTTCTTTGTATTTTTACTGTTTTTATATGGAAAATATTTATTGAGATAAAAAAACTTATCTTGTTTTCTTATAATTTCCTAATATACTCAAATTAATCATCTATAAATACACATTAGAGATTTTAAACCCTCAATGTTTTAGATAGATTAAAGAATCGAGGATGTGCCCTACAGACAACAAGGAAAAAAATATCTATTAAAAATATTTTATACAAATAATATAGTTTTATATGGTTAATTTTGAAAATGGGGTTAGTTAACAAAAAGGGTAATCAATATCAATATGTTAATATAAATTAGGGGTGCAAACGAGTCGAGCCGAGCCGAGCCCGAGCTCGTATGGGCTCGAATTCGCTCGTGATGACTTAGGAGAGCTCGAGCTCGGCTCGTTTCGAGTTTTATTTTTAAACCTCGAGCTCGGCTCGACAAATACTTTTCAAGCTCGAGCTCGGCTCGGACTCGACTCGTTTATTTATTTAAATATTATTTTTAATATTTTTATACATAATTTTGATATATATTTATAATTAGATATTTTATATATAACATTATTCATATGATTTGATTGTTTTTAATCATAAATTTATATATTATAGATATTATTTAGGCTAGCGAGCCGGCTCGAGCTCGATACATGAAGCTCGGGCTCGGGCTCGATTTTTAAATGAGCTTTCTTTAAGCTCGAGCTCGGCTCGGGCTCGATAAAGCTCGGCTCGTTTCAAGCTCTTTATCGATCCGATCTCGAGTATCTCACGAGCAGCTCACGAGCAGCTCGGCTCGTTTGCACCCCTAATATAAACTAAAAAGGTTGTTTTTCATGTCGATAAACTAAGCGTGTTACACAATCATGAGTATACATATGTAGAGATAGTATATAGATATTTAACGTCTTCTTTTCTACACAATTGTCTTCAAGGTGAGAAAACTATATGTGTTATGTGTCAATACGTGACTATGGCCGAAACCGCTAGTCTGTGTAGATGTGTACAAGACCTGTTGCGAGACCTATTAGGGGTAAGTTTTAGTGGTTTTTATTTAAGTTAGTCTTAAACCTCCTCTTTTTATTCTATTTAGGCCTCAAAACCATAAGCAACCTAAGAAACATAATTGGCAAAATGATTCACATAAATATATATATTTATATCTATAACATACGTATGTATGTATGTATATATATAGATATCGTGAGAACCATATATACGTTTTGTTAATTTGACACACATAATACTTTTAGCGCATCTCTTTATCTAAAGTGCATGTGACCATCTTTCAAAAAGTACCTACAAGTGCTTATGTTAATCTCATAATTCTTAATTATAATCGATCTTTTATTACCCGTTGATACATAGTGCTTATGTTAGTATGTTTAGTTATCGTCTCATATTTCACTTTCGTTGAGCCTAAAATTGTTGAGCCCTATTGGCAATATCCATAATAAATAAACACATATATAATTAATTACATATTATATACAAAATAAATTTATCATTATTAACAAATAAACATGTTCAGTGAGTATTAAAAATAAAAATCTATCAATACTAATAAAAGAAGGTTTTTGTATGTCACTTATCACAATTCTAGAGCTATTAAGTTATATTTTCTCGATTATCTCTCCTAATAAATATCACATTAACTACAAATAATATTATTTAACTCTTTTCATATTACATATATAAAATTTTTTTTGAAAGATATCTTTCTACAAATGTAATTCGTAAATAAATAATTTTTTTATAAAATAAGAAACTTTTTCAAAAAAAATTCAAACTTTTAAAAAACACAATATATTTTAAAATATGTGGCTTTTAAAATAAAAATTCTTATGGAACAAAAGTAATTAAATTTTAAAGTTATAAAAATAAATTATTCACAATGACACTTTTTTAAAAACGGTTGGTTTTGAAACATTTTGTTTAAGAACCAATTTTAAAAAATAAATTAAAAAAGTTTAAAATATGATATCGTTCTTTTATCACTCGTACGTAATGTCAGTTATATCTTATATCAAAAGACTGTTTTATTAATTTTTATTAATAATTATTTAATATTTTATTTATTTAGTCAGTCTAATATATGGGGTACTAACCTAATAAAGGTATATATTTAAAAGTAACTTTTTGTTTTTGAAATCTGTTTTCCCTCATATGGTGGGCTACAAATCAGCCTGTTGTTTTTGCCTTGAAACGGTGTTTCATGTTGAAAACATGATATGTTCATATTGTGGCCCATGGGTTAGTGCAATCACACTAGTTTTCTAAATTTTGCATTTTCTTTTTGGAAATTTATAGTAAGACAATGAAGTCAGCTAATATAATCTGTACAATTATATAATATAAATCTTTAAAAATTTAAATAATACTAATTATCAAGTTATTTATGCATTATGTTATTGTATAATGAGCTTTATGTATTTTATGCGCATATCTTTGTTGTACTATATGTTTTAAAATGTTAGTGGTTGTGTAAAAAACCCTTCTTACAATCTTGCTACCATCACACCGTTGACTCCAATACTCCAACTTACAAGCTTGATCAATATACACCTATCCTTTTTTTAACTTTACATAGATGCCACCATAGATTTAACTTTTCTTACAAATATATACATCATTATATATATACACTAATTACATAATTATGCATCATGGGTTGTATCATTTGTTTAATGGGCTGTGTCCACCTTTTATCTTATTTTTATTTAATTTTTAACTTTTCTATTTTAACTCAATACTTTACATCTTCTTAATTTAGTCCGAACATTTTTTTACTTTCAACTTTGATCTCATATACTTTTTGTATTTTTAAAATTTTTTCGTTTTACAATTTGGTGTAAATTTTGAGATTTAACACAGCGCATCGTGCATGTGTGGTTCAACGGTTTACGCTTACCCCCCCCCCCCCCAAAACTTCTTAACGGCAACCGTCGCTAGGTGTTGGTCATATATCGACTTACTTATTGTTTTACATGTTTACATGCGTTACGGCGTGTTAATGTGTATTAATTAGACCGGAACGTAAAACACAACACGACTGTTAAACTGAAAAAAGATGTAAACTCAAATTTTAGAACGAGACGTAAAATGAAGTTGTAAAAGAATAAAAGTAATTGGGATTAGTGATGGATGGTTGGACAGGGCGGTCGGCCGTCGCCACCGCCCTGATTAGGGTTCCGGCGATGATCAAGTCCTCCTGGCTCTGTTACCAAATTAAACCTTATAATTGTAATTTGTATTAAGTAATTGTGTGTGGTTACAATAAAGAGTCCTTTGTATAAAGGACAATAATACAAGACACATTATTACATTAAAAACTCTAAACTATTCACTAATAATAACCTAGTCTAATATCATCCGGTTTTTAAATTTGGCCCGACCAGTAAGGTGACCGGTTAGCCGTCCGAAAACATTGGTTTTATGACAACACAGCGAAACAACTCAATTCACATATTTTAACATATATCAAGCAACCAGTTGTATTTCCAACTACAACTAAACTAAAAACACCAAGCACCATATCCATAAGTTCTGCACAATCTACATCCCATCACATAAATGAAACAATAAACTTAAACTGAGCCAGTGGTGGTAGCATTGGCTGCTTTGGGTGAACCAGGTGGTTCCTGCCGAGTCGACTCAGTCCTTCCCGACTGTTCTCCCTCTGCCACTTTCTCCATAGTCTTCTGACCCACTTCACCAGCAGCTTTTGTGACCCTACTGAACGCACCCGCCACCCAGGCGGTCCCAGTCAGCACATATCGGTTCTTCATAATGGCGGACCCTGCCTCACTTACTGTCTGTTCTGCTGTTGCGAATGCGGTTTTGGTCTTTTCGGACACTTGAAACTTCTGGTCCAGATCTCTCACTTTTTCATTCACAATTGTTGTACCTAAGTTGATTTTTTCAGTGAGACCGATTTTTTGGTCGATTGTGGCGGCTTTTGCTGCTGCTGTTGAAGTAAACTGGAGTTTTTCATCAAAAGCTTTGGCTTTGTTGACTGCATCTTTTCCCAATATAAAGCCTTTGGCTAACATGCTGCTCACAACATCTTCTGCCTTTAGTACGGTTGATTCAACAACGCTTCCACTTTGTTGATTTGGTGCCTAAATTACATTACATGTTGCCAATATTATGTCAGATAACCCTCAAATTCAGTCCTAAAGACACATAAACGAACCAGAGACCAGCCCTGAAATCCCAGTCCTATGCCCCGTGAGCCCAAAAGTTGCGTATTGGTCCTAGTATTTGATAGAAAGAGGTCTGGTCCTAAAGGCCTGCTACCTTCCCAATATGTAAAATTAATTTTTCCAGGTTATTTTCTGGTTTTTGTATAGTATTTGATTTTCTTTGGGTTGTATTGTTTTTATACATAAAGAAAATGTGAATTTCTTTCGTTAAAGAATGTACTTTTATTCTTACTATATATAAATTGTTAAAAAAGTTTTCTTTATATGATTTAACACTATCTTGTTTTCACTTACCACATATGTGTAATTATAACTTTGAAGATGGTCTTTAACAATAACGAAATTATTAGACAAAGAAGTTGACAGTGGACCAGCCAGTTTGGATTCTTTGTAAAGCACTCCCTTTCTCCGAGTGAAGGGTTAGGGCTTTAGCAAATTTTGTAGGATTGGGCCGAGGCCTGGTGTATTTGCACCTTTAGTCTGGTTTCTAATAAGAAAAACGACAGCTTTTTAAAAGAGAATTGAAAATCATACACCGGGTTGCTGTGTTGAAGGAGTAGTTGCAGAAGGTGGGGGAGTGTACTCTGGAGCAAGTGCGATGGTTACAGACTGATCAACTATGGTTGCTCCCTGAAATTATCAAAAGAAACTTGTTAGATTATGAGGCGATTACAATAGGCGCTTTAAATGTGATTATGTGATTTTGAGTAATCAATATCAGATGTTTGAGTTTTTGAAATTCCAATTACTTAAGGAACTAATAGATATATGAACAAAGGAACATTTTTGTGAAATTAGCTGAGACAGTTTGTGAAATGTAAATATAGGTCTCTCAAATTAGGTAAAAAACAAGGGGTAAGCTATTTTATTATACCCTTAGATTATCAGCTCATATAAAACTGATCATCCAAAATTAATTATCTGACCCGAAAAGTATTTAATGATCAGAAGCAAGACTACATCATTACATCTATCCAAAAAATTGAAAAAACTGCATTTATCAGATTCAAAACGCAAATTCAAACGTCCCTGTGTGCAGAAGGTGGAAGACTAGACTCTTAAAAATGGTAAGCTTTATTTCATCAGTTCATGATAATAAAAAGTATATATACCGAGAGTAAAACTGCAGTCTCTGCACCTTGAGGATCCTTAAAAGTGACGAATGCTTTTTGAGCTCGTTCATTCTCTCTGAAAAAGTAGCAACCACTTGATCAAACAGATGCAGCATCTTAAAATAACCACACGAGCCTTGTACAAACAGGTCATTACCATTTCTTGAAGATATGTTTTAAGATATGTGATAATTTAGAAAAGAAGATGAATTTACAGGGAGTTTCTTATGATCAATCATAACAAAAAAACTTAAGTTGAAAATTCCTGCCACTGGCCCACTATTTGTAAAAAAACAGAGTTTTCATAACCAAACTGGTTATCAAACTAGCGGCATTAGCAGTTCCTCACCATAAATTATATAAACATTAATATATAACTAATTTAAGACAAAGTATGGAACTACTTAATCTTTTGGTACGAGTTTACAATGTTAACAAAATATGAAGCTCACAACATAATATGGAGCCATCAGTAGTAAGTGAATCATCAAATGAGATTCTCTAAGGATAAAATAAAATAGAAAATTTTTATTAACTTCGGGCCAACCATCGATCCAACCTATAACAGGCGGTTCAAAAGTACTCAACCGGACAGGTTATGCAGCCGGTTACCAGTTTGACCGGCCGCTCCAGTTCTGACAACAGTGGTAAAAAGTGACCCCAGAATCCACTGTAGTAAGGAAACTAACCTTTGTATGTCAACATATTCAATTTCACCAGAAAAAGAAAAGAATTCCTTGATGTCTTGCTCAGAAGCACCTAAGGATACATTGCTAACCTTCACAGTTCTTACCTGTCAAGATAAAATAACCATTTTGACCATGACTGCATACTTTCATGTGAATCACCCAATGAGAGCGCATTAGGGCATAGGCAAGGAGGCCAAACAATGCATACTGATAATAAGAAGTGATAAATAACCTTGAAAAGTTAATGAGGCTACTAGTTGATCCAACATTAAAGGAATTCAGAAATGTTTAGAGCAAGATCTATAAGAGAACTGTCTTTAATTGCTAGATGCTAGCAGAAATTTTTAAAAATGTTGCATGTGGAACATATATAACATTGCTTATCATGCATGATGCATCAAACCATATTTACTGCGATAATGCCTACCCCGAATGAAACTACTTAGCTATAACCAAGAAGCATTGGAAAATAAATGAAACAATAACTTAACTGAACTCACACACATGATAGTTGCATAAACAATAATAATGGATCAAATCTAACTAGCTAATGTTTAAACCAATATACATTAGAGAGGTAAAAACAAGTTTACAACTGTCTTGATGGTTGATGCTTTACAATCTAAAATCACCACGGTTCGATAAAAAGATTAAATGGGAATGAGAATGGGTATGGATTTCTAAACCCTATCATTTAGGTGGCTATGAGGATCCCCTGATTTCCTAAAACCCATAGTTGATAGTCCCATACCAAACGTATCCAAACACTCTCAACCAAACATGCTTGGTCATTAAAGGCATAGAAACCAAGTGGATTTAATCACATGAAATGATAGAATGATATATGCTAGTTATAAAACAAATTTCATTTCTTTTTTGGTCACCATAACACCCATTACCACAAAACTCATGACACCCCACCACTATACTGCTAACCAAAAGGCCCAGGTAATACAAATCTTACGGGTACTTGGGTACGTGGATTTCAAGGGAATTAAATGTCTGAGACTTGTGCCAGAGGTACTCAAGCACTTACCAGTCCTTGATCTCAAGATGAATTTAGGGTAAACATCATTTTGGGAAAGAAAATGAACCCATGTGGCTCAAATTTTTTTCATTATTGTAGTAGATAGCATGTTATCTATACAACAAGAACAATTAATGAGGGTACCAAAAAAGCCCATTGGTTCAGTTGAATCCCTAAACATGAAACAGGGATATCAAAAAGATTACACAGAAACCGAAGAAATAAAGGTGCGACGAATATAATGATTCTTTCCATTACATGAGATTTAGATTGATAACTAACAATCACTAAAATACGGTAATCAAAGGCGATCAAGAACAAATCTACACAAAACCACTTGATTGATAGAACCAAGATCAACACAATCAACAAATAAACACAACAATTTGTAAGGAAACAAAGAAGAAAGACAGATGATCTAAAACAACTAACCGACATGGCACTAGCACCGTTGTAGCGACGGAGATGACGAGGTTTTGGGCTATTTGGGGAAAGAGAGGTTATCAGAAGGAGTATGATGTCAACGTAAATAAATACTAGCACTTAGCTTTTATAGAGATGTTGAGGGGTATGTGGGCCTTGGGGGTCCAATGGATCGGGTATGGGCATGGATGGTCAACGAACCCAAATCTCACAGGTAAACGTGAAACTAAAACATTGAGAATGAGTATTCGGGTATGAAAATGAGCATGTAATTATTATTTTTAATAAAAGGTAGAAGATAAGTATCGCTTTAGGTGAGACCCGACCATATTACTTGAAGCATACTTGTTTACCCGAAATCATATACAAAAACATTTTTCGTTTTATTCTTCTTTTTCTTTTTCTCTTTCCTTTGGTGATATGGTAATCTACTAGTCCATAAACTTTTTGTTTACTTATTTCTAATTCCTTAGGTAAAATGAAAGATTAAACGGGAATGAAAATGGGTATGGATTTTCAAACCCTATCCTTTAGGTGGGTATGAGGATCCACCAATTTCCTTAAAGCCATAGTTGATAGTCCCATACCAAACACCTTCAAACCACACATGCCTAGTCACTAAAGGCATAAACACAAAGTGGAACTAATCACATGCAATGATAGAATGATATATGCTATAACTTTTTATTCTCTTTCTAGTAAGAGTCGCACCCATTACCGAAAAACTCACGACACCCCACCACTATACTACTAACCAATAGGATCAGGTAAAACACATCTTGCAGGTACGTACCTTCAAAAGGGGTTAAAACTTAAAAGCCACCTATGCTAGAGCCTAGAGAGACTCAAGTGCTTACCACGATCTCAAGATAAATTTAGGGTAAACATCACTTTGGGAAAGAAAATGAACCCATGTGTCCCAAAATCTTATCAGTACTAATGTACTACAGTAAACCATCATGCTATCTATACAACAAAAACACATTAATTAGGGTACCCAAAAAGCCCATCTGTTCAATTAAATCCCTAAACACGAAAAGGGTATGCTAAAA
Source organism: Flaveria ramosissima (assembly GCA_025215565.1). Lineage (NCBI taxonomy): Eukaryota > Viridiplantae > Streptophyta > Magnoliopsida > Asterales > Asteraceae > Flaveria > Flaveria ramosissima. The sequence goes on from CM046035.1 coordinate 15,605,706, forward strand.
AGATCACACAGAAACCTAAGATATAGCAGGACGTATACAAATATATAAAGATTCATCCAGATTGAAAACTAATAATCAAAGGCGATCAATTGATTAAAAGAACCGATATGAACACAATTAACAGATAAAGATATCAATTTTTAAGGGAATAATCAAGAAAGATGAATGATTTGGAGACTACTAACCGACATGGATTCAGCACCTGTGTAGCGACGGAGATGATGAGGTTTTGGGGGAAGAGAGGTTATTATCAAGAGTGTATGTGTGATGTCAGTGTAAATAAAATAGTAGCAATTAGCTTATGAAGAGATGATGAGGGTTGGTGGGTGGGCCTTTTATGGATCCGAAAGGTGGTCGGGTATGGGTCCTGATGGTAAAAGAACCCGACCATTGTTTTGAAAACCGGACCATGGGTTCCAACTGATTGCACTGGGACCCGGATTTCAATCCGGTCCGGTTTGATGTTTAAGACCATTTTGACGTTGAACCGATGGTCGGACCAATTGAACCGGACGAACAGTTGGTCGGACTGGTTGAACTGGATTTATACACAATTTTTTTTTTAATTTTCAATATTTTCTACGTATATTAATTAAAATAATTTTAATTTTATCCGGTTCTTATATCTGATCCGACTAGTAGAATTGGTCGAACCAGCAAACCGGTATGACGTCAGGTTCACTGTCCGGTCCGGTTGTGAAAATATTGTTGGAAATTGAAGCATTTGAGATGGGTAATTCGAATATGAAAATTAATATGAGATTAGTCTTTGGAAGTTTAAGGGTATGTTTGAAATGTTGTTTTAGGTGATGTCTAACCAAATTACCTGAAACATGCATTTTTGTTAACTAGAAATCATACACGTAAGCATTTTTTTAATTTTATATTTATTCTATTTTTCTTTGGTTTAGTATTCTTATTTCTTCTTACGTATGCAATAATATTATACAAAAATAAAAAACAATAAAAAATGTATTTAAGAATAATAATGAGTATTTTTTTTATCAAACTAACAGATGTAATTAACACCCATGAGTATACAAATTGCCTGATGGTGATGACATGATATAATTATAAGGTATGACATTGAGATACCTGACGGATGTAAACATGACATAATTATAAGGTATGACATTGAGATACCAATACTCGTCTCATTATTACTACTAAGTATGAGATGAATATTATAACATCCCTCATAAAAATATTAAAAAAAGGAAAAGAATATGAAAAATTAAATTGTTTACGCGCCGAAACATTAGCTCGTCACGGGCCATAACTTAGAGGAATGAGTTTGGTCATCTAATGACACGTAAGGTTGCAACAAAGATGAAGTTTTCGACACGTGGAAGCATGACACGAACAAAGTTAGTGTTTGCATGAACATATGGCAAGCATCAAATCTTCCCTTCCTCCTTAGTTATGCAATTTTTTCTTGATTGTATCTAGTGATGAAGTCCTTTACGGATTCATTTTTTTCTCCTGATGTTCACTATTTCGACTTTGTCCTTAATGTATCTTGCTAATTGAATAGGGTGTAAAAACTTGCTCAACAACTCTTCAAAACTTCCAATGCCCCTACCAGATTAGTGTTTGCACGAACATATGACACAAGACTAGGATGGCTAATTATTAGATATTATGTATGTATATATTATAGTTAACATCACATTTTAGATATCGAATGCTATTACTTCGATATGTGTCTGAAATGTATGATAATGGAGCTTAACGAACGTTAATTGAAGAATAAAAAAAGGTAGCAAACTTTTAGATGGAAAGAGTTTAAAAAAAGAAGAAAGATGTGAATACTCAATTGAGACCATAGCTTACGACCTATAAGTCGTAGCTTACGACCTCAAGTGAGACCGTATGGATACCTTGTAAGACATACGGGAATGCTGCAAGAATGAAGGTGGGTCGTAACCTACGGACTATGAGCCATAAGGTACGACTGGTCGCGAGGAATCACGTTCAAGTTCAGATTTTAAACATATTTAAATCCTATCATTAGGGTTTCGAGATTACTTGATCGTATAGTCTCAAGGACAAAGTTTTGATTAATTCTCATCATCCAGGACTCCGCCTAATCATTACTTGATCAAAGATTTGTGTGCCTACGTTGAAGATTGAAGAAAAAAATGATAAACATTAGGTCAATTTGAATGGATATTTTAGGTTGTTTTCTTTTGACACAAAAATTTAATTATGAGTTTGTTTAAAGTTACAGGTTTATTTATGTTTAAGTATTTGTATGTCATCATTCGCATTTGATTTTCTTGCATCGTGAGAGTTTGATGTGTGTGAATTCCTTATATATATGATTAGTAATTATGTGAACAAGAAAGTCTTAAAAAGTTGTTATCTATATCTATATCTATACTACTATATAATAGAGACACCATGATTAGATTTGTAATTTTACATTATTTTTAAGATGACATATGAAGAGTGGCAAGTTTTAATATGTAATGTCATAAGATTTATTCCTATTATATCATTTTTAAGCTTTAAATACCTGTACTCCATCATTTCCTAATTAAATTTAAAGTATGACTATTATATTTAAGGTTATTTTAATCTATCTATATTTATACTACTATATAATACAATTTTTTGGACAACATTGTAAATATAATCCAATTTTATATTGGCCCACTGCCTCCCCTTTGAAATAAGCTAAGCAAGAACGCAAGAAAGCCTTCTCGCAAGCAAGCAAGAACAATTTTGTTATATTTGATACAAGTGATTACGCATAAACAACTTATTTACAAATTTGATCACCCCTATAGTAATATAGATATATTTGATATCCCATATTAATCAAATAAAAAATCCAAATGAGAGTTAGCATAATAAGGGAGAGTTAGCTAAAGACACAGTTCTAAAAATATTTACACTCTCGCCGCACCGCGCGGGTTTCACTCGTTTTATCACTTTAATCAAATGGTTTTACAAGGTCATGTCTATGTGACTCACAATCAAATCCTACAAGACCAAGTGTGGATTTTTGAATTTGAATATCGAAAAAGGTTACCCTATAATCATTGTTTCAAAACCCTTAATTATATTCATTACTTACTTAATTGTTTTATTTAAATTTAAGTTGGACTTTATATAAAAACTCAATAAGATTTGTGTTTCGTATTTCAATTTCTTAAGTACAAAGTTTGCGCTTCCCATAGATTCCATACTATCAAATCGGTACGTACCACATCCCCATTGTTGGACCTTCACGAACTTGCTTGAAACGAAGTACCGTGCCAGCAGTTTCCAAGACCATAGGCCTACATATTGTTTTAAGAGTATATTCTCTAATAAAACAAAATAGACATGAGCCACGTAGCCATTTTTTACCATATCTACGTCATCTTCAACTAGAATTCACGAAGAATTATCCACATGTACTCGTCACAATCAAACTTATAAATTAGTATATATAAACTGTTTTTTTCATGCTCGTTTACTACTATGTTAATAATATAACTTCTTTCTAAAATAAATAAAATATTTCATTATAAGTACTTTAAGAAAAGTAAATTTGTTAAAGTTGAGTATAATATCTAGCTAATCACTGTTAAAATAAAGACTTAATTACACGGGTGGTCCTTGTGGTTGGGCCTGATTTTTACTTTTGGTCTCAACTCTTAGAAATTATAAGGTTAGTCCAATACTTTGCACGAACGTAACATGGTTGGTCCATGCGTTGGATGAACGTTAACTTTGACTGTTAAATAGGCGTAAAATGACATTATAAAATAATAATTAATATACAATATTATAATACAATATCCCATTAAATCAAACACAATCACTCTCACCCACCTCAACCTCACCCTCACCCTCACCGTCACCCCCCACCCCACCCAAACGTCAACACCACCATGGCCGCTACCGGAGAATACATTGACTTTCTGAATCAATGCCATCACCGGAGAACACATTGATTATGTACGATGGTGTGACTTGGAAAACAATGAATTGGTTGTGATTGGATGTGGTGGTGCGACTAGGAAAACGAAGGTGAGGTGGTTGTGATTGGGTCTGGTGGTGGGCAAGGTGGTTGACGGTTGGGTGCGGTGGTGTGGCTGAAAAAACGGAGGTGGTGTTCTTGCAGATAGAGGCCTGAAGTACACTTCTCGTGACCCATCAGATGGTGGGGGTGCTTGCAGACGGTGGACAACTTCGTCGGAGGCTAGCCACTCCACCACCACATCTTGGCTAGCCATACCACCACCACATCACTAGCTAGCCATAACACCACCACCACATCACAGCCTAGCTCTACCATCACCAAATCATGGCCTAGCTCTACCATCACCAAATAGCCCTGCTAAAAACCACACTATTTTTCCGGTCGCCACCTAGCTCGACAACTTCACCCACTCATTTTTCCGGTCATCTTCTCCGGCATAAGAAGACGATTCCGGTAGCACACCATACGACCACCACCATATACCATAGTATTCTGGTTTGCTATTATTGGAGCGTGGTCGACGAGGGTGGATAGGTGTGGCGTGGTGTTCGTCGGCGATGGTGGTGGTGGGTGGGGTAGGGAAGACGATGGGGTGGGTTTTTAATGTATTTGATTTTAATCAAGTGGGTCCCACCATTTAATATATATAATATTATTTGTTTTTGTTTTTTAGTATGTAATGGGTATTATTTAAATAATTATTTTTTTAATATAAGGGTATTTTAGGTATTTTTGAAATATTAACAATCAACAACGCAAGGACCAACCATATTACGTTCGTGCAAAACATTGGGCTACCCTTGTAATTTTTAAGAGTTAGGGACCAAAAGTAAAATAAGACCCAAACCTGTGTAATTAAGTCCAAAATAAAATACTTTCAACATCGTTTTTCTCAATGAAGCATTCTTAAAGTATCTGGATTCAATAATTTAACATCATTATAATAATCGATTACTCGTTATAAAACAACCCCTCTACTTCAATATACATCAAGATTCCATCTTCTTAAGTTCATGTATATTTTTGTACCTCATAATTTTCATATTCATAATTTTATGTTCCTGCATACAATGTTACTATTTCAACTCGTGTAACACACGAGCATTTAACCTAATTTAATATATTCTAATTATCAACTTGCATGTACAAGTGCTTAAGCAAGATTTACAACCATTTAATGCATGTACAACATTCAATGCATCTTTTGTTTTTATTTTTTTAATTTGTAACTTTTTTTTTCATTTTAACTCAATACTTTTATATATTTTACAATTTAGCTCCAATGTTTTTTTTTATTTTCAACTTTGGTCCCTTATACTTTTTTATATTTTATAATTTTTTGCGTTTTGCGTTTCGATTGAAATTTTGTGACTTAACACGCCGCAACGTGTATGTGTGGTTTAACATTTTTACGCTTATTTTTACCTATTTAATAGTCCCCTTGCAACACACTGGTCCTTGATCAACTTACTAGTTGTTTTATGTGTTTTACTCTATTTCTATGTGGTTTAACATTTTTACGTCTACTTTTCGTTCGGTTATATTTTTTATATTTATTTATTTTTATACAAGGTTTTTCTATGTTGATGATCACTGATGGTAGTATGCCATCAGAACTACTTTGCATGATTTCACGACCTCCCGCGGTAACGTTGAGATCTAAATACTAGTTAACTGTTAATAATTAATAATTAACTAGTATTAAGCCCTCCGCGTTGCGGCGGGGGGCGTAAAACCATGACAAGTAGCACTAATTTAACACCGTCAACAGTGATCACCAACACCGGAAATACTCGTATTAAAAAAAACAGGAAAGATAAAACCAAACGAAAAGTAAACGTAAAAACGTTGAACCCCGCACGTGAAACATAAAACATGAAAAACAATAACTAAGTCGATCTAATACTCGCGCGTTGTAAATGGGCCATTAAATGGGAAAAAGGTAGACGTAAAAACGTTAAACCACACACACACACGTAGTGAGGTGTTAACTCGTAAAATTTAAACCGAAAAGTAAAACAAAAATTTTGTAAAAGATGTAAAGTATAAGGAACCAAAGTGGAAAGTGAAAATATATAGGGTTAAGTTGTAAAAAATGTAAAAATATTAGGTTAAAACTTAAAAGTAAGAAAATTATAAAAGAAAAGAAAAAACAAAAGTGGATACAACCCACTAATATTTATGTACACCTCATAATACACAAATAAATTGTCAATTAGTAATATAAATAAATTATATAATAAAAAATAAGCCAATTATGAGTACAACTATTTAAGCCAAATGTACCACTCTAATGCATATACAAACTTGATAATTAGTATAATATAAATAAGTAATAATATTATAATAGGGTTCAAACATGAAGAATTGTATAACCAAGATGGATCCCCGTTTTTCAATAGTTTGACCCGACCAAACCCATTCCCCTGTTTCCCTTCCTGTTCTTCACATTCCAGATTCCTTCATTTCAACTTTTCCAATTTCAATTCCACCCTTCTCTTCATCTTTCAACATCTTTTTCACATAATCAACCCCGTGATCTCTTCATTTGAACCCAATTCCACCAATTAATGATGCGGTAAGACCTCACACCTTCAATTCACTTCGATCTTGATTTCTTGATCATCCATCATCTTGTTACTTTCAGTTTCACTTTTGATTCAGTTTCTTTACCCCAAAGATTTGATTTCTGGTGTCTTTATGTCGATTGCGCCTTACCCATGATTGATTTCTGCCGTAAACAGTTTGAATCAATTGGGGAAGCTTTTAGGAGCAGAAAATTTGAAATCTTTTTAGGGTTTTGGTTCTTGATTTTGGTGTATGCTACTGTTTGAATCAATTGGGGATGCTTTAATAATCTGTTACATCATTTGAATTAGTTGTTACTGAAGAATTCAAATGTTTTTCTTTTTGTTACTGATAACTGCTAAACAAATGTGTACTATTAAAGATCTTGTGTTTGGATAGTTGTAGATTTCTTGTTTTGGATTCAGAATGAGAATGAGCATGATGGGTTTTAAAATTAGGAATCAAATCCTCAAAACTGGTGATTGATTAACTTTGTAAGAGGGGTGGGTTTAGAAATCGATTCTCGTTTTCGCTTCAGTTACACCCTACTATTATGTTCATAGCCATAGTGATTCGTGAGTGAGATACAGAAGGCAGTTGATGCAGGACATCTATTAATATAACCTGATATTGTATAAAGATGGTACTTTTGAATGGCAGTAAGGCATTCTTATGGTTGGGGTGTTTGGGATCTCTTATTGCTTAATATAAGCACTTTCGAGTGTTTGAACGGAGATTGAAGGCAAGTGCTTAAGATTATGGGGGCATGTGGCCGTGTTCAGAATAGAACCATTTTTATGTAAGGAACCGTGAGAATCACATAAGCACTTGTACGCAGTGGTGACCAAATTCAATGAGAGATAAAGAGAGGAGGTTATGTGGTTACATAACCACCTTATGTGTCGCAATTAAAGCGATATGTACAAGTGCTTATGCCATTTTCACCTTAAAATTGGTTCTGTGTTGAATGACCCATATGCTTTATTTAAGGTGAAATTAGTTTTCAACAAGTAGGTAGAGATTACTTTTTGCAAACTGATTATTCTTGGTGGATGATATATAAATCTTTTATCATTAATCTGATTTTTTGCTTATGTTTTAAGCATAAACATAAGCTTTACCAACACCCCCATACTAGTTATACCATTTTGTCCTTTGAAGTTGTAGCAATTTCTAACATGGAAAGTTATCTACTAGTTTCAGTGACCGATGCATGACCCCTAGTGGTTGAGTGACTTGGATGGAAAAAAATTTTGGGTACTAAAATGCCTTTGTATTCAATGAGGAACTTGAGTGCATCTCGCCATCCATCCATTTCTTACAGGCCTATACGACCCTCGGATCTAGAAGTTCTTATAAAACTACATGGTGATCTTTTTCCCATAAGGTTAGAAACTAACTATTATTACAATTGTTATGGATAAAGTGGTTTACTTGTTCAACAAGAAGCTCTTTATGGTTATGTTTTAGGTATGAACTTGAATTCTTCCACAATGTTGTTCATGGCCGTGATATAGTTTCTTGGGGAGCAGTTGACCGAAATCGTCCTGATGATGAAAATGATGAACTTATTGGATTTGTTACTGCACGAATCGTTATGGCAAAAGAAAGTGAGGTGATTTCTCATTATGGTAACTCATTACATACACTGTATCATACACAATACTGTTGCTTGTATGTTTCAAATACCCAAATATTAAGATAGATTCTATCAAATTTTACATGACATACTTTTATGATTATAGTTTAAAGATTTCTTCCATCTCAGAGCATTTACCTTAGATTTAACATTAGACTTTCTTGTGGTTGAACAACCACCAGATGCTTAACCCTTGAAACCCCTTTTCAACCCTAACATCTATGTTTATAAATTGCTTTCTTTGAAATACCTTTTGGTTTAGGCATCTTCATCAATCATTTGCTTCAAATAACATAAATAAAAAGCTTTTTTAGTTTGAAATTTTGCAAGCCATTGAGGCATAGAACCAAATATTTTGTTATTTAAGTCGCAGACAATCTGTTTCTAGTGTTTGGGTATAGTGAAAGTGCTTCTGACTGTATGATCATTAGGGGTGAAATAATCAATTTAGTAGTAGCTGCAAAAAAAAAAGCTGAATTTGATTACTATGATCATTTAGGCTATTTTTGCATGTAAATTCATAAATAATCAGACTTTTCCAACACTAAAAAACAACTTATAATCTCTTAATCACAATTTCCAACAGCAAAAGTGCATCAAAACAACTTTTAACTCCATGTCATCTGTTATAGTTGATTATCTGTTATTGATTATCCATATCACAATCACTTTAAAAATGCAATGCTGAACACCCCTTTGATTTGGTGCAAGTTTGAGTGTATGATATTATTTCAACTTGAAACAAGGACCCTAATTTGATCCAATGCATTGCAGATAGAAGACATGCTGAGATTTGACAGATCAAGATCAGATCAGTCTCTAGTTTATATTTTGACACTAGGCGTGGTAGAATCGTATAGAAATTTTGGTATAGGTAAAACATCGGTTCCATTTTTATTGACCAATTTATATAAGGGGTATTTTAGTATGTAACCAATAATTTCATATATACTCTTTCAATACAATAAAAGTATCATATTTACTCATTGTCACAGTAAATAAATAAAACCAGTAACTTGTAACAACCTGTGAATTCACTGAATGAACGAAAATAAAAATATGAGCTGAGATGATCCCGGGTGTTTTCCAATTAATTTAGCCAGTCAAAAAGACTCTTAAAAGTGGTTGATGTAATTTTATTTACTGTTGAGTTGAGTTGAGTTGATTTTTATGTGTTCTGAAAGGGTAAATATGATATATATAATATATATGTGATTCAAAAACTTTAGAAGTGTATATATGAAATTATTCCTTTATTAAAACATTCTTTTGGTTATATCTTAAGTTGCTATATTGCATTTTCAGCTACTTCACTGATTCGAGAGGTGATTAAGTATGCATCAGATATGCCAAACTGTAGAGCGGTTTATTTGCATGTAATACAATACAATAGTTCGGCTATTCATTTGTACCAGAAAATGTCTTTTCTCTGCATAAGGAGGTTGCACGGCTTTTATTATATAGATGGCCAACATTATGATGCATATTTGTTCATTTACTATGTAAATGGCGGGCGGTCTCCTTGTTCACCCATGTAAGTATGATTTCTTCATTCATCATTTATTTATACCATTAGTTTAAGGGGTATTTTAGTTAAACGAGTGAATAGTAACACATGAGTAGTTTCTTCTTCTATTTGTTTCTAGTAATAATATATAGGTGCGCTCAATACAAACCATAAACCAGTTCAAGTAGAGAACTGTTAGAACTTGATAAACACATGTACTTGTTGCTTTAACTATGATACATAAGGCGTTATATAATCACATAATCGCCTCTCTTTCTCTCTCCCACTAAATCTGACCAACACTACGTACAAGTGCTTATGCGTTTCCTGTGATTCTCTACTTAATTTTGGTTCTTTGTTGAACGCTCCCTACAACACACACATATTAATGTGCCTCCTTTCGTCCCATAAAAGTTTCAAAATTTGACTCAATGCACACATAGTTTGCTTTAAGGACAATGTAAGAGATTCTTGATGACCAGAATCATTCGATAACATAAATACCATCAGTTATTTCATAATTGTAACAATCTTGTTAACTTTTCATGCTTAAGCTCCAATTTTTATGAAATAAAGGGAGTATAGACACTTATACATGTTGTTTACAATGTGATACATAAGACATTTTTTTAACCGCCTCTTGTTGTCCCCTCACTAAATGTGATTATCTTTCATGACCAAGTACAAGTGCTTATGCGAATCTAACAGTTCTGTACCTAAATTTGTTATGTATTGAACGCGCTATATGTATCTAACATCATCATCATTATCATCTTACTCATTAGAGTCATCATGTTTATCATCTTACTCATTATAGTCATCATGTTCATGTGCTTACATTTTTGCAGAGAGCTTGTTACGCTTATCATGACATACATGAGGAGAGGATTAAAGTTGGTGTTTTCAAGAGTCTGTAAAAATAATGAGAAAAACGGGCCAAAACGGGTCAAATACAGAGACAAAGGCTGCCTTTTACCAATGACACAAAACAAAAGAAGCATTACAATCGAGGGGCCCGAGAGTGATCATGTATAGAAAAAACTTAATTCCAAAACATGAATAGCAATGCGATGAATATACATTTCCACCCCTCTTAAATGTTGTTTCTTTTTCATGTTAGTTTGGTTTGAAGCAAAACAATAAGTCTCACATGTCATCATAGGTTAGTAGACTGAATCTGAAATATTGAGGTTTGACTTTTTTTGACTTGTGTAAAATTTTCTGTTGGTGTTTACAAGCTTCTGCAAATGTAAAGTGACAAAAGTGAAATCCTTTGTTGTTTCACTATGATTTCATATGTTTGTTTCATGGATTTGATGAGAAATATGAAAGAATACATGAAGATATAGATAGATATTTCTTTTGAAGGTTGTTCATTGCACAAAATCTAATGTAGGTGTGCTGGCAGAGGTAGAGATGCACATGTCTCGACCAGCCCCGAAAACCGACTTCTTTAAGCAGTGACAGATATAGGAATTTTGGGTCGGGTCAAAAAACAACAATAATGATAAGTAGCATTCAACCGTTGATATGACTTTAACAGTTTAACATAATCTATTGAATAAAAAAGGAGAAAAGTACAGCTAAAAGTTATGTGTTTTCCTTTGGAAAACCCTTAATTACATCTTTAACTTCAACAAAGGCTAGTATCAGGCCATCTTATGATGAAAATTTAAAAATAGCTAAAGATAAAATGTCATTCAAATAGCTTAAGAGTCAAAATTTATTTATTTTTGCTTAAAGCATACAGTAAAATAAAAAAATATAATATATTCTTACAACATTTTTGTATCAGAATATAATTTCTGATAATAAAAAGTTACAGTAAAAATAGGACAGGTTAAGACCATTGGGCTAAAATTCCTTTAGCTCAAGAAAACAATGGGGCTTTAAATTGGTCTCTAGGATTTGGGCTCTGTCAACTCTGTGGCTCCGTGCAGTGGTGTGCATGGGTCGGTTTGGTTCGGTTTTAGTCTAAATAGAAACCAAAAACCGATATTTTGGTTTCTAGGTTATTAAAACCGTTTGGTTTGGGTTTTTGCGGTTTTTGGTTTTCGGTTTTCACTTTGATTTCGGTTCGGTTTTGGTTTTTTTCGGTTTTATCATTTGGGCTTCAAGTTTTTAAAGAAAAATTTGATCCAATGAATATAAACTAAAATCTTTAGGCTTACAATATTCTATTGATCTTTATATATGATCAACATGTTTTTATAAATTACTTGACATTAAAATGAATTACAATTCATAAAATACAATAACAAAATATAAATAAAACGTTTTAATCTTTTAAAATTAAACAAAAAAGTTTAAAGGTTATTCTTAAAATCTAAATATTCAAAAAAAATAGATAATATAAGTTAAATAAGTAGTAATAGGCTAATCATGTTTATAAGTGTATTAATACACCTCTAAATTTAGAAGTTTGGTTTGTCTGGTTTTGGTTCAGTTTTTCGGTTTTTGTTACAAACAAAACCGAAACCAAACGAAAAAAAATCGGTTTTTAAAAACCATTAAACCAAACCCTTTGGTTTCTTATTGGTTTCGGTTCTTTTAGCTTGGTTTCGTTGATTATTTCGGTTACAGTTCAATTATTATGGTTTATTGCACACCCCTAGCTCTGTGTAGGAAATGGATTTTGTTTCAACCTCATGATACCGGAAAACATAATCAATACATTATTATGGTTTATTGCACACCCCTAGCTCTGTGTAGGAAATACATTGTTTCGAACCTAAGATTTCTGTAAGATGTACTCAAACATTTACTATTGCGCCACCCTCATGAATGGCAAAATGAAATGAAAAGTTATTGGGGATGTTACCCCCACTTATAGTGTTTTAAATGTGATACATATGACAACTTTTTACTGTTTATTTTTTTTATTTCTTATTATACGTGATTATCTTTCATGTATACCTACATGTGTTTATGTGGTTCTTTATTTGAAAACAAGCCCTATTACTATATATTTCTTCACATGAAAAATGATAAAAGCTATACTTAGCTCACAGTAACTATAAGTTAGTTTAGAAAAGGTTACTTCAGAAAAACCATAAGTTGTTGACAAACGGTTACTTTTGAAAAAGAACAATCATAAAATTTTTATCACCCGTAACTTATAAGTTATAATGACTACTTGCTTATTGGAAGTTGAAAAGTTATGTTTTTAGTTATATATTAATTATAAAAGTTTAATAAACTTTGTAAACCTTTCTACTAGAATTATAGCAGTTATAAATGTATTCTGAATTATATATTATTTTAATGCAATTTGCTATAATTACTTATATGATATTAAAAACAAAATAGTTTCTCATAGTAAATAATTTGAATATAATTAAAGGCAAACACAAAAGGTTATGATGAACTAGGAAATGTAAGGATGTATTTTTTGAGTGGATGGATGGATTGAGAAAATTTTGTAGGTGTTGGCATGTTATGTGACTAGTCATATTATAGTTTTTTTAAAGCTTAATGCAGATTATATTATGGTAAGTAGACCATCAAAAAAATTTCATGTCAGGTTTTCAGTAATTCCAAATTATATATCATTCTACGGTCCACATCTACCTGATATAACAAAGAGCATTCACAGTAAGTTTTTTATATATTTGTGAGTGTGTTTCCTATGTTAATGAAATGATAGTGAGTGGTTGTGAGTCGAGGAAACAGAAAATGTTACTGTTCATATGTATATTTTGTAAGACAAAGTTTAGCTCTATATTTTTTTAATATTTTTTTATGAACGGTATGTTAGTAGTTATTAGTTAGTAGCACCAAGTTAGTAAATTCGCATATGCCAGTGTTTTGAAAGTAGTTGTAAGTGGATGAGAAAGAAAATGTAATGATAGAAAATAAGATGTGAATGTTTTTAAAAACATTATTGATTTTAATTTAATTATAAAGATGATAGGAAATAAGATGTGAGTGTTTTAAAAAAGGACCCTCAATTTTCTTTTATCAAAACAAAATAGAAATCAAACTCAACTTGTATAAAAAAAATAATTTAAATATTATTCATTCTTAAATTATACATTCAATTTTGATATTACTATGTAGGAATATATCAACAAACAAATAAACATTGAAATAACTTAAAGCAATTTAGAGTTTCTGAGTGACTTACCTCTCATGAGACTAGCATATTTAATTAGGTTTTCTCGAGTTTAAATTCTGACATGAGATATAATAGTTTGGAATAAAAGTAAGAATAAATTATTGTTAAAAGAAGAAGAAAAAAACCTTAACCCTCTGCTAGGCAAAGCCTAGAGAACACACAACTTAGAAGCTTTATTGAAATAAAATATACTTTTAGTAAGGACAAGTTCCAAAAATCAATGGGTTAATACTGTAAATTTTTTAAGAGTTCAGTCAACCTAATTTTGATATTAAAGTCTATTAATTGAAAAAAAATTCACGGAAAGGTCACTATGCTAATTTTTATATATTAAAGTCTAATTTTGATATATTAAAGTCTATTAATTGATAAAAAATTCACGGAAAGGTCACTAGGTTAATTTTTATATATTAAAGCCTCTAAACTTGTTTAAAATTTAGAATGGTTTTGTTTTAAAAAGTAATGAGTTCTTAGCTTTTGAATTGACAAATATTGATGGTGATATATAACACTTACTAGAAAATATACACATATATCAAATTTTTTTTGCCCAATATAAAAGCATATATTTATTATATTAAGTAAAAATATTATATATATATATATATATATATATATATATATATATATATATATATATATATATATATATATATATATATATATATATATATATATATATATATATATATATATATATATATAGGAGAGGGATCAAATGAAAACCATGTTTATAATTGAAAACCATGAAAACCACCACTATCCAATCACATAATTTATAATTGATTTAGCTTTTTAATTGTTTAAAATATATTTAAGTAAAATTCAACTTTATTTTTTGAGGTCATTATATATTATTTAGTTAAAACTCCAAGGAACGATAATGATAACGAAACGACTTACGTATATGTAAGTTGTATGATTTATAAATCATTTAGGTTTACGAGCCAAGTCAAACTTGGTATATAAAACTTAGGTTTGATTTCATTTATTAAATGACTTCCAACTTAGCAATAAGCTCATGAGCTCACATAAGCTCTGCTCAATGTGAGCTTATAAGTTATATCCAACTCATGTCAAATGGTTCACAAGCCTCATCTTGTTTATACCTAACTTAAGAAAAAAAATAATATATGACTTGTCATGCTGGCAGTTTATATTATTGAGCATGACAGTTGCTTAAAGTGAGTGTGCATGTGCATGTACTATTTGCCTTCAACAATTTAAAGATTTATAACCATCATGCACAACTTGCAGACACATGGGCCTCAAGATCACTGACATCAACATTTGCAGAAACTAACTGTAAACAGATAACTTCAAATTGAATATAATAGGGACAAGATACAATTGACATGTTATTAAGTGTTTAATTTTTTTAAGCTAATGCTTCGAAACATGCTTAGAGAACTCATAGATCAAGTTATCCATTTTGAGTTCAAAACCGACACTAATACTACATGAAAACAAACATGAAATGCTGTTTGTGTGATTATAGAACTCCCGTATACTTAAAATAAACCTACCCATCAAGTTTCATCTTGTGATTTTGCTTAGCACCCGAGTAATAGTCGTATACACAAAAAATGGTTTGACTTGTAAGAAAAGTCAACCTCAAACCATATGAAGCTGCTATCTCCTCTACAATTATAGTAGTTTACACGAAACAAAACTCATACTTTTGAAATAAACCTACCCATCAAGTTTAGTGATTTTGCTAAAAACTCAGAATTATTGTAGCTTAAACATAATAAAGATTTGACTTTTACAGAAAAGTCAACCTGAAACCAGATGAAGCTACTAGTTCCTTTCCAATTGTAGTAGTTTACAGAAAACATTTCCCATGTACTCAAAATAGTGCTATCAAATTATATGCGCTGATTCGCTTATAAATAACTCAATTCATAGTTGTTTGCACAGAACAGTTTTGACTTCGATTTTGCTCAAAACTCAAATAATAGTAGGTTACATAGAACAATTTGACCATAACAGAAAAGTCAACCTGAAACCACATGAAGCTGCATGTACCGTACCAATATATAGTAGTTTACACTTTACACATAAAAAGATCGTCTTCAACAAAAAAAGTCAACCCAAAAGCAGATGAATCTACTAATTCTTTCCATTTATAATACATCACAGGAAACATTTCCATACACTTAAAAATAGTTATATATATCAAGTTATACATGCTGCTTCACTTATAACTCGATTTATAGTTGTTTGCACAGAACAGTTTTGATTTCTACAGAAAAAGTCAACGAAAACCACATGATGCTGCTATTTCCTTCCTAATCAACTGTCTAGGTAACATACAAAGGGAAATCAAATAAAAGAACATGGAAATTTTGAATAGGATACACAAATTAGTAATAATAATGACAATAATACAAACAAACCTCCAAAGATGATACGTAATTACCCACTGTTTAAAATCAAGAAACAACATAAAAATTGTATCAAAAAGAAAAAAAAACAGTAACACAACACATGTAACATTAATTTACCTTATCACTACTTCTGGCTGGTGTTGCTTGGGGCTTTCTTCTTCAACAAACTTCCAAACTTCTTCAGTAACGGTTTCTTCTTCTTCACGTGCGAGTCCTGCTTCGATGGTGAGGTGGCACCATTTTCAACAGTTTCAGCACCGTTTATCTGATCATACCCTTCACCGCCTTCTGTTTTTGAATCTAGGTCATCATCAAAAGATTCATCGTGAACTGTTGCATCTCTTTCAGGTGACAAATCTTTTTCTTCAATTTTGCAACTTTCCCACATCTTGAATTCAACCTCTTCGGAATCTTTATGTTCTCCATTCACATCTTTCACCGCTGTATCCGTTTTAAACTCAAATTCTTTATTTTTATTTTCAACTGGTGGTGTTTCTTTTGACAGTTGCTCGAATTTAGCCTCTCCATTATGTTCAGAGAATTCCACTACTTTTGGAAGCATGTCATAATCTTTCTCGCTGCCTGTGCCGTCATCATTTTCACCAACCGTCACATTAGCAGATTTCTCCTCAAGCAATTTGGTCAACTCCTCGATCTTTTTCAAAGATTCAACTTCGCGTGATTTGAGCTCCGAGATTTCTTGATCAAGACTCTGCAGTTCATTTTCTTTATCCATTAAACTTTCTTTCAAATTCATACTTTCAGCTTTTGCTTCTCCAAGAACTTCTTTAAGATAAGTCACTTCAGATTCAGCTTCCTTCAGAAGGTTCTTGACATGAGCTCGTTCTTCGTTAGAAGCATAAGCTTCTTTTTCGGTTTCTTGAAGCAAATTATTTAACTTGCTAATCTCCTTCTGCAACGACTCATTTTCTTCTTTAGACTTCTCCACACAACCCATTAATTCAATCTCTTTATCTTTCCATTCAGATTCTGTACTTTTATGGCTTTCTTTAGCTTTCTCAATTGTGTTCATAAGCATGTCGATTTCATGTTTCGCGTCATCAAGCATGTTTTGGTACTTCTCATTTGTTGTTTGCAATGCGTGCTTCAAATCTTCAATTTGTGCTTCATAATTTTCAATTTCAGATTGATTTGATAATAATTTTTCTTTAGATTCTCTTGCTTCCGATGAAACTTCATGTAAAGCCGATGCTAAACTCTCCAATGCTATCTTGCTTTTTTCTTCTTCATCTCTAGATGTTTCCAACTCACTTATGAGTTTGTTCTTTTCTTCTAGAAGATCCTGAACACTGCTAGCTGCTAATTTCTCATTGTTCAAAGCTTGTGCTTTTTCCTCCTTCACAATTTCAAGCTCATTTTCCAAACTTTCAGCTTTTTTCGCCATTTCAGAAGCTTCTAATTTCAATTTCTGAAGCGCCCGTTCAGATTCTTCAAGATCACCTTTTAGTCTCACATTCGACATTTCTAATAAACCAACTTTTTCTTTCAAAGAAGAAAGCTCGGTTTCTGCATTTCTCAACAAATGGTTGCTATTTTCCAAATCTTTGACCGTTGACTCGAGTGATGACGATGCAGATCTTTCTAATCTTTTAGCTTCTTCAGCTTGAAGATCTAACTCTTCCACTCTTTTCTTCCATTCTTCCATTAAGCTTCTTGCATATGATTCAGACATTCTAGCAGTTTCTAGTTCAACGTTTAGTTCCTCAAATGATGCTTCAACGTGAACTAACTTTTCCTTGTATACTTTAGCTTTTCTGAGTTCAAGATTCAAAGTTTCAATCTCTGCTTTTAACTCGTTTTCCTCCGATTTCAGATACACAACCTCTGATTTCAAATCAGACACCAACTTGTCGGTTTCTTCACCCTCTGATTTCAACGCCTCTATCTCTGATTTCAGCTCCAACACCAATTTTTCACTCTGATTTGCTTCTGATTTCAGAGTTTCAATCTCCAAATTGAGTTCAGACACCATCTTATTAGTTTGATCAGCTTCCGACTCAAATTTGGAATTCAGTAATCCCTTTAATCGCGTGATCTCATTGGTTAAGGTTTCCACTTTTTCCATCTGGCTTTCAGCAATCTTTGTTGCTTCATCTGCATGGGTAAGAGCTTGATCTTTAGCATCACAAGTCATGGTCAACTCTTGCTTGACTTTTTCAAGCTCTTGAGTTGCAGCAACGAGAGCTGCCACGTCAGCAGCATGCTGGTTTTTGACAGATTCCAGCTCTTTTTCCCATTTTTCTTCCTTTTTATGAGCTGATTCGATTCCTGCTTGTTCCAGTTCAACCGCACGGAATTTCTCAATTTCAATATTTTCTTCTGCATTCTTTTGAGCAACGAGAGCCTCACGAAGCTTTTCATTTGTTTCTTCAGATAACTTTTGTGCTTCTTTTAGGTCATTAATGGCTTTTTCTTTCTCTTTTTCGACAGAAGCTAACTTCTCTTCGGCCTTTTTAAGATTTTCTTGAAGAGCAGTTAACTGAGCTTGTAACTCTGACCCCTTTTGCACCCCCCTTGGACTCGGTGCTGGTTTCTGAAAACACACAAAGATACCATAAGTATACCAGTCAAACAAAATTATAATAAAAATAAAACATAAAAAAAAACTAAAAAAACTTGGTGCCTATTAAAAAAAGCTCAAATTTTTACAGTAGCGCAGAAATCAATCAGAAATTTTGGATCCCCTTCTGATTAGAGCATGTACTTAATTTGCATTTGATGATGTGAAAAACGTACATTTGTAGTTAATCTGCACGGTTATGTCTGCATATTAGTGACAAGTCAATAAGTGGGAGGGAATGACCATTTCCTGAGAACACACGGGGCCTCAATAGACGACTCAGTGATATTGTGTTTGGTTAAAGAAAACTAAATCATGTTATGGAATATATTCTATAATTATGAAACACTTAATTGCTCATTAGTAATTAAGAGTCCTCTTAATTTGAAGAGTTTTGATTTAGACATACCAATACTATTTTGACCTTGTACATTAATACCAGGCCTTACAATGCTGTTTTGATCATGATCCAATCATTAATGGAAAATCTGTTAATTGTTAACACTTATCATATACGGTAAGGGGCATAACTGTCAATTAGTTCAATTCAATAATAGAAAGAATGCAAATGTTTCTGATTACAGTTACCATGAAAATACAACAATGCCAGAAGTTAACAATGACAGTAACTGAAATGGGACCCACTTACTTCAGCAAGGGTGCTGGTCTTCGGTGACCGGCGATCTACTGTCGGCTTCGATACAGCAGGCCGCGGAGACCGCTCCACCGAAGCCCTCGTGTGTTGAACCGGAGAAGGTGAATCAGCATCAGATTTAACAACTCCCCTGCTAAGCTTACTGACTCGAGGTGTCGCCGGAGACGTTTTGCTGATCGGAATCTTACCTGCTGGAGGTGTTTCCGATGAAGATCTATTCAAATATCAACATCATTAACCACAATCAAGAAGTCAATAGCATAAAGCACACAACTTTCAACTAATTACACACAAATGTCAAACCCTACAAATTGGGATCTTCATAACACAAAGCACACATCTTTCAACTAGTTACACACAAATGTCAAACCCTAGAAATTGGGATCTTCAAAATTCATACACATTAGCAATAAAGTTAGCAACTTTATAACAAGAAAATGCGATTAACAATTACAGCTTGGTGGGGTTTCGATTTCTTGAAGAAATCAACGATCAAAGTGAAAGAACATCACAAAATCTGCAGATCTGAAGCATTAAGCTCAAGACTACATGAAAAGATCAAAATCCCAAATGGAAACAAGCAATTAACTACAGATTGAACATACAATCACAACAATAATCACAGCAATTTGTTAAGAAATCAAGAAACAGATGAGAATTACTTTGATTTGGTGGACATAATGATCAAACTGGTGGCACTTGCTGAGCAGATTATGTGAGAAAATCTTGAAATTAAGAGTGAGCAAGGAGAGAGATTATTTGATTAGGGTCGGTGCACTACTGTTTTCTTGATGGAGTTGTACGTTATGCAGTGATGGTTGTACAATGAGCCATACATCCTTGAGAAGACACTCGCGTGCAGCTTGCCTGTCTTGTCTTCATATTTCTTTATCTTTTGCCAGGCCTATGACCTCCTTTCCATATCCCTGCAACCTTTTTTTATTTTTTATTTTTTTAATATTTTCAAGATTATTTTCAAGATTATTTTAAAGATCTTATTTTGTAGATCTTGCTTTCATTAAAGAGACAATCTAAGGAATATGTAAATAATATCTATAGGCCACAATCTCATTGTTTGATCTTGGATAGTTGGATGAAGATGATAGTGACAAATAACATTGTATTATATATTATATTTTTATAGTCACGATCTTTTTAAATTAGTAGAATGAATATTTATCGTCTTGTAATTTAGTAGAACTGTAGATTATATTTATCAAACAATACGCAAGTTTTAATTCTTGTAAGTGCATAATTTGATTATATTCAAGAATAATAGAAAAAAAACTATTGTTCAGAAGAAATAGAATGATTAACCGTAGAACTTTAAGATGTATGATATTGATTTTCTATGGTCTAAAGAATGTTGTGTATTTATACATCTTCTAATGTAAATCATGTGAAGACCGCATAAAAATATAGGGACATATGCTTTCATGTATTATACGTTTATGTTGTATAACATAATATGTTGTGTTATATGATACAATTATATAATGTAAGCTAGAGAAATGTGAGGCATGCTAAATGAGTTGGCATATTCCAACTCCATTATAGGGATCTTCATCAACCATGTGCTATCTATGATGGTTAATTTTACTTTCTAA
Source organism: Flaveria ramosissima (assembly GCA_025215565.1). Lineage (NCBI taxonomy): Eukaryota > Viridiplantae > Streptophyta > Magnoliopsida > Asterales > Asteraceae > Flaveria > Flaveria ramosissima. The sequence continues at coordinate 15,626,746 of CM046035.1, forward strand.
GAAATAATTGTATGTGACAAAACATGTCAAAATTAAGTAGATCTCAATAGATAATTATAACATGCTTTGAAATTTTTATTTTTTTAAAAAACAAAATAAAAATGGGTCCTAATAAAGAGACACCCCCAAATTTAAATCGACACCCACCTATACGTCGCGTATGGGTCCATACGCGGCGTATAGGTCCCCCTCATAAATGCCAAGAATTTCACGTCACATCAGTGAGTCTATACGCCGCGTATGGACCCATACGCGGCGTATAGGCTTTTCAGAAGACAAAACTGGCGAAGTCAAATCAGTCATTCAGCGGGCCTATACGCCGCGTATGGGCCCATACGTGGCGTATAGGCCTGGGTCGTATGGTGTGGGACGCATCTCCACCGACTACTATACGCTGCGTATGGATCCATACGCGGCGTATAGGTGTCGGTGGAGATGCGTCCCACACCCATACGACCCAGGTCTATACGCCGCGTATGGGCCCATACGCGGCGTATAGGCCCGCTGAATGACTGATTTGACTAAAGCCTATACGCCGCGTATGGACCCATACGCGGCGTATAGGCTTTATTTCGAATTATACTGACGCGACTTAAGATTCTTTCGATGATATATAAACGCATCGAATATCAAACGAATGCGTTCATATTTCGTTTGTTACGAAGGAAACGTTTGATCTTAACTGAAGGAAATTAGCGTTATGTGGTTCAACATTTTCTTCTGTCACATAATTACTCGGTAAACATTTGATTCTTATTTCATTAAGTATTTGCATACATATATACATATATTTGAATTGCATACTTAAAAAATCGTTTCAACTAACTCGGGTTCCATCGGTGCTAGTCGGTTACGGTAAACTTAAATAAATTTTAAGTTTTTTTATCATAATCGACTAGTATCGTGAAACCCGAGTTAGTTGAAATGATTATTAAGTAATCAAGACATTTATGTGTACGTAAGTATGTATATAAAAGAAATAAGAGTTATAGTTTTAGAGAAAAATTATTATTTTGAAGAAATAGTTGAACCACAAAACTCTATTTTCTTAAAAAAATCTCATTTGTCTTATAGGGCTGCCACGGAACGTATAGCATGGTTGAATTTGAAGTGATCCAAGATTATTCGTTCGTTATGTCGTTTTGGGATGGTAACTATTTGTTTGGTGAATATTCAAGCGTTTCGTACGTGGCAGATAGTAATCAAGATGATTCGTACGTTCAATATGCTTACGAATTGCCAGATTTAAACCAACCTTATGTTCCCGATGATGAGTTCGAGTTTTGCCGAGAATCAAGTTATGACCCGCAACAAAGTAATATAAACTATCTCTCGAGTGCTGAAAATCAAAACACGAAAATATCGTTTGAAACATGTCAAGAATTTTTATCACTCGATGAGCTAGTCTGTTGGGTTGTTAATAGGGGACGTGATAATGGTTACGTTATTATTACACGAAGATCGAAGAAAAAGGAAGGTCAGGTCGTAAAGGTGTGGCTTATTTGTGATCGTGGTGGTGAACACAAAAGTAAAGCAACAATTAGACGATCTGGTAGCAAAAAATCAGATGTCCTTTTAAATTAGTGGGGATATACGACAACAAACGTCGTTCGTGGAAATTAGAGGTGAGAAATGACGAACATAACCATGATCCCGTTCAACATATGGAGAGGCACCCATTTGTAAGAAGGTTTTCTCAAAACGAATTCAATTTGGTGGAACAACTTAGCGATCAGAACATGGAGCCTCGTAACATCTTATCAGCTTTGAAAAAGCAAAATCCAAAGAACGCATCCATAACCAAAGACGTATACAACGCTCAATATAAGATAAGAAGTGAAAAGAAAGTCGGTGAAACACCAATGCAAGTTTTAGAAAACATTTTATCTTCTAAAATGTATGTTTATTACACCCGAGAAGATCCCGATACAAATACCGTAGAAGATATATTTTTTTGTCATCCAAAATCATACGACACTTGGTGTGCATTCCCGCACGTGCTGATGATAGACGCGACGTATAAAACAAACATGTACAAACTTCCGTTTGTTCAGATTGTTGGTGTGACCTCGACACACAAGACATTTTGTGTTGCTCATGCATTTATTAGTAAAGAACGAGAAGATAATTTTGAGTGGGTGCTAAATAGATTGAAAGATACGTTAAACAAGTGTATGGAGCCGCGAGTCATAATAACAGACAGAGATCTTGCTTTAATGAACGCATGTGTTAAAGTATTTCCGAATGCTTCAAAGTATTTATGCAGGTGGCATATTAATAAGAATATCGCGAAACACTGTAAAGCAAGTTTTACGAAAGATGACTGGCGAAAGTTTAAATATGCATGGGCACGTTTGTGTGAGTCTCCCACGCCGGATATTTACGAGTATAACTATAACGTTCTGTACGAACAACTAGTTGAAGCAAAGCGAGAAAGTAAGTTTTTCATTACATACATACATACATACAATACTCTTATATAACACTTAATTTGATTTTTTTTAAATATATTTTCAGGAGTATTGTCATATATAAACAAAAACTGGTTAGAGAATTACAAGAAAATGTTTGTATCAGCCTGGACTAACTCAAACCGCAATTTTGGCCAACACACAACAAACAGAGTCGAAAGTCAACATGCAAATTTAAAAAGATATCTTAAATCAACAAATAGCTCACTGGATAGACTTGTGGAGTTTGTTGATCAATTGGTAAATGCACAAGAGGTAAATTTAAAAGAAAGTTTTGAGACAAGCAAAATTAAAATTATGAGTCATCATAATCTCCCGTTGTTTGATTACCTACGAGGCAAAGTGTCACACAAAGCTCTTGATTTATTAGTTGCCGAAAACACTAAATTGCATGTGATGCGCTCAGCAAATGCAACGTGTGGTTGTCAACTTTTCACTAGTTGTGGGTTGCCTTGTGCTTGTCGGCTGGAAAAATATGAACATTCCGGTAATAGTCGTTCCATATTTATCATTTTTTTGTTACAGTAATGATTTTATATAGATTTATAATTTATAATGCATGCACTAAAATCCCATTAGATCAGCGATTACACAATATAAACAGGTTAAAAAATTGGATTCCTTCAATCTTTCATCAGTATATTTCACGTATACGAGATGTTCGACCCGATGGTAATTGTGGTTTTCGATCTATAGCTTTAGGGTTGGGGTTTAATGAAAATAAATGGATGTATGTGCGTCAACAACTTTTAGAGGAGTTGAACACATATGAATTGAGTTACAGAGAAGTTTTCGATACTTTGTACGCCGGACAGTATAATGAATTGCGTCACACAATAGATTGGCAACGTGTGGAACCTGCGCCAGAAGAACATTGGATGATAATGTCGTATACGGGAATAGTAATTGCTCAAAGGTTTGGTGTTACTCTTTATCTATTAAGCAATAACGGTTGTCAAATATTTTCCCTCTTATGGGCTGTCCGAACAGTATGATGCCTCATCATGTCGTTTCGATTGTTCATGTAACCAATAATCATTTCGTCCATGTTAAATTAGATGGAGATTATCCGATGCCTACATTAAGTAATCTTTGGATTCTTAACCGAAACGTACGTGCTGCAGAATGGGAGATTATGTATAGGAGTCGTATCTCGGCATACAATACAATAATAGAAGCTAACCGAGATCCCCCAGCTTATATAAATTTATTTAAAAAAAAACCTATACGCCGCGTATAGACCCATACGCGGCGTATAGCCTCCCGGACCCATTAAAGGGACATCTCCTCACAAACTCACCCTACCAAACTTTTCCAAACCAAAAAACGCTCTCGTATAGATCGATACTACACATATTGTTCGTTGATTTCTCTACATTCACTAGTTCAGGTATGTATTATTGTTCTTATACCTTTGTTATGTTAATCGTACGCTAATTTAAACGTTAAACTGATGTTTTATGCGCTAAAAAAATAGATCTGTAAACTGTTTGAGGAACTATACGCGGCGTATAGGTCTATACGCAGCGTATAGTTCATAGGTTGAAGAAAACCCATACGTGGGTACCTATACGCGGCGTATAGGGCTATACGCGGCGTATAGGTACCATACGACACACACAAAGTCTATACGTGGGTACCTATACGCGGCGTATAGGTACCCTATACGCAGGTCTTAAAATTTTTCGTTTTCTTTTGCAGATATGTCTTCCGATTCTGACGTTGAGGTTGAGGTTGATGTTATTGCCAATCATCCATGGCTACAGTTTGAGCCCGGTACTATTGAGCATGCAAAGTGCTCAAAATTCATTCGTATGAAGATCGGTCATCAAAAGGCAGTGGATTGGGAGGTGATGGCCGAACTTGGGGAGCGCGATAGACTCGCTGGGATTATCGGAGATAATACGCCATGGAGTCGATTATTTGAGCTGGCGTTCTTACCTTCATACCGAGAGCTGACGGTGGAGTTTTTATCTACCTTTATTTATGTTCGTCCTGATGAGATGGTGGAGGACGATGAGCGATCTGAGATTTCGTTTCGGCTATGTGGACGATTTCATCAGATGTCGATTGAGCAGTTTGCCGTTCTCTCGGGACTTTATTATGAGCCGGAGACCGTTACCCCTCTATTTACAGAGGGAATTACTGAGATGGAGGAGACCCGATTGAGAGATTGGTGGCCTCAAATTGCTGGAGGTCCGTTTCAGAGGACTAAGGGCAGGGTCACTGGCATTAGAGATCCTCTTATCCGTTACTTGCATCGGATGATCGCCACATCCATCACGGGACGTGGCAAGAGTCGGGAGTGCTGTACCATTCCCGACTTATTTTACGTATATTGTTTGCTTACGGGGACCAGGTGCAACCTGGCGTGATGTTTAGCTGAGTATTACGCTTCATATTATCATCGCCAGGAGCGAGGAACGGTGTATGGCGGCGCGTACATTACGATGATTGCGCGTTGTCTTGGTTATTTTCCTCGCCATGCTGCTGACGTATCCCCTCCGATCGAGCCGGAGAGATTAGATCGTCGTACGTTATTCGGCATGCGTATTATACGCCAGTTTCCGGGTGGCATACGGTTCTCTCTTCGACCCGGTGAGATCTGGCATCCTGCACCTGTTCAGCAGGTCGGCGATGACCATCCACACTAGCAGCATGAGCATATTCCACATGTTCAGCCGCCACACGACCAGCCGCCTCCTCAGCCACAGTTCCCTCGGCATATTTATAGAGATGTAAGGGTGCCTGAACGTATTAAGACATTTATGCAGGAGATTAATACGAGATTACGGGATCAGGGTCGTCGCCTCGATAGAGTTGAGGATCTTATGGATTGGCACGTTCAGCTTGAGATTGCACGAGCCCATGCTGCTGGTATTGATCCTCCAGACTTGCCACCGCCTCGATATTACCCAGATTCACCATAGTTTTATTTTGTTAATTGTACTTTTATTTTGTTATGTATTTAAAAACTTTGTTATTTATTTATATTATCATTTAATGTTTGTTTTGTTTTATATGTTTTATTTGTTAACTAAGATTTAAAATTATCAATTAATATGTTACAAAATATAACTTATACGCAAAGTGTCAACCTTAACGTACAAAATAAAGCCGACAAAATTTTTTATACGTACTAACCTATACGCGGCGTATACTCCCTTCACAATACATAGAAAGATTGCAGAAAAAATTTGGGAAAATTATACGTCGCGTATGGACCCATACGCGGCGTATAGCCTCATCGACACGCATGTGACACGGGTCTTGTCAGGGTCTTGTCAGAATATACCTTATACGCCGCGTATGGACCCATACGCGGCGTATAGGGAATATTTTTGCAACCCTATACGCCGCGTATGGACCCATACGCGGCGTATAGGGTCAAAGGGGTGTTGATTTAAAATTGGTGGGTGTCCAAATAAACCACCCATAAAAATAGCATAAGATAAGTCATCTTCAAGTTATTGTGTTCAAATGAATTTTATGGTGTACAAATCATCGTCTCTATATTTTTAAAATATGTCATCGCCTAAAAAGATGAAACATTTGATTTTATTAAGGTTACATGAGGGATATGGACTCGTTCACAATTTTAGTTGAGTTTAATAAATAGCATGTTATAATAGGTGAGAAGAATAATGGTCCCTCTACCCATCACCATCTCAAAAAAGAATTCACTCATTTTTGTTTCCCTCAATAGTAGGAGACGGGTGTGGTAGTGGTAGCCGCAACTATATTGGCCTTATCATTGGGAACGTCGTCTCCCCACCCGCTATAGGTTTGTGGTATTGGGTCAAACGACAGACCAATACCAAGAACCTTGTTACTTTACGATAAAAAATGTGGTCTCTCTCACCCAATGGGTATTTAATTTTTTTATATAAAAATCAATCAAATTTATGAATCCTCAATTATTAACATTTTTCTACACCAAACCTCAAAATCTAATACGTTGGTGACAATTTGAGTCTATGTATCTTAAGATCCGATAACTGGGCATCAACAATGACAAATAACTTTTGGAAACAGGTTCTAGTTCGCTTCATACAAGAAAGGATAACTATTATCATACAATCTAAATGAATTTAAAGTGGAAGGATATGCAAAGAAAGGTCAATAAGTTCAACGACATCTACAATAACTGTCACACCCCCGCTAAAAGCGGAAACACGGGGATGTAACGAGATCGGGATCATCATAACACATGGTAAGCGTTAGAGATGCAATATAATAAATGATGACGAGCGTGTCATGACGACACCCGACAACAAGGGGACTTGTGTCGTGTTTAGTCAATATTCACGACAACATAGCCATAAGCATAAACATGATAAACGATTCACATAATCACATAAAGATGAAATTGTAATATGAATTCCCACAACCCGGGAACAAGTATCAAAAGATTGTAATTGTTTACACAGACTACAACATTGTTCAAAATAATTGTTTGTCAAAACATGTTTAGTCCCAAAAATGCATCCTAGGGTCTCCACTAAGGTAGCACACCTAGATTTCCTCAATTTGCATGATCACCTGAAAAGATATGCTCAAAACGGTCAACATAATTGTTGGTGAGCTCGCAGGTTTAAGTAATAAATAAGTAAGTGATGTTGTATAGTAAATGATGTGGAATACCGTGAATACAGTTATATAAACAAGTAAAATCACATGACAATGAGCTTTGCAACCAAACCTAGCGACGTACACAAAGATATTGTCGGCATATATTCACCCAAGGGCCCGTTCCTGGCCACTGATGGTACCAACTAGTATACCATCGAACAAGGGTGGGGGTGTCAACCCAGTAGTACTACCAATACCTAACCGTCGGTTCCCACACTGGAATTAAATAGTTGCAAAGATAGAACCACACAGCAGAACCAATCATGTATCAGATAAGTACTTGTAAAACAGTATCACGTTGATTCCTTGTATGTAAAATGTAAGTAAGTTGTACAGCATTGAAAATGGGTGAGCATACTTTTCCCCCAAGTTGTAAATGATTGAAATATTGTATAAGCGTAAAAAGGGGCCACGAAACTCACTTGTTAAGTGGTAAGTATGTAAGGTCAATGTATCCAATGTTGAATGTAAATGAACGGTCAAACACCTATTGACAGTTATTGATAAGCATTAATGATATGAAATAAACGCATAATAATGATCGGTCGGTTCGGGTTGTATCGGCTGGGTCGCGTGTAACACACACAGACAGACACACGTACTAGATCTTATGTAGATTCAAGTACTAGACATTGTCGCCATTGCTGATGATATTTGAGTTAAAGTTTCATTGTTATTGAGGAAGTATTAGGTAAATATCAGTACTTATAAGTCGTTTGATAATTGTAAAACGTTAGTTTGATTTGTTTTGAATAGTATTTGTGGCCTTTTTAGCGTTGACTTTAATTTTTGTGGCCGAACAATGGCAACTGTGTTAATGTTACCTCAACATCACATGACCTACACACACCACGCACAAGAAGAAAATCACACACAACAATTACAGTCGCACGACGGGACCAGACGCACGACTCTACCTCCATACGCACGAATCAACCCTCAATCGTGCGAATCAGCTTCATTCGTACGATTGAGCCTTCATTCGTATGCCTAGCATTCAGTCGTACCACACAACACCCAATCGCACGACTCAACCTCCATACGCACGAATCAACCTTCAATCGTGCGAATCAGCTTCATTCGTACGATTGAACCTTCATTCGTGCGATTGGACTCCAGTCGTGCGAAACACGCACAATCGCATACATTCATTCGCACGCATGACTCATTCGCACACATACACACAGTCGCACAACTCAGTCACACGACATACCCAGTCGCACAAACCAGCCGCACGATTGACTCAGACGCATGGCTCAGTCGCACGACTCACCCAGTCCCACGACTCAATCGCATGACAGACCCAGTCGCCTGGACAGCAGAATCGCGACTGTGGTCGGGCTGAGCAGCCTTCGGCTGTACCAAACACGAGTTTTACACAACAAGGACTTCCAGAAACACACTACAACCATACACAAACATGAAGCACACGCAGAAAGACCTCACACGCACCCATACGACCTCATGTGTTCGGGTTGAATCCGAACACCCGAAACCCTAGTTTGGACAGCCGTGAATAAGCAAGAAAAGGGACAACCAAAGTCGTCTACCTGCTAGAATAGAGTAGACTAGGCTGTATATGAAGTCTAGACGACGAAAACGAGACCAAGCGGGTCGGATTTGGTGCTAGAATGAAGATGATGGTGTAGAGAGGGTGAAGAAGATGATGAAGATGAAGATGAATGAATTAGGGCTGGAAAATAGGTTTATATACCCAGTCCAAGTTTGCAAAATGACAAGTTTAGTCCCTGCACTCAACCCCTGAGTTTCCCAAATTTGTTTCGGTTGAAAAAAAATGACTTTATTAGGTTAATCATATTAATTATAAAAATGTATTTAATGATATTTATAACTTAAAAATGGTTTTATTAGTGACGTTAATTTTATATAAAAATGATATATTTGGCGGTTACGATGTTGAAAGTTTTAAAAGTTTTTAAGGATAGCATACATTCACAACGAAAGCACAAGCACAACGATGATAAAGCAAGCATGATATCCACATAAAGAGTTAATAAAGATGAGGAATGATCGATCAAGGAATAGTTAATGGAAAACCACGTTAATTGACGGACCTTAAGGTGACGGATGTCACAATAACAATTAATAAAGCTACCCATCGACGTAGTGTGTAGTCTAACGAAGAAATACCCCGTGAGACATACATTGACAATAGGAAAGACCACAATGTTGTTTGCAAATATGAGACATCGTGGTTTTTCTGAAAGACAATCCAAACGGCATGCCATACCTCAAATTGACACGAGTAGCCAACCGATCAAGGATGCATTAATTTTGAATATACGAAAAACCACAATGAAGACTGAAAGAGAAATCTACCTTACAATCGGAGTGCAACTGGCAATTACTAAAAAGCAATTACTGACTTTGCAAATTTGACCAAACAAAGTCGCATTCAACAATAGAAAGCACAAAAAAATAAAAGATTCACCTAATGGAGAAGCATGTCAACTGAATACAAAAAGACAAGCATTATAATTTTTTGGTTATGCCCTCATGGTCATTTGAGCGACTTGGAGCTATTAGTAACTTTGACACCCTATGTAAATTTCATATCGTTCGTGGACAGTAGAGATTCCTGGTTCATAAGAAATCTCCGGTCTCTAATATCACCAATGTGTTTTGCGCGTATTGGCTGTGTATGAAAGAAGAACTCCACAGTTAAGTGTGCTTAAGTGGCAACAATTTAGTGATGGTAACCTTTTGGGAAGTTTTCACATGGGCACAAAAAACAAATCCGTGAGCTCCTTGTGGGCAAAACGAACAATATTGATGGTACGAGAGGTCAGGTGTTACAAAATGGTATCAGAGCCACTCCTGTGTCGTTATGGTAAAAACTAGGAATAAAGGTATTGTGACCACATCATGGTATTAGGAAAATGTTAAAAGAATGATGAGATATGATGTAGAAAAGTTATTGCGTTAGGTATCTCATATATCTTAGGATTATTTGTGCGATTAAAAGGTACTGTGATTGTTTAATAAAACTACTTAATTAATATTCGTTATATTCTTTGACATAGTAATAAATTGTTTTAGAAGCACTAGACATAAAAAATATTCAATTCTCTTTATCAATCAATATTATTGATAGGTTTGTGCATTGCAAATTATGTGTTTATTTATGATTACTCAAGTGGAGATTTCTAGAGGCCCGGGCTCGTTCACAAAATACTTTTTAGTGCTTAGAGTGGAGGGGGTGGGCAGCTGGTTTAAAGCCGCGAGTTTGCAGGGTAAGGAGGTAACACCATCATCACCCACTTGGCTGCCATCGACAGTTTCACTTCCTGGCAAAACTTGTCAACGAACCTGATTCTTTTTTGATCGTTTCAATGGCTCTTTTAGTCGTTAAGTGACAGTTTGACATCTAAATAATAGTAATAATAATAATAATAATAATAATAATAATAATAATAATAATAATAATAATAATAATAATAATAATAATAATAATAATAATAATAATAATAATAATAATAATAATATAATAATAATAATAATAATAATAATAATAATAATAATAATAAAATATCACATCTACTAATTATTTTTTACACCCAAAATTATACTTCTTCTACTATATTTCGTTGTACTTTAAAAGTATTTATGAATCTAGCTACCAAGAGGTAATCAAAGTCAACGATTATTGACTTGAAAACTAACCGACTCCGTATCAACCATTTCAATATCACTGGCTAGAACAGATAGACCGGAACATGAAGATGTTTTGGGAACCCATGACCTTATCACCGGATTGTTCTTGAAGATTGTCTTTAAACTCAAACAAAACATAGCGGCAAAATATGGCTCGTCATGTTATTTTTTTAATTTCTAGATTATATTTTTAACTTCTAGTTATTCTAATATTTTAGGTTTTTATTATTATAATTTTAGTTATTCGTAATTTTTAATTTGAAAACTTAATTTAAGTAATTAAATTGTGTTTTTAGATTTACTTAAAAATATTTTCTGTAGTTTTTGAAACCACCCCTTTATTTTAAGTACTTTAAAGAAGCTTAGGGTAAAAAATGACATGTACCTATTCATTAATAATCTATAGAGTATTTTTGACCCTCCACATTAAGGAATTTTATGTATCATTATTTTTCTATAGACGATGCCAGTGGGTGAACCAAAGCCTTTTGATTGATTTGTAAGTTTTAGGTTAATAGAAACTTGAAGCAAAATATATATAAAATAAAAATAAAAATTATAAAAGAAAAGTAAAAAGATAAAAAAAGATATTAATCCTCAATGTTGTCCCCACAACCACACTCCACATAAAAGTGATGTCTGGTTTCACCTGGTTGCCGCCGCTTTCCTTCTACTAATTCTTTTTTAATGAACTTTTTATAAATGTGTGAGGATGTTTATTATATTATAAAAAATGATAGAAAATGATTGTGAGTGGTTGTTAGTTTAAAAATAAAAATTGTTACTGTTAATCTGTATATTTGAGGAAACATCGTTTAATTTTATAATTTTTAAAAAATTTTTTGATAGTGGTTGTGAGTGAATGTGACAGAAAAGATAATGATAAAAATATAAAAAAATAATATTTAATTAAAATTTTTTAATATAATTATAAACATGAAAATATAAAATCTTCTATAAATGCTCTTACATGCATTTTAAATGTACTCTTAAATCTCTATTAATAATTTATGAATTTAAACCCACAACATGCTAAGAATAAAACAACTTAAAACACACATTGCACAAGACCCTTTGATGCTTAGCTTGTACTATTCTATCATTTAAATGGCATCTTATCATATCATATATTCATGAGATTTTATAACTTATGCATACACACACAAAGTAATAGGGATGAGATTTATTACCGAGTACTATACCGAAATTCGCTTGTTCACATTTTCAGTGTTGGTATCGCTATCACGTAGTTTTGATATTTTTCGGTAATTTCAATGGTATTGTACCGAGTGATGCCGAACGAACATATTCGGTATGGTATTCAATTTATATTTTTACTCGTTTTCATTATCAGTATTTACAGTATAATACCGATGTCTATTAGATAGCACCATAAGACATCCGTAGCGTGATAAGAAAGCGTTCTTAGTTCAGTTCGGTAGAATGTGGGTCTCCAAAACCTGATGTCGTAGGTTCAAATCCTACAGAGCGTGATTCTGTTCTTGTTAGGTCTAATTAGATTTCAATTTCACTCATTTGAACAGCAACCTGAATTGAACCTCCTGCGGATAAAAAAAGGAGAAAGAAAAAAAAAAGAGATGTTAATGAATCAAAGGTCCAACTGATCGCCGCTTCTGTATTGTCAATATGCAGTTACGAATAATCCAGCCAAACCTAAATAAACATCCGAATCGCCCATAAGAAGGAAAATGTGTTAGCAACGCTATAATGCATTTATTACTATTGTTTTAAATGTAATACATAAAATGATCATGTAACCGTCTTTATTCTTTCTTCCATAATATTTAATTATCTTTTATGTACTACGTAGTATATTTGTGTGTGCGTGTTAGAGATCGAAACTTACTATCTTTGAATTGCCTTCACTCGAGCAGACTAGTTTCTACAACTACTGATAGTTGAACCAACAAACCGTATTAGGGTTGGACTACAATTGCTAGATTTTATTTTATCTTATTTTTCTGTTTCACAATCTTATTTACTGACTCATTTACTACTTTAGACTTCATACTTATTAATATTACAAATTCACACCAATAGAAAAATGTAGTTTCATCCTAAGAATACATTTTGATGGTAAAATAATGTACTCCCTAACCAAAGGTTACGAGTTCAAATCCTGTAAAGTGTAGGTGTGATGATTTTAGAATTAGATTTAGTGTCGCTTGTGTGTATTTGTCGGTCAAAAAAGTTTCAAATTTTGTTTTTTAGTTAATTATATAATTTTAAAATTTAAAACATTTATGATATCTTCCGGGTCTTAAAACCAATCCAGTCATTATACAGTTGAAGTTGTCGGTAACTCGGTTCGATACGATAATAAATAATGTTAGTATGTTACCTTGATGACTTGTATACGAGCAGAAATAATGTCACTATGGCATGCATTTTGTGTATGAAGTAAATTTTTGTGTACAAATTACATCTCATGTTATTAATATACTTTATAAACCACTTACTCAAATACACATACAATATCATATATATAGCAATTTCAGTATGAAATATATTATAAATTTTATACATTCCAAAAAAACAAGAACACCCTTTCCCCAAGTATTGACAGGTTAATTTCTTTTTAAACGGCAAACCTACGCCACTCCTAAAACATAACACTGGCATGAAAAGTTTTCATCTGTTATATGGCATCTAATACTCGTTTTTCATGCGTTATTTAAATTCGGACAGTTGAGTGAGATCAATAGAAAATCACCTTCCATATGCATTTACAGCTGAGCATAGTAATTGCATTCAAGGGAATGTATAGGCACATACAAGTCACATATATGATCATCAAAAGTGTACACAACTCATACATGTAGTAATGGATAAAAGGTAACCATAGTTTTCAAAATATCATCTTTTTATAACATCTGTTTTCTTTCCCACCATACTGAAATGGAAATTATGTTATTTTTTCACATGGTGGCTTCTTCAGGGTCAGTCTCAACCGGTACACGCGGTGTGTTGTTCCCGCCCCGTAATCGTGATGACACGTTGTCAATTGCGGAATTAAGCTGGCTTATTTTAGCATTCAAAGTCTGCCTCGTTTTCTGCATTTTTTGAAATAAAATGGAAATAACGACGATCAGTGAAGATAAATAGAAAGATGGCGGGTTGTGTAACGGGTCAAAAGAGATTCACTTCAACACGGGTCTTTTTTGCATGGGTCGGGTCACCTATAAAATTAAAAACTCAACAAGAAAGTCATCAAGACTACTTTTTAATATATATTTCCTTATCTTTTTGCATTATTAAGTCCTTAAACTTATATAAACTCAATTTTTGTATGATTCAGTTCCTAAACTCTATACAAAAAAACTTTTTTGTTAACAAGAAAGTCATCAAGACTACATTTTAACAAATATTTCCTGATTTTTTTGCATTATTAAGTCCTTAAAATTATAAAACTCAAGTTCCTAAACTTTATATAAAGAAACTTTTTTTGTTGAACTTTTATAAAACTTTAGGGCTTGCATATCCAATAAAGTCTATGGTGTGCGAATTTAGCGAAAGTTCATAGGTTTTGTATGTAATTTTCCTAATTGTAAATGCAAAACAGTATTATTTACAATATTAACATAAATCTTTGAATAAAATGATTTAGAAGGCAGAATGCATAAAAAATAGACCTTGGGCGACTTTTAAACCCATTTGACATGTTCCCTTTTAGCTAAATATTTCAATATGACCCGTCTGAGATAAATCATAAAACACAACCCAAATAGACTCATGAGTCGAGCATAATGGTGCAAGACCAAATACAAAATGAGAAAAACACACCTCTAAACCTTCATCATAGTATATCGGTTGTTTCGCCCTCCTAAATCCATATTCATCTTCATTCAAGAGAGATCTTCTTATCTAGTGATTAAAGAAAAATACTTACAAAGTTAACACACATATTTACATCCAAATTTTGATTAAAGTGAACAATGAAAAGATAATAAATTTTGTGTGACGGATAATAGTTGTTCATTTTCACCTGGGGAGCAAATATGTATGCCAAGGTCCCACATAGCGCACCGCCCAAAAGAAAACCAGCAACAAAGTCACCGCCTCCTCCACCGCTACGATCACTGAATACAAAAACATGATATTATAATATAACATGATAACTAATTACATTGTGAAGAACCTAAAAAGAGTAATGATCTCAAATTATTGAGAAAGATTGTACGCACATCTATTCATTAACAAATTCACATCAAATGACAAATAAAGAGGATTTCTTATTTTCCTTACTTGCGTTCCAATCAAGAAACCATAAGTTAGTATCTTGTTAAAAAATGCAACCAAGGTGTGGGTAAGACACTAACAACCGTTATGAAAAATATAAAACTTGGCATATTTGACGAATCGTAAGAAGGAAACATAACCTTTTTATAGAAAACACATCCAAGAAGCTCTCTTTAATAATATACCAACCACAGAAATACAGTGAGACAAACGATAAGCTGATAAAAATACTTTTCCACTATGCTTACGCGTTCAAATCATTAACCATTTAATTTTTTTCTAGAGATTAGAGAACAAGATTAATAAACAGAATTTCAAGTGCAGTGATGTTCTTCAATAAAAGATTTGAGTCCCAATGATTATGAAAATCAAGCAAAGGACACTGTCAAAATAATAACTTAACTAATTGTGGCTATTAATCGTTTCCAAACAGTTTGTTATTAGGTTATTAACAAATTATGCCATATACTGGAAACAAATACCAAAACTGTTACAAAATAGAAAATTAAATAATTTTTAGGAATTATAAAGGTATCTTACTTGTATTGCGCACATGTCGCCAACTTCCTCAGAGTTCTTTGTTGGTTTGACCTTTTTTGATGAGTCAAAGTAGTTTTACCATACAAGGAAGAATTACCAGACCAACTGTCACGCCCCTTAAGACTAGATCGAACTGTATCAAGATAAAACCATTACATAAAAACCTAATATTAGATCCAGTCAAGTAAAAACAAGAAACTTAAAGCATGCACATTGCTCGGATCACAAAGTAATATAAAACTACAAATTTTAAAAGCAGAAAAACATATTAAGGCACATGCAAACATAAGTGAATCTATCATGTATGTTATACTTCATTATAACCTATAAGCAGAGTTAATATTAGAAAATGAAACCTAGTTTAAATAAAGCTATAAATTTGATAAGTTTGTAACGAGCTACGGATGCTAAAACTAATAGGCAAGAAAGCTAACAGTATTCTTATCAACTTTACAGGGTCCGTGCCCGTTTGACAATAATTTAAAGCACTGATTATAAGTCCAACGTATAGATTGTTCTCTCAATTAATGTGCCCAAAACGCATAGGTGATATCTGAGCTCTGACATTCCTTGCGAACCCATCATCTCTCCTATCTCAATTGGGATTTACCTAGGGTGTTATATCTCAAATTTTGATAAAACCTAGTTATAAGCAAGAAAAGAGAAACCCAAGGAAATGCTAGATATTACACCTTCCAATGGGGCCGTTAAATCATATAAACCAATGGGATTCTATCAATTTAATTCTCTTACTCGATTTTCTGATCTTGAAAAGAATTCAAGATTTCAAGAAATTCAACAACCAATAATAATTTAGGGCAAAAAACCAAAGACTATCCACTACCCAACAAACTTCCTAACAATTGACATAAAAAACAATGAATACAAACATCTTTAACCACAATCAATTTCCAATAAAACTAAAGAAAGATTCAACAAGAATCTATTATCTCCATTCTCAAGAATTCAAGATTTCAAGAACCCTAAAACTATATACAAATTACCAGAGATTAAAATCAAAAAAACCACAAATTACCAGAGATTGAAATCAAGAAAACCAAAAACCCATAATAATTCAGGGCAAGAAACCAAAGGCTACCCACTACCCAACAAACATCTTCAACCATGGATATCACAAACAATGAACACAAATAGCTAATCACAATCAATTCCAACAAAACTAAAGAAAAATTCAACAAGAATGTGTCATCTCCTTCAAGATTTCAAGATTTCAAGAACCCTAAAATTATATTCAAATTACCAGAGATTGAAATCAAGAAAACCAAAAACCCATAATAGTTTAAGGCAAGAAACCAAAAGCTACCCACTACCCACAAACATCCTAACAATGGATATCACAAACAAATAACACAATTAGCTTATCACAATCAATTCCAACAAAAACAAAGAAAGATTCAACAAGAATTAATCATCTCCATTCAAGAATTCAAGAATTCAAGATTTCAAGAACCCTAAAATTATATACAAATTACCAGAGATTGAAGCAGGTGTGATGATGTTTGTTGCAGCCATTGATTGAAGAAGATCAAGAAAGAAATGGGGTTAAGAAAAAGACAGCAAAGCAGGAGGCTTGTTGAAGGTGTGAAGTAGATATAATAACACAAAGGGGTTGCTGTTGAAGGGTATAATTGGAAACTTAGATATATATGTGGTGGCGTTGGTCCTTCCGCCACCTACTGCTGCCGTAGACTGACCCTTGGTTTCATCGGAAGTTACATTTTGACTATATTAATAATTTAGGGGCACACCAACCTTTTTTAATTTCAAATTAGATGTTTTAATTTCAAAGTAGATGTTTTAATTTGGGATGAAAAACAAACCCTAAGCCAAAATGTTGTTAATGAGAAATTTGAAATATTCAGGACAGGTGAAGAGATAGATATACACGATAATACGAGTATGAGACTGGGTATGAGATTTGTCTTAAAAGATTTCATAGGTATGAGATAAATATGATATTAAATGATACATACAAACATTTATCCGAACCATACATACGTGTTTACTTGAGCTTACCAGTGAACAATCTTATTTTTGCTTTTGTTTTCTTTTGTCATTTTCCATTATCTTCCTAATTCCAAAGTAATAAAGTTGTATAAAATTTATAAGTGGTAAGAAAAAGACTTTAGAATCCAAACATATAATTTTTAACAAACTAACGAGTTTATGATACACGCAGGCATACACAACATCTGATAGGTAATGATAAGCATGTACCGAGGGATATGCGACATGGATATGTATCACAGTTTTACAATCAGACATAATACTTCAATTACCGATACACATCTCATTGTCATCCCTAGTTTAAACATTTTCACTAAAAATCAATGCCAAAACTTGAAAAATTTTCATGGGAATAGATTTAACACATTTTGTTTGTAATTGGTGTTTATTAAGCATATCATTAAAAATCGGTGTTCATGGAAGGTATTTTGTCCATATGGTTTTTGTTTAAATTAACTACTATGAATTGTTTCTTAACCTAAATTAGTAAAATTAGTAAATTGTGATTTCTATATATCATTTGAGATTGTGATAATATTCCTAAATGTGAAGATTTATATACAGAAGATTTTGTTTGTTGAATTTGCTTGTAAAAATTTTGCGTGTTAATTTACTAAAGTTTAATAATCTTGGGCCTCTGACTGGTACCTAAATCATTCACCGCTGATGGTGATAAAAAATGATATATTGATATTTATATTATAGTAAACATATCAATATAATACAAGTTAATGTTTATTTATAAATAGTTAACTTAATTTACATCTATATATCCATCATAGGAAAAGAAAATAAAGATGTTCCAAAAATGTTTCTCAACGAAACTTACAAATGATTTTGTTTATTAAAAAATGAAAATAATGGAATATCTCAAAATGGCTATCCATTTAGAGGTGTACAAACTGTTTTTTTTTTCAAACCGGTTCAGGTTTAAACCGAATCGGTTTGTCGTCATGGGGTCAAATTAGTTTTTTTTCAAACCTATTTGGGTTATAAATTGGTTTGGATCACTGAATCAACCTCTCAAAGCGATTTGGACCGGTTTAGAAACCGTTTTTTACCAGCTTTATCAGTTTTTATTTTTGAACCTGTATTAAAACCGGTTTGGGGTGTGGGGCTACCAAACCGGTGGTTTGGATCGGACTGACAACCAGTTTGGCTCAGACCGTTTTTGTTCTTTTTCAAACCGGTCCGCTTTTTTTGTATACCTATAATCCATTTTTATAGCAAGTATAATGGTAGGGTAATAGAGGGCGGGGTTGTGCCACCTAATGTGGAGGCGTGACCAACACCGTGCCAGCCCTCCGTGACTTGGGGCGTGGATAGCTCTCCGTGGACCTGCTCACAATGGTATAGAACTTGAGTTTGCCTGTTAGGAGTCGTCACAACGTCTAGTTTCACCATTTTTTAAAATGTTAAACTATAAATACAACCCCATTAAAATTTGTTTTTTCACACCCCTTATTCTAGAATCTTTCATACATGTCTCTCAAAACTTAAAAAAAATAGTGGATATGTTATCCTCCTCATCATCGCCATCCTTTATTTCCGACTCATTCGAGGGCAAGAAACTTTTGCGTGCGTGTTGTAGAAGCTAGAGTGAAGTTCATACGTTACCATACGAGAGTTTTCAGTGTTGAGTATAAGCATGGGTATTATCCTGCGGATGGTATCATTCCGGAATATGCCACGTTTGTGAAATCATTCATATATCCCAATGAAAGTGATTTTGAACGATGCAACTTCAAAAAAGCTTATAAGTTGGCAAGAAAGGATTCGGGGTGCATTTGGGGTCCTTAAGAAAAATGGCACATCATTGCTAATCCGAAACGTGCTTAGAAAAGGAAAAAAATAAAACGTAATGTATGCATGTATTATTTCACATAACATGGTTACAAAGAACGAAGACCGAGCGATATAGCAACACCATTAGGAACCCAATGACCCGCCTACCGTTCACCTTAGCCAACACGAGAAACTAATAAACCTTGCGATGATCCGCAATGGAGAGACGCACGATATCCTTAAAGCGGATTTGGTTAACCATGTTTATAGAAACTGTATTGATTGAAGCAATGCACTTTTTAATTAATATACTTGTTTTAGTTTTTATAATTAACATAATTAATTTTTACTAGTTTATACATCCGTGTGCGTTGCACGCTTAAGATAACTGTTGGGCTCAGAAAGGGTGTTCGGTTGCGGTTGCTGACCGTCAACGGTAACCTCGTCAAAGCAACCAAAACCACTTCACCGATATCATTACAACCATAAAACGGAAAAAAACAGTAGTCTCAGATGAGCAACACCCGTCTTTATCGATAGCAGCAAAAAAAACTAATTAATAAACCGAAGGAAGTCAGATGGTCATAGTAAACTACGCGCAACCACCGTGTGTTTACTAGAGTACCGAACAGAGGAGCAAACAGAGCCAACGGGGTGACCAGACAACCATAACGGAGGACCAAACAACCAAACCGAAACATCAAACAACCGATATGCAACCACCGATCAAACCCTAACGCTGATGACACAGGAGGTGAAGAGACGACAGCTAAGCCGAGCAGCCGCCGCCACCGTCACTGGCACCACAAATAGTAGCATCCACGATTTAATCTCTAAAATTGGAATTGTTGACCACAGGAGACAACAGCCAAGCCTGAGCGGCGACATCCTCTGTCGTCTCCGGCAGCACCGGCCAGTGATGAACCGAACCGACGGAATGCAAACGGTAGCCAAGCCGGAGAGACCATCGTTGTCGTCGTCACCAACAACACTCAACGCATACTTGTAGACACACATGCATGGACAATAACACAAAAACAAAAAGTTAAGTGCTATTATTCATGTTCACTTTCTTTATCATATTATGTAATATTATTTTACTGTACCTTTTTAATTAATTATATTATTTTAATGTTTTTTTATATAAATATATAAAGTAATAGTTATTAAACATATTAATTAATAATAAATTAATTAATATCAATCGTCACATAACTATTACTTTACTAATCACACTTACTAGACCATTACACCTTTATAATAAATGTAAGTGTGATCATAAGGCTTGCTTATATGACGCCTACGTGGCAACACTTTTTTCTCACATTTACTAAAACATTACACATGCGCTTAGTGAAATACATATGATTTTTGATAGGTTTGACGGTCCAATAACAACTCCAAAGACGGTTATTTGACCATCACAAGTGTTGGGATAACAATGGATTATCAATTGGTTTAATATTAATTAAGATTTTTTTGTCTTGATAATGACTTGAAATTATGGCTAATTATATTAAGTTGCTAATAGAATCAACATATATCATATACATGTTCCAATACATTTAGCAAATCATCAAGCAAGTAGACCTAGTGCAATACAACGAAACAAATGATCAAACATTTAAAATGCAAAATCACCAATAACATATGAGGATCAAATGCTGAATCATATGTTGAAATGAAAAAGAGATTTAAAAACAAAGTTTAAATCAAATAATTAATCTCATATAATAGATTTTCAACGAAAGCAAAAAATGTTTTCCAAAGTTTATTTTTTATTAAAACAATAACTAGAAAATTCAAACTAAATCCCATTATAAATTTAATCAGATAGTTCAAGGCTAATGAGATTTGATTTTTGATATGAATGGTGAATCCAATCTACCAACTTGAGTATATCTATCAAAAAAATCTTGCATATAAAACATAAAAGATTAGATCTTATCAAAATGTAAAATATCTTTGTTGTTTTAGAAAATCCAAAAAGTAAAATTTTCATTTTTGTACTTACAACCTTTTACGATGCATTCAAGACTTCTTAGCATTCTAGAGACCCAAAATGCATACATTGTATGTGAAAACGGAAAAAAGTGTGGAAACATAAAGTTCATAACACAAGAAACATGAAAAAGACAAAAAAGTGATTGTCAAGCGGTCGTTGTAGCGATCACCCCCAATGACCGCCATTTAGGCAATCCACCTCTTCAGGTTATTCTTGTATTATATGTTTGAAATAGAAGCCTTCCACACCCGTTCACCTCACCCACTTTGCTTAAACATTGTCTAATATTCTTTAAGCATATTTTTTTTCTTCTAATTTCATCAGATACAAACATCATTTGAAAAGAGAGAAGATCAAAAAACTAAAAGAAGAAGTTATGCTTCAACTTTTATACACCTTAGACGCTCGTTTTTGTTGTATTTGAGTCTTGATTTGTCACCATTAACACTTAAGATTTGTTAGGGGCTTCACTACAAGCGTTAGAGATTTGAAAAAAAGAGGTAATCACTGCCTCTACAAAATTAGTGAGAACAATGTGACCACTTACTTTGAAAAGTGAGACCTATGTGTACTGATGTTCTCTTTTATTTAAGAAATATTCTAGTGAAGCAAACACCCGACTGAAGATCCCGAAGAGAACGTAGAGTATATTAGTTAACATCCACACCAATGTGGGCTTTAGGCTCTTAGAGTAGAGGTCTTGTGTTCAAACCAAGACACGATGTAATTTAGTGTAATGTAAGAGTAGGAGTAGAAAAATTTGACGTTAAAAAAAAAGTTAACATCCATTTGAACCTTTATAAATTGGTTTTCTCATTCTTTTCCTTTAGCTTTTTGAATTTCATATATTGTTGTTTGTGTTGGTTGATTAACAATAATTATTTTTTACAAATTACAAGTTTTAAAACAAATAAATATTAAAAAAAAAACCCATTCAGTTGAGCAACTCCACCAATTATTTCATCATTGGTATCCAGCATATACTGATTTCAGAGACACATTTAGGTCTAAAAACAGAATAGTTTGTTTTGTTTACAGAAATGTCGAGTCATATGAGAACTTATCACGGGTGGACTCGTATAGAAGATGCGAAGGTTGTGGAGGCTTTATTGAATATGGTAAATGTAGGAGGATTCATATCTGACAATGGCTTTAAATCCGGATATTTACTACATCTAGAATAACGAAACAAGTAATGAAAGAATCACTTCTTGAGTCGGGTATTTTGGGTAAACCTCACATTGAGTCAAGAATCAAAACAATGAAAAAGATTGGCATGTGGTTTATGATATGTTGAATACTACAAGTGGATTTGATTATCGATAAGGAACATATTTGTGTCACTACTAATTCCCCTGGAGTATGGGAATCTTATCTTGAGGTAAATGTCATGTTATTAACTTTTTTGTATTGGGTATTATCTATTAGAATTATATTTAATGACTTGGATGTTTGTATTTGATTATTATTATTATATGAAAGCGATCATAAATGAGTGGCCAAATAGAAAAATAAAAAGCTTTTTCACTATGAAGAATTAAGTGCTATATTTGAGAAAGAACGGACTCAAGGTAATAGAGCGAAAAGTGTTGTTGAGGTGGAAAAGGGTGCAAACAAAGAACAAGAAAAAGAAGATGATGATTTTAATGAAGAAATGGAAGATAACCATCGTGAATATATTTATGTTTAAAGTGTTTAAGCTGAAGAAACTTCAAGTGCACGTAGTAATAGTAGAAAGAGAAAAGATGTGAACAAGTCAAATTGTATGCTTGAGAGTTTCAATGATGTTGTTACTTTATTTGCCAATCATTTCAAAGAATCGTCTAAATAATTGCGTGAAGGTATCAAGTTTGAAATGGATTCAGAAAAGAAAAGGTCAGGATTACTATCGAGCTATCTGAAATGACATTTATGACTCAAGTGGAAAGGTTTAGGGCAATTAAAAAGTTAAAATGTGATCGGATAATGTTTTGGGATTTGAAGGAGGAAGAAAGGGAGAATTGGGTGAGGTTTTTTAATAGAGTAATGATTTCTTTTTTTATTTGTTTTTAAAGGAGGAAGAAAAGAAGGATTGTCAATTAAGAACAATTACCTTTTGTCCGTTTTGATAGTTATGCTTACACTTCTTCGTTAATCAAAAACAAATTTCTTTTATGTAAGGTTGTATTATTACTATTGTTTTATAAAACAAGATTTGCAATATTAATGGTGGGTTCAAAGGCTTTAATTTTAATTTTAGTTATGTTATATTTTAGTATGTATGTAAATAACTAAAAACATTGTATAAAAATTATAAAATGCATTTTAATAAACTTTATACATGTTTATTATTAATTTAGTAGTATAAATTTCAAAATACAACAAATGGTAATTCTATCACTTGTTTGCATTTTACATTCCAATTCCTTTATTAATAGATTTCATTCCATAAACCAAAGAGAAGACGGGAATCCATTCCAAATCCTTCAGAATCCAACTCCTTTGATAGATTTCAATTCCATCAGAAACATTTTACAAACCAAACGACCCCTGCCAATTTAGATTTATCTAGGATTTCAGGTTTTTTACTATATATCAAGGGTTCCTCAATTCTAATTCATTTAGTTAAAATATAAATTATTTAATTCATTTAGTTAAAATTAAATTGTATTGCATCAGAAATTGATTACCCTGGTCAATGTTGTGCTTAGATGTCACATGAGGTACAAACCCTAGAAAATTTAAGACCATCAAGTTTCTTGAACCTGTTTTTCTATGTTAGTTGGAAAGTATATATGCAGTTTCAAATTTTCATCCTAAAATAACTAGGACTAAAGGATAGACAACCAAAAGAACCACAAAAAAAAGACAAAAACTATAAAAATTTAACCAAAAACAAAAACAACAATAAAAAAAAACCTTCCAAAGGGTTGGCAAGAAACCATTATTCACAAACCCTTGTATATGTATCTATATCGTCTTCGTTCGCTACTTGTCTATCATATCTCTATAAAGAAGCACAAAACTACCCTATTGCCACTTACCCGTCCCATTGTCATCCCTGTTGTTCTTATCTGGCGGTGAAAACGCAAGCGAGAGCGATAAAGAAGACGCCACGTCATCATCAACGTTTTTCTCCAGTATTAAATAATCATTCTCCGCAACTAAGTGTGTAATATCTTCATTCAAGTCCAAAGCAAGCACAGGTTTTTGTTGGGTCTTTCCTCTTTCTACAGGAAAAAAGTATCTTTCACCATTACTATTTCCTGCATCAGTCTTCTCAATGTCTAAATTATTATTCTGTCCATATGAATCACTCTTTTGCTTCTTGTTAGAGTTTTCATCTTTTTCTACCATCCGACCACTCATGTCACGCCATGTGTTTATTTGACTAGTACTATCAACGTCAACATCTTCTGTAAGGTCGATGAATGGACGTTTTTTGGGCTCGTTTTGCATATGGCTTTCTGGGATTATCGCTTTACTACTAGCTGGAACTACATTTATACTACTGGTTGGCTCTTCATGCGAAGGGTTTTGCAACTTTGAGTTGACCTTTGACTCCGAGTCAACATTTTTATTCTGTAAAGAAAAAAAATTGTCTTATAATATAAGTCATCACAAAAAAAGCATGAGAGATGAGATCAGTGTCAAAATATGATGGCAAAATAGACAGGTCAAACAGGTTGGATATGGGTCAAAACGGGTTACTTTTGATTTGGGTCAGTTAACACTCAGTCAAGTAGAGATTAACTCATTATAAACCACTAGTTCAAATATAACATAGGAGGTTTTATACGATAAAGTACTGATGGGTGACACCAATCCATAACCTTTTAAGATGTTTTTTTTAACCTGTGAGGTAAAACATAACATGATGCTAGCTCTATCATGTTTGGCAATATAAAGAGGTGGGACAGGTTGGGTAACAAATTCAAACTGACAAGTTTTTAGCACGAGTAGGGCCGACCTGAAACACTTTTGCCAAAAGAAAAGAATTAATTCATAAAATACCTTCACATATGATGTAGAAAGTTTTTGCATCGGAAATACACTTTATGCTATTATTTGTTTGACACATTTGACTCGTCAAAGGTAAAACATACCCGATATCTAGCTTTATTGTATTTGAAGAAATAATGTTATCCGCAACTTCACAAAAGAATAATACCTTTTCAATAGATTCAATCAAAGTTGCATTCTCAGCCAATGATATTTTATCAGTTGAGATTGAAGAAACAGCTTGAGGAGCACAACTTTTTTCAGGTGATGATATTTTATTAGTTAAGATTGAAGAAACGGCTTGAGGAGCACAACTTTTTTCAGGCGACGATGTTTTATAAGTTGAGATTGAAGAAACGGCTTGAGGAGCACAACTTTTTTCAGGCGACGATGTTTTATCAGTTGAGATTGAAGAAACGGCTTGAGGAGCACCACTTTTTTCAGGCGATGATATTTTATCAGTTGAGATTGAAGAAACAGCTTGAGGAGCACCACTTTTTTCAGGCGATGATATTTTATCAGTTGAGGTTGAAGAAACAGCTTGAAGAGCACAACTTTCTTCAGGCGGTGATATTATATCAGTTAAGATTGAAGAAACGGCTTGAAGAGCACAACTTTTTTCAGTCGATGATATTTTATCAGTTGAGGTTGAAGAAACAGCTTGAGGAGCACAACTTTCTTCAGGCGGTGATATTTTATCAGTTAAGATTGAAGAAACAGCTTGAGGAGCACAACTTTTTTCAGGCGATGATATTTTATTGTGTGAGATTAAAGAAACGGACTGAGGAGCACAGCTTTTTCCAGTATTATTAGGAATTTGATGCGACGAATTCTTTTTCTTCCCTCTGAACACACCCCAAAGGAAGAACAACATATTCCAACCTATAAAGAAAAGATATAGCAAACACAAGTCACATGTATGTGTGTATATGCACATGTTTAAGTATTTATAACAAAAAGGCATTTCTTCTTACGGTTGTTTTTTTCTGGAAGCTGATTGGATGGAAATATTAGAAGTTCAACCCCATTAATACTTCCAATAAGAGCTAAATCACTCTTTATCATCTCATCCAGTAAAACTAGGTAGCTTTTCTCATAGCTGTCGCAAGGATAGAAAGAAAGCATCAAACAGAAGTCAACAATACAAGTAGAGGCGGGAGGGGTGACAAGTCAATCTTTAATGGGAGGTCAAAACGAGTCAAGTCAGTTTGGCCCAAAACACATTTTGTTAGAAACATAGAATTAACATGTCAAAAATGATTAAAAAAATTGATCCTTCGTCTCAAAATTACTGTCCAGCTTTTAAAAAATGCATAGTTATATAACTGATTTTTCCCTTTTTAATTTCAACTACCTTCATCATAAAGATCTTAATGCTTTAAGGGTAAAATTGGCATTCACTAGAAAGCGCTTTAACTATACATATCTTAAATTGTGTTCTCTTTATAAATAATTTTTGGATGAGAGAGTACCTTATTTTAACTCATTTTAAATAAAATGGTTTAGGAGGTTTTATGATTAAACATAAACTTTGGGCGGTATCTGACCCGATAGAACTAGTTGACCTGTTTCTATTTAAGCTATTTTTTATTTAACCCATTAGAGATTAACAAACCTAGATCAATCATTCATAACTAAAAACAGGACATACAATTTGTTGTTACCTCTCAAGGTCTTTAGCAAAGAAATATACTGCAATATTGTCCTCTTTTACACCACGACTTTCAAATTGTGTGGGCCAAGCACTAACACGTGATACCCCATTTAAAAGAATTTTATGGGGAAATTTGTTCACAGCTTCAAGAACTCTAGGTGATGCACAAGTCGACAAATGAGCTTGTAAACCGTCCCAAAATTCAGCCGTTTTACCGCTTCTATTAATCTCAAAACTTCCCCTACAAGAAAGAACAACTTTAAGTATTCAAATCCATAAAAGAAAAACAGAAGTACGGGTTAGGAGAAGAAACATACTGCCAGATGCATTCATGATCAGGAATAGCTTGATTCTTTAGATGAGAAGACAATGCCATGTCAGCAGGGAGTAGCATGGACGGCTTATAACTGTTACCGTTTGATTGTTTCGAATGATCAACACTAGAAGTTCGTGAAATTTGTCCATGTCCATCATTTGACGACACCTCCGCAGCAGTCATACTCCCTGCATTTCTTGAAGGCGGTACACGGTCAACAACGGATGCTTCATTATTTATGGCCGGGACAGATGATTCATTAGGTTGATCAGAAACTTTATTCTTTCTATAAATTCCAGGCTTTTTAAGCAATGCTGCATTAATTGCATCCTTTAATTTGTTCTCTCCATTTTTCACATCTTTTGAAATTTTTATAGCCGATGCATTATTACCCAATGACCCTTGTGCAGAATGACTAGATTGTTTATTGTTCTGGCATGGAACGCCAGATGGGCTGGGGTTTAAACCCGTTGTATTTTCCTTGGTTCCATCAGCAAGATTAGTTGAATCTTTAGATGTCACTTTTGATGAGTTGTCAATAGACTTATGTTCAACAGAATTGATAGTTCCACTAGATGATGATGCAGTTCCAACCTTAGTGGGGGATGATGGCAACTGCTTGTCGGTTTGACCTAATACAGAAAATCAAGAAAACACATGAAAGTGCTGCAAAAGAAACAGAGCAAACATGACATAATCCTTATAACCAGAGATGCACTCAAAACTGTCCCACTCTTTATCCATCAAAGACACAAAATTTTGGGCCAGTTTAGGCCCGACACCTATAACCTGTTAAAGGGCGGCTCTTTATACGTATTTAGATTTTTTTTCCAAATATATATCAGTTTTTTCTGTTTTCAGTTATTATGTTATAACCAAACAAACAAATAAACCTAGTAAAATCCCACTCGAATAGCAGGGTCTGGGGAGGGTGAGATGAAGGCAAATGTTACCTCTACCCCCAAAGATAGAGAGGTTGCACCCTGAGAGATCCCGGCTCGCAATAATGATTATACTAAGAACAAAAAGCATGCAATATATAGAAAAAGACATAGCTAATTGAAGAAAAAAGAACATACTTTAAGAAACAAAAGATTATTTACCTATATTAACTGAACGGCTGTTTGCTTTCAATCCTGAACTGATTTTACTGTCCGCCTTCGACGGTTTTGCTTCAGAGTTGGAACACGAAGGAACTGAATTAGTTTCACCACGAGATGACAATAATTTATCACCTTTTGGAGTCAAAGCAGCTGAATTGGAAGAATTTAATTTTACTGAATTAGTCCTTTCAAAACCCCTTTCTTTTTTGTTTATCAGGCTTCTAAGATCCTGAACATGAGACGAATTTGAAGACAACATTTTAACTTTAGAACCACTTGGACCAAAACGTCCCAAGTTTGCAGATCTAAATGACATAGATTTTGACATTTCTTTGGCTGCTATTGTATCACGAGAAGAACGTTCTTCTGTTGATTTCGGCCTTTTATGAACCATTTCATCTACAAGTTTAGTTTTAGACTTCGCATTTGGGAAGCTGAATGAACTGGACTTGGAAAAACCACCTGCATGAGCAAATATAACCCATAATACCAGAAATTCACATGAGAAAATCAATACAAACTTTTGAAGGATAAAGGTTGTTATTGGTAAGATCGAACTAAAGAATAAATGGAACAGAAAAGAAAAGTTGTTTGGTTTCTCTGATGGATGGAATAGATCATTCCGGAAAGGATTTGATCAATTTTCATTTCATCATTTAACGGAATGCAAAATGCAATGTAGTACAGTTTTATTCATGTACTTTTTATTAACATAGATCTTTTATGAGAAAACGCAGCCCTCGTCAATAGCTTGGCTATGGATGAGATTTACTAGGCTTGATTCTAGTTATGGTTTTCTGAGAAAAATCAAAACTTTTAATTAAGTGATTTCTTTGTTCTCCAAATTTAACTAAATTTTTTATCTTCATTCGTAATATTATTTGATTCTTTAATGAGATTTATCATGCTTAATTTGTATTATATATGTGTAGAAAATACTATTAAGGTTTACTAAATAAATGTATACAGTAAAAATAAATTTTCAAACCATCTATACATAAATGTAATATTCTTTCTTCTGGCTACTTATTCCATTCCTGCAAGCCAAGCTAAATGTCATAATAGAATGAAACGATCATTCCATTACATTGTTCATTCCATCACCCAATCCATTATGTTCCACAATACAAACAGGCCTCGGAATCAGTTACTTACCTTGTAAAGATTGCAACCGTGGGCGTGTAGCGGGAGAACGTGACCCTTCTGTAGACTCATTACCAGAATGAGAATCAGAATGATAATGATGGCTGGGTTTCACTTTCCCACGATCAACATCTTTGGTTGACCCTGGGATGTTAAGAGCCCGTTTTTTAAAAGATGATGAAGTCTCTAATTCCTCTGCGTGTCTTTTTCCAGATATTTTCACACGTGCTGAATCAGAAGACTGATCATTTTCTGCTGAAGTCTCTGTGCTATTCCTTCGTCGATTTCTGATTTTAGTTTCCTCCAATTCACATTCTTCACATAACCAATCACCTTCGGGAACTTTATCTCTCATTACTTTCATGCAGTAGCTGGCAGAAATTAAAGAAAATATACAAATTAATACCACTATTAATACCAGTAAAAGATCCCACTAAAACCAAAGCTAGTCTTACGTGTGTTCAGCACCATCAGGACACCTACAACATATAGCAAGTAAATCCTCACGCCCTGCATCTCCACATATATCACACACTTTAACCTGTAACCATCAAATAATTTAGCCAAAAATGTGCAGTTATTTACATAACATGCATTTAAGCAATTTTACAAGAACAAAAAACAAAAAATAGGCTGATACTCACATCATGCTCCACAGCATCTGATTCATCACTTTCATCTGTATGATGACTTTGCAATGATGTTTCTTGTTCTGGAGGTTTTGAATGCTCTTCACGTAGATTATCACCATCACTGTCGGATCCCATTTCTTTCTTTAAGCGTTGAGTCACTATTTCCTTTTGATCGCCTACACTAACCTTATTATTCTCATATTCGTCAGGGCTAAGTGAAGATTTTTCTGCACGGAGATGATTGCATGACTCTTATCAAATTCTTTATAATTGAGTTATAATAATAATAAAAAATTTAACATGCAACAGGATGAGTATAGATCAGCACACAAGTCACAAAGAGAAGTCTCTTATATACTTTATCAACTTGAAAAACACCTAAACATGCATTATAACCACCAATAATCAAGACTCAGTTATACTACTATCACAAGCAACTAAAAATAACAGCAATGAACCAGATAACAAACAAGTTACTTGCATTGATTTTCAACAGTTGGTAGAAAGTGAAGTATAAAGCAGGCTATGCATAATGCTTCAAGTTTCAGGGCCATAAACAGGTCATGCATGGCAACTATAAAGCATATTGCAGTTTGGTGACAAGAAATATATATATCCACTAACCCAGTTATCTTAGTATATCAGACCGTATTTAGCTAGTTATATAGTAATCATACATAACTGTTAATACTAGAGAACTACAGAATTCATGCAAAATACCAGTATTCACAATTCAAAAAGGAGAATTACAGAGACACTAATAATCAGAACTGACAAGTACTTATTCGTAGTCTGGTCAGTTATCTACAAAACTGAAGTTCAAACAACATGTATCATACCTAGTGAATCCCACCCATAGCAACTATTCGTGGAGTCCAGGGAGGTGGGATGTAGGCAAATCTTACTTTTATCCCTAGGGATAGAGAGACTGTTTCCAGAGAAACCCCTGACTCAAGAAGAAACTGTATACAAGCATATAACAGAAGTATATAACAACGAAAGGGATACCCTTGGCTCTAGAACCAACCGTAGACAAACAGGCAAGTATACACCACAGAAAGCTACCACTAGCAAAACATGGTGAATTAATAGCTAGCAACATATATAGCACCATAAAACAGCACAAAGACATAAATACACGAAAACAATAACATGCAAAGTCCAAAAAGTTAGGAGAATTCCTAAGACATAACTAAGACACATCTGCACCATTCCCTAAAAGTCATTAACCTTAACCTTACTTCTCCACGAATTCCTATCCGGGACGATGTCCTCAGAAAGGTGCAACTCTTACAAATCATTTCTAATCCTCTCATCCCATTAGAGTAGAGGCCAATCTCTACTACTTTGTCCTTCCACAATGAGGGTTTCCACTACCCTAATCGGTGTTGTCGTCTTCCTTCTCTTGACATGCCCAAATTAACTTAATTTCCTCTATCTCATCTTATCCATTATACAAGCCACTCCTAACCTATCTCTAAAAAACTCAATTCTAAAGGTCTAACCTGATTTAACCTTATGTACCCACACATCCATCTGAACATCCTCATCTCTGCTACCTCCATCTTGCAAGTCAATGTCTTCTTGATGGACAAGTAGTCTATTCTATATAACATAACCGGTCGAACTACAACCCAACAAAATTTTGCCTTTAACTTATTTGAGAAGTTCTTGTCACACAATACCCATGAAGCCACCCTTCACCTACACCGGCCCACCTACACTCAATGAGCCACGTCCCTATATATGTTCCAATCACATTGTAGAATAGATCCTTACTAGACTCTCGCTGATTATGTAAAAACACACTTGAATACATGAACATGTATTAGAGATAATATATATACGACAAAACACATAGTTAACATTATACTTAAAGGTACCGAGTACATGGCTATTTATAGGTGTGTAAATGACGGTTACATTCTAACCGTTGCATCCTTAAGTTATTGGTGCCAACTAACTACCATATAACCACCTAAATGGCGTCGTTTTGTACTATATTCACAGACCATAGGTTTAACATGTTTGTCACTTATAATACATAAACATAGGAAATACTAAATAATGTTTTGATCCTAAAATCATTAATCCAACAATCCTAAGTACTTAAAGTTAGTTGATTGCAGAACCACTTGACCTTCGATGGTGATCTTAGTGTTATCATCATCTCCAGTTCTACTGAAGTCATGATAAAGCCAAGGTACTTAGTATTCGAGCAACTAATCCTAAGACCTTTACCCTCTAAAGCTGCTCGTCATTCTTCTAGGCGTGCGTTAAAACTTTTATCATCCGCAAAAAGCATGCATTTCAGAATTGTCTCCTGAATCGATCCAGTACCACCGCAAAAAGAAACGGACTCGACATAGACCCTTGGTAGAGGCCTACCCCTATAGAGAAGAATTCAATATCCCCTATAGGAGCACGTATCCTAGTTTCAACCCTGTCACACATATCCCTGAAATTCAAGTGCACGAAACTGAAGCTCAGCAGACCAAAAACAGGACCCAAAAATGCTTGCAACCCACTACAACCTTCACATGGTACATCGAAAGCTTCATTCGGGAACCATGGTACTAGCACTCAAGGCACTATATCCAGCTACATTAGGAAACATTAGCATCATTCTTAAGCAACAGTAATCACAGAAAACAAAATTAGTAAATGCATATCCCAACACAATTCAAAAACCTAAAACTGACCCATCAGTCTAAAATTTCAAAATCACTTTCATTTGCAAGTCCACACACTATTTGGGATATACAGAAATCATCAAATTAAAGAAAAATCAATAATAACCCTACAAGTAAGTAGATATATGCAATCAACAGACGAAGAAACATACGTCAAGAAATCAAATGCTTAAAATAGCATTATAGATAATCAATCATTCTTAGGTTTCACCATCAACAAACGATCGATCAAACACGAACCCTTTTCAATCACTCAAGCATCGATTTCTCCGCATGCTTTACGTAAGAAATCATCAACCACAGGATGTACAATCGCCCTCTTTCCTTATCTACTATCACACAATTCTAGAGGAGAAAAGAAGGTGCAAAGAGTCAAAAAAGAGGTGCAAGAAAGTGATTTAAGGACTTTGGGTATGGAGATTTAGAGGAAATTAAGGATTTTGAAGCTTGTACGAAAAGGGTTCTTGAAGATTTGTGAAGGGGATGAATCTAGGGCTAGAACTAGGGCACTAAATCACCACTGATCGATCGTTTTGGAGAGTGTTTGATTTGTAAATAGTTGTTTTTTTCCAGACATTGTTGAATTTGATATCAGATTTTTGGGTGTTTAATGGGTCTTAAATTCTATGGTTAAATCATAAATGCATGTAATAATAATATTATTATTTTTGATGAAGTTTTTTCTTAATGTTTTTGAAAGGATACTTTTGTAAATTATGGTCTTTGAAACTATTTTTTAAGACAAAATTAATTTCTAAACTAGCTTATGTCAATAGTTGAACCATAAGAGTTTTTATAGAGTCTTTGACTTCTACGTTGTGTTTCGGAGTTTATACTAAAAAAGATGGAAAATATTTGTGTTCAAGAGCTTTTTTTAACAAAATAAAATAGAATAAAGATTTTTTAATAATCTTTCTTCCTAGCTTTCTAGAATCAAAAGGAATTGAAATGAATTATGTTTAGTTTAATTAGAAATTCAAATGGTATAATAGTGCAGTTATAACTTTTGTTTCTTTTCTTTTCAACTCAGAAACACATAATTTTTTTATTTATTTTATACGAACTTTGCATCATAAAATTAAATTATATCTTTTCTATTCCCTTCATTTTTTTATCTTATAAATTTTTCTTGCTTTTTTTTCTTTCATTTAGTGAACTTGGGATCACACCTATTGGTTTTTGAATTTAATGTATACTAAATATTAAGTTTTGATATTATCCTATGTGAAAAACGTGTGGCTAAAGCCTAAAGTTATGCAATTCTAGGAAAAATACAAAATATGCAAAAGATTTTGCCTTGAGAGTTATTAAATATCGTCAAATTTAAGTTTATGATTTTCTCTATGAAAATAGTTGTAATTAAAAATTTACAATTTATACGAATAAAAAATTATTTCAAATGCATATACTAGCAAGAGTATTTACACGATATTGGTGGTCGTTGATCGTTTGAGCAAATACGCTCGCTTTATTCCATTCTCTCATTTGTTCATGACAAAAGGAGTGGTTGCAGTGTTTTGTAAGGAGTTTGTCTTGTTACACGTGTTTTCTTATTCAATTGTTTCTGACCGAGATGTTATAATTTTAAGTAATTTTTGACAGAGGTGGTTGTGATTGAGCCAAATCAAAATAAAATTAAATACAAGCTACCACTCATAGATGGTCAAACCGAAGTACTTAATTGATGTGTGGAGGGCTTATCAGTTTTGCATTTGTGCAGCCTCATGAACGAAGCTCTTCCTTCCTTGGGTTGAATGCTCTTACAACACGAGTTACCATTCATCCATCAAGGCCACTCCTTTTGCAGCAATATATGGTCGAGATCCAACACCATCTCCCCAGTATGTTTTAGTAAAGACATCGAATGTTGTGTTGAAATCTCAACTCACTACTTGGAATGATATACTTGAACTCTTGCATGCTAGCCTAGAAAATGCGCAAGATCGAATGAAGTCTCAAGCTGATTTGAAGTGCGGGGAACTTTCTTTTAACATGGGTGATGTCGTTTTCCTCAAATTCAGCCAAACAAACAAAAGAGCTTAGCTAAATGATGTTATTAAAAACTTTTTGCATGGTTTTTTTGTCCATAACGCATACTTCACAAGGTTGGGCTTGTAGTTTATGACTTGAAACTTCCATCCGGGTCTTGTATCCGTCTTGTTTTTCATGTTTCAATGCTTAAGCCTGCTAGCGAACCTCCTATTCCACCATTGCCTATTACAAGGGACTAGGAAATTGATCTCCAACCTTTAACTGTTTTTTTAAACACTATTAGTTTTTAGAAGCAAAAACGTAGGTGATGGAGCTGCTTATCTTGTGAAAGAACTGTATAGTTGAAGAAGCTACTTGGGAGCCTTATGATCTTACACGTGAGCAATTCTCTTTCTTTAAACTTAAGGACAAGTCATTTTACAGTGTAGGTTGTAAAGATACAACCCCGATATTGGTTTACTCACAAAAGAAGCACAAACGACTCAACCCAATTGATTCTAACTAGGCGCTAGAGCTTTTAATTAGGCTTGATCCATTCTCACCCCATTCCTTCTAACTTTTATCCATGTTCAGATTAATGGAGTGTTATATTAACTGATGTTCTAGACTAGTAATAGGGGTGATTAGCCTATGCTTATCATTATCGTATGTTTTATTTGTTCTTGTCGTTGTAGCTCGAGGCTCGCCCATCTCGAAGAGGGACAACTACCTGTTTGTTTTAATCAAATTATCTCTATCAATTTCTTGTTCGTATTAGAATATAGAATATCCAAGTGGATGTTTAGGATCTACTTATTTAAACAACTTATCTTAGCTATTGTGTCTTCTAGAAGTATATGAACACTTTTGAGTGTTTGGATAAAAGAGAAATGACATGCTTGTTGCTTATTGTAGGGATCATATGACTCTAGACTTCTAACACACAAGTTGGTGTTGCATTTTGTAACATTGACCCAACAAGTAGATAACATGCACTAACGCTCTATCAACGCATAATTTGTCGAGTTGTATACTACTAACCATATAGCTTGCTTTAATCACACGCCATATGCATGTGCGTTTTATCGTCATCTTTGTCAGGTTGTTATTACCCAAATCATAGAGATAAGTGTGATATTAGATCCTTGTAGGAGTGATCCGGTTTTCAAAGGCTAGCTGCCATGATTCTAGACCACCGAGGGCATCATGCTTCCAGACCATTGAGGTCCGGTAGTTAGTTGTAGGTCCAAATCAAGTAAGTTACTAAAGCTCAGATAGTGGTTTAAGACGTAATTACAACTACGCTTATTTGACATGGTCGTTTTTTTGACATACTATAAAAGATAGCATAAAAGCAAAATATTTTTTTGTTACATCAAATGATAGATTTACTTTATTGCATACACTAAACAGTTCAAACCGAATTCTCAGAAAAACATCCAAACACCCCTAAAGATCTTTACACAGATGTGATAGACAAATATGTGATCCAAGATTGACACAAACTGCTAATACAAGCAAAGTGGTCATTGACCAATTACTTGTATTTTGTATCCATTTTGCACAAATAAATCAGCCAAATTAAAGAGAAACATACTGAACAAACCCTTTTACGCTTACTCGTTTTCGACATTCCACAAAAGAACAAATAAAAATAGCAACAAATGAAGCAATAGAAGGAAGCCAGTTTCATAAGTCTTACTTAAAAGAATCACTATGAAGGCACATTCATAAGTCATACTTCAACTACCAATTATCATCACAACATTCCTTAACAGTCCATATATTCTATATATAATTTCAAATTTTAACCATCATGTAATCCTTCCATATTCATTTCCACCATGTGAAGATGGTAGAATATTGGCGGCAATCGGATGGTTGCCCCTACGCCCTACAAAAAGGAAGAAAAACTTCAGATCAAACAATCTTGACTCATACAAATAAGTCAATTGAGGGTTATGTTTAATCTCGCACGGGTGAGTGTAAATACTAGCTAAAAAGAAACAGGTAAAACAATTTTGACAGATATGACTGATATACTTATGAATGGGTTAATTTACTTGCATTTTATCTAACTCGCCAAACTGAAAAAAGAATAATAATAATAATAATTTAGCCTAAAAGGGTTTCAAGTCGCTCAAAGTGTATTGTTTAATGTATAAAACCTCCTAAATAATTTTATTCAGTTCCTATCATATTTGACACACTAATAACTTACAAACTAGAAAATGGACAAAAAGTGTTCCAGGTCGCCAGACCCAACCCACCCATTTCAACCGAAGTGTATTTTGACCTGTTAGCCAACCCATCCATTTTTCTACATTTACCTCTTACATTAGGTATAAATCCAAAACAAGCCACAAAGAAATAAATAAAAGGTTGTTTAACATACCCCATGGTGCATTGTTGTTGCTTCCAGGGGAACGTTGACCCCCTGAACTGAAATTGGAAAGTGGGGCCTGGACTTTGATATGATTCCATTCACCACCACGGGCACCCATTGACCGCCCATGACTGAATCGTTGAACAGGCTGTTGACCCAACCGGCTAGGTCCAAAGTGAGAGAAATGGGGCATTAAATGAGAAGAATTCATCATAGGGTGAACATGAACGTCAGGGGATGCTTCGGCATGTGAGAATGCTTGAACAGGCCCATGTGGCCTGCATGAAAAAAAAATTAATTATTGAACAGAAAAAAAAAAGAAAAAAGAAAAAGAAAATAGGTTAAGTAAAATTGGGGTTTGCTACACCAATATGTAACGTACTTTAACCTTTTTGTCATTGTATGTAAAAAAAATTCACCATTGTAACATACTTTCAACTTTTACCACTGTACATAACTTTCTATAGCGCACAATACCACATCATCAAAAAACGATGACGTTGAACATACCTTTGTGTTGGGATATTTGAGTTTGACATTTGATTCAGTCGCCCAACCCCAACAAAAGATTCTGTTGGAGCAGAAGCTTGACTAATTTGCATGCTCCTACTGAATTCCGCTGTCATGTTGCTTAATTCTGAAGAATCATCTTGGAGAAGCAGTTCATCACTGAAAAAAATAATCAAAATGTAAAAAAAAAGAAAAAAAAAAAAGAAAAAAAAGAAAAAAAAAGAGAAAGAAAGAAAAAATCCAGACATAATATCATGAGACAGAGAATGAGGGTGGTCAGAAATAGGTCGGACTAAAAATAACAAATAATGGGAAAACAGACCGAAAGACGCCCACAGTGTACTTTAATCGCTTACAGCTCCTAAATTGTTTTACTTTAAAGAAATGATTAATATGGTAATTTGAATAGTTATTTGTAATTATTAACACATTTAACTATTTAGTAAGAATACCCATAACAAGAAAAAAGTATGTGGGCAATCTGAGTATCCGACCAGACCGTCTCAACCTCTACTAGAAACAGCCTGCCCATTTAACTACAACTATCCCTAATGAAAGTAATAACATAATGCAAAATAAGGTCACAAAGTTCCATATAAAGCAAGGTGAATCTAGCATCGATAGTGAAAATAAAACTAGAAGAATAAAATGATTAGCATCAATCATTACCTGTAATTAGGATCCCAGTCCCCAGGATCAGGCAATGAACCACTGGTCTCGGGTTTGTCATGAATGGCACTTTTAGGATGCAATAAAGGTTTACCCGCACCAAATGAACCATGGGCCCCAACGTTTCCACTATTCCTTTGTTGTTGTTGCTGTTGTTTCCAGTTTCCAGCATTTAAATTCGGTGAATTAACATCAGGAAATTGCCCTTGCCAATGTGCAGAAGACGGGCTTTCTTGAGTTGGTAAATTACCAGAGTAACCCCATCCTTTTCTTCTATTAATCTGATTACCCGAAATAGTTCCTTTTCCAAGGGGCGACCCGTGACAATTCCCTCTAGCAGGTGAACTCGGGCCATAATGTCCAGGAGATCCAGCTGTCATCTGACTATAGGGTGGAGTGAATTGTGATGGACTTGTGCCGAGTGACATAGGTGCAAAATTGCCAGCTGGACTGAACGCAAACCCGTTTCCATGTGGGATTTGCATAATTCTTCGCCTAGCATCAGGACTACTTCCAAGAACCGGGATATTTTGTGCATAGTTGTTCATAGCAGATGGGCCCACTGGTGAATAATATTGAAGCATATTACTGTTATCTCCATAACTACCATAACTACTTCCAAGTCCAGTACCGTCATTATAACTACCATGGCTTCCTAAACTTCCAAAATTACCCCCATGTGCATAAGGCATTACTTGAAAATGAGAGTTGTTATACATCCCAACCCGATTTCCACCTACAACCTACATGGAATAGCAGATGGAACTGAAATTGTCAGAATCATATAATCAGTTGAGCTAAAATGAGGGTGTTGAATAATTAAAATCAGAAAATTGGCTAGAAATGTTAAGGACGAGCTATGAGATGGTGTTTAGGATGTTTTTGTACTGTTTGAGGTAATCATAATCATAGAAAATTAAAATGGTGTGAGAAGAAAGATAAATGTTTTGTGAAATAAAAGCACAAGTCTCTTAAATCAAGTTAAAGGGAAAAATGTTATCTTACCCTTAGAAAGTCAGATTTGTTATACATTGTATGAAACTCATTATACAAAAGTTAATAGTTTGTCCCCTGAATTATCAAATAATCAGCTCAAATAATGCAAATCAAAACAACACCCCCCCCCCCCCCCCAAAAAAAAAAAAAAAAAAAGAAAAAAAAAGAAAAAGGAGATCTAATTCAAGAAGCAGATTTTGCTCACATTAGGCGAGAGACCTGCAGCAAACCAATGGCCCCCAGCAGGATGATGATCAACCTTGACATTATGAGAAACGGGCTACATTGCAAAATAACAAAAAGGAGGGTTAACTCAGAAGGATTTTACTGTAGAAAATTAGACAATAATGTCCATAGTTAAACCCAAAGGAGGATGAACTAGAGGTGGTAAAATGTCCAGATCTATTAGCAACCAAATGGGTTAACTTTTTAGTGTGATCCAGGTCAGGTTGACCCAAAACAGTTATTCCCCAGAATTATGCATCTTTTTACAAACAATTAGTGACACGCATGATTACCAAAATTATTCTTGCAACAGTAATCTAATTTTCAAAATATAATGATCTAGGAGGTTTTATGCATATAGCATACACCTTGGCGAATTTCACCCCGCTTTCTTTTTAGCTATTGTCTTTATTCTACCCATTTGATCCATTAAAAGAAATAACTCAAATAAAGTCATTCAAAAGTAAATTGGTCAAAATGGTCACCTCCAGGACTAACAATAAGCAATACGTACATTTACCAAAATAAATAAAAAAACAATTACGTAATTTACTTTTAATCTTTTATTAACTAATAAGTATTGCTTACCACACGAGGAGTCTCAGGAGCAGGGTTATAAGGACAAGTAAAAGGTTCCCCCGTAACAAAAGGATGCTTCGAAGCCTAAACCATGAAAATGTTTAACATAATATCAACATTAGAGACCTTATAATATCATCATAATAAACAAATTTTACATTAAATCATAGTATCGTGGCTAGAAAACCTGCAAAGGTGACCACCGCTTAGCTGGATCAAACTCTACAAGTCCCTTCAAGAAATCAATCAGCGATAGTCGCATTTGATTTTCTGCAGTATCATTGTCAAAAGATTGCCATCATATACAATCTTAAATATTACAGGAGAAAAATAAATTACAAACTCCAGAATATAAAGCTAACCTCTAGCCACATCTTCTTCTTTCATATTTTTCCTGTAAGGATACTTTTTCACAATCCCTTCAAGATTCATGTGATTGAAGTACTCTTTTCCTATTGACGGTCTTTTCATCTCTCTCTGAAGCAGAATTAATATAAAATCACACACAAAGACTATAAAGAAAAACTCAGCCAAAAATACTAATATTTCTTCTCGTAAAGATATGGCATCTGCAATCTTGCTTAAATGCACAGTGGTTGATTTCTGTTAGGAATGTGTAAAGTTGATTAGCAAAGCTTATGAACGATAATTTAATACCTAAAAAGTTTATTTAGGGCTTCACCAAGTATTGGGTCATGGCATGTACATAGAATAATGCTTTTGAATACATGCCTTATAAGGAAAGTTAAGGTATTGTGTATTTCGCAGACATCCTTAAGTTCATGTGGATTTGCATAAAATAGATTAGAATACTAATTACTTCCAAAAATAACTGAAAATGGAAGATGAGCACTTACAGCTTCATATTCTTCTTCACTTAAAGCTTGATAAATACTTCTTCCAGAAGATGAAGCTTGACTTCCATCTTCATGATGTACACTCCCCACACACTTGAAGAATTTGCTAGTGTTTTTCGCCTCTTTCAGCACATAATCAGGTGGTTGTTCCCTAAATAAACAATGAAAATAAGAACAAAAATAAAATTATATGAAAATTAACGCCAAAACTCAACGCCAATTATTAACCTTCTGCCAAATTATATATCTTACTGTATTCAAGAGTTCAGCTGATATGCTTACGTATGAGGTATGGGTATTGTAAGAGAATAATTGATATAAAATTATAATGAGGAACATACCCAATTATTTTGATCATTCTTTTTAGAAGATCAAATTCTGACGCCCCTGGGAAAAGTGGCAGGCCAAGAAATAGTTCAGCAACTATGCATCCAAATGACCACATGTCAATAGCAGTGGTATACCTGAGGGTGGTTAAGGTCTAACAAAAACTCATGAGTATTTATATGATCAAGATGTTTAAATAACAATAAAAATCATAGTAGTAGTAGCATTGTATTCAAGAGTTCTCTTAGGAGAGAGGACCAGAGGAGAAAGGAACCGTTAGAAGCATTGGTCAATATTCTCCTAAACATTCCTCCCAAAAGTTGCATGAGTAAAAGGGAAAGTGATTTAAAACTTTTATAAAACACGTGTACTAAAATGCCCTCAACTTAACAAATTTCTTTTACATAAAAAGGTTATAGTTGTAAAAATTTCAAATCTCTCCACTTCTCTCCATCTTGGGAACACGGAAACAATTAAGTTCCTTTCTCTCCCTTAGTTTCCTTCCAACTTAGAAACACTAAAGATAAAATTATTTCTCTCCTTCCCTTTCTTTCTATTGCCCTTCTCTTGTTTTCTTTTCTCACCAAACTCAGGGACACATTATGTCTATTGGTCAACAATTGATTTTTAACTATCAACATTGTAAAAGATGATGGAACAAGATAAAAGTAAAAAAATGGTGACCATTACCCATTAGCCCCTCCTTGCCAAAACTTACATAAAAAGAAGTTCACGTGGCCACTAGCCATTGATTGTCCTTGATCAATGGTCTAGAATTCTTCTCGCACTTCTTAGGATTTTGAGGCTTTTTAGTAGAACTTGATTACACACACATACATATAACCATGGTCAGTAAAAATAATAATATATTTTATTATTAATAAGTTCTTTATTTTAGAAGTTTGTTGTTAACCCCGGCTCTATCAGGGCAGGGATCTGGTTAGCAAAATTGAAACGTTAATAACAATACAATAGCATATTTAGTATTCAAGGATACCGATAACCAAGAACAACTTCAGGTGATCTGTAGTATCGACTCTGCAGAAGGAAAATGTAAGAATTGAGAACAGTTCTAATCAACTTGCCAAAATTCAAGCATGCAACTTAAAAAAGATGTATAAAAGAAGACCTGGATATAAGAATAAACAGTGTGATCTTCCATGCATGCAGATCCAAAGTCAATAATTTTGACTTCTGGTGGCTTCACACTGCTAAGAAATAATAAGTTGATAGGATATCAAATGGTCGATTTGGGTTGTGTACTAGCTTAAACAGGTCAAACTAAATGAGACGCGTCAAACGGGTTGAAAGTTGCCAAAGTCTATTTAACAACCTCCTGAAATGTCTTTAAACAGACTTAGATAATCAGTGTAATAACAGTGTCTTTGTAATCACGACTAATGAATTGAAAAATACAAACAAAATTGGACAAATAGGTCAACCCAACCTGACTCGGCCCAATTTAATGTTTTCAACCCGAACATTTCCTGCCAGAGTAGCTCACCTTGTGCATAAAAGGATGTTCTCAGGTTTGAGATCACAATGGATAATAGCAGCATCCTTCATCAGCGCTAATCCATATAAAATCTAGTACAAAATATATAAATCATTAGAGGCACAAATAATAATGTTCCACACAGAAATATATAAATCATTAGAGGCACAAATAATAATGTTCCACACAGAAATATTAAATCAAAATATTCAACAATTTTAACCTGCTTTGAGAACAGCTGCACAATGCTCAACGATAACCCTCGGAAATGATTTAGCTTTATAAGCTCATACCTGATGTAAAATCACAAAAAAAAAAAAAAGAAAAAAAACTCAAACCATATACATGTAGCCGATAGAATACTATTTATACAACAAACTGAAACTTACAAATTTGTATCGAGCAGTTCAAAAGCAATGCACAAATGCCGTTGATATACAAAGTAATCATAAATTCGAACAATGTGATGTTTATCCTCAGGATCGTACTTTTTGTTCAGCTGACAATTACAAGAAATTAGGCGACATAAATGCATGATTATTATTGTTCGTTCTAGATTCAAAAATCTAGCAAAAACAGTATATTTACTTACTGTTGTTAATATGGAAACTTCAACCAAAGCCTGTTGATAGTAAGCAGGTTGATTTTTAATGATTTTAACAGCAACAAAACGGTCAAGCTCTGCAACCCAACATTTAGCAACTTGCCCAAATGTCCCCTGCCCAAGCATATCTTTTACAATATATCTGAAAATAATCCAAGAAATAGAAAATAGTTTGATTAGATAAATTCAATCAACAAGAAAAGTACAGTAAAAATAATAACCTTCTGTGAGTTTCTGAATTAACCAGGGGACAGTTTACACTCAAAATAAAGTCTGAATTTTCATTATCAAAACCATCATTGAGTACTCCAGCAGATGGGCTTGTCAAAAACCGTTTTGGGTTTAAT
The DNA here is from genome assembly GCA_025215565.1 of Flaveria ramosissima. NCBI lineage: Eukaryota > Viridiplantae > Streptophyta > Magnoliopsida > Asterales > Asteraceae > Flaveria > Flaveria ramosissima. The sequence goes on from CM046035.1 coordinate 15,670,630, forward strand.
TCATCTGAATAATTAAACTGTGGATTGCATATTCGGTATGTCTCAACAATATCCTTGGTTAATCTTGACACCAACTGCAAAAATATAATAATCATGTCACCATAGTGCTTAGCATAATGAAATACACATGTTATTGCAATGTTTGCACAACACTCAGTCCACTTGGATAATAAGTATCTTTGGGCCTTGTTATTGGAATTTGATGAATACAATTTGATGATTGTTACACGTGATGTTAATTGATATATGACACAAAGTTAATTCATATGATTAACTTAAAGCTACACAGCCTTTCACAAACTATATCTTTCCCAATATCTATGCCCATGTTCACAACCAATGGTACAAGTTCAATGATGGTACATAAAATAATTCTACTGGCATGAAAATCATTATCCATATTGTAGCCACCATGACTTCCTCTCATAGCAAGTGAATACTAGGGATAATCATGTTTCAATATGGTTATTAACTTATTACATCAATTCACTATCTGTAACCAAACCTTACTAGGTGGGTGCTTAAACTACGTTTAACTGATTATCTACAGTCCAGATCAAGGGTTAACATGTTTAGTAGTGTCATTGAATTGATCTGAACTGCAATACGCTAATTTGATCTCTAAGACATTATACAAACCGGAAATGCAATTATATTAAAGCTAAATTACACTTAAAATATCAAGTCGTTTTGAAACTGTCCCATAGAAGAACTACACTAAAAAGTAAAAACAATCAGACAAACCGATCGAGTCACAGATTTTCTCTTCTCAGTGGGTGAAAGATTTGTTTCCAGGTCTACAAATTATAAAAAAGGAGCCATTCAAGTTCACTTTACTAAAAGTAGTTATAGCAACAATCACAAGCATAAGCAGTCATGAATTCCGTAACAATAGTTCATTGTTTACATGTAACAAGAATAATGCTAAATGAAAATAATATTCACAACTCATTGTATAATTTTTTAAACAAATAAAATATCACTTGTGTTATGCTTTATTATGTATTTCACCACAGTGCTTAGCATAATGAAATATACAAAGTTTTGATAAGAAAAGGTTGAATGTTGCTAAATATTAACCAAGTTGGTCATTCAAACTTCAGGGGTAAGAGGTATAGATATCTAAGTTCTGAACTTCTGATTTTGTTCCAAACTCTCAATGTTGTAACTTATTTTGATAAACTGTCCTGCAACCTACATTACCGCTCACATATGCCTAATTGTATAAACTGAAGCTGTGGCATATTGTTAACTAGTTAGGCAGCATTTGGGATTGCTTTATCAAAACTGATTATCTGCCTAAGAAGTTTGGATAAGCAACCCTGAACACCCTCAATACAGCTAATTGAGGTATCAAAACACAATAAGAAAATAACCCCTTACACAATGGCCAATCACATAATTGGGAAGCCACGCCAACTACTCCACTAGTTTATACAACTGTCCAACCATCTCATCATACGAAACAAGGTAACAAGTGTTGCAAATCAAGCGTTTGAAACAAGTTTCACTACTAAGGTTAAACAAATCTAAAAACTTAAGTGGTTAAACCTCTTAGAAAGCACTAGTGAAACTCGATTACTACTAAAAACCTTCAATTTCATCCCACATGTATTGATTTTCCAAGTTATACCACTATCCTATAATCCACTCTCAATAACTTCAATCAAACAAGCAATCAAGTATAACATATCATATGATTAAACTATACACAAGAACATATTTTGATTGGTGAAGATCACTCACAGGTCTCTTAACAAAAACACCCAAATTCCTTGTTCTCGCTTCACTGTTAACAACCGCGGCATACGGTCGAAACACAAGCTGTTTAGGACTCCATGGTACAGAAGCTGATGCAGATGCTAACCTCTCATCTGCTGCCACCATAGTGTTGACCTCATCCATGAGGAAAATTGAACTAACTTAATGTTATAAACAATAATCAAACTATCACCAGTTGGGTTGCTGCATTAATCTTCCCCCAAATTCAACTACTTCACCCGAAGACTGCAATCCCATTATCATAACTAAAACCCCACAACCATCATGAACAAATCACCACTTTCAGATCCATCAAACCAACAACCCCAAATCAGCAGTCGATTAACACCACAACACCAAATTCTTGTTGACCCAATCGACCCACGAAATCAAGAAACCAGATGAATGAAACAGATTGATAATCGAAGGGGATGATCGGATTATCGGAAGAATTTCAACAAAGAAACCCAATTGAACTACAGTATCAGATTAAAGATCGAGAAGAACCCTAAACCGATTCAAATCAATGCGTATGCATCTGGGTCTGTTGATAAAGATTGAAAGATTGATTTCAAAGATTCATCGTCGGCACCGAAAAGGGTTTTTCAAGATTATCTGTGTTCGTTCACGAGCACCACCGTTGTCGCACGTATATAAACTCCGGTGTGTTATTGGATGAAATCTTGGGTGGAATTGCTCAAGATTCCTTCAAGTTTGTCGATTTACACCACATGAACCCTCGAGTTTTTCTTCTGGGTGTATGTGTGTTTGACCGAAAAGGTTAATAGGATGCTTGGAGTGTTAAATTAGGGTTTATCTACAATCAATGTTGTAATTGTACTCAATAATAATAATCACAATAATCATGTCTCTATAGATTTATGTTTATGTTGCCATAATGTGTCATTGTGTCATATTTATGTATGATTTTAGAAATTTTGAAAATACGTATGACGTATCATTAAGTTTGTGATAAAATGAGCTGCAAGATGTATATGAGAAAGATTACGATACGATGGTTATTTTAAGAAATATGTTTAGTGAAATGAGTAAATATGAAATTTTAAATGTTTTAGATTAATGTGTATTTAGGTTTTTGGTGGATATGTGCTTACATAGGTATATAAAAGCCACACTCAAAGTAAATCTTATAATTAAGGAGTTAAACACGAGTACACAACATAATATAAGATGACATGAAATAGGATTATGTGATATGACATGATAAGAAATAAAACATGCAATTATGCCGATAAGTAAATCACATCTATATCACAATATTTGTTATACAGACCTCAAAATTGGAAACATAACCGGCGTCCATGTTTTATTTCGATTTTGTTTTTAGATACTACGTATAATATATAATACAAATATAGTATATGAAACACGATATGACATGATATAATATAGCATGGCATAACGTTATATAATGTAATATGACATAATATAAGATAATATGAAATAAGATTACATAATATGACATGATATATAATAACATACATAGCATATCATCATTATAACATAACGAAACATCCAATATCATCATATATCATAACCCAGCATGACATGGCACAATATAGCATAACATAATATAGCATAAAAAACGTAATTGGTGAAATAACATCATTGTGCATTGTCAATTATAAAACACAATGATAAATAACGACAAGTTTATATAATCTATTAAAAATAATGACAAAAATAACACATTGTGTTATCTTCAACAATATGAGTTTTGAAAAATACATTGGTGAAAGTATATCATTGTGTACTTCTAATTGTTTTACACAATAATAGATAACAAGTTTATATAATCTATAAAACAATGATAAAAACAACACAAAATGATTTAAAACATAAAACACTATGACTAATACATATAAAAATTGATGTAAAATATACGACACAATGAACATATAAGACACAATGAGTTGACGTATTTGAATAACCAAAGTGTCATCATCTTTAAAATAATAGAAAAACATATATCAAACCCACAATCGTTCTTAAACTTTTTAGATTAAACACATCTTTTACTATAAACATACCCTAATAATAAAAATAAAGATAAAATAATAATAATAATAATAATAATAATAATAATAATAATAATAATAATAATAATAATAATAATAATAATAATAATAATAATAATAATAATAATAATAATAATAATAATAATAATAAGTATTATCTTATTGAATACTTAACTATATAATTACTTAATAATTTTGTAATAATGATGACAATAATAAGCTATATCTATATTATCTATACTATTATATAAATAAAGATGATTCTCTACGACGTCTAGATGATAAAATTTTATCTTCTTCATTCTCAACAAGAATGCATCAACAAAACTTCTCTTCCATATATATCGTCTTGTTTATTTAGAATTTAAGGCACTTAATATAGCTTTTTAAACATAAGATATACGTGTTATATACTATAGTTCTTAATTTACTCATATTTTATAAATTTCTTTCAATTAATATATTATTTAATATACATTTATTTAAGTATTATTTTATTTATAATATTTAAAATTAATATTAAAATATATACATTTATTATTTATATTTCTATAACTTAACACTATTTGATTAAAGTATTATTTTATTTAAATACTTAAGTATATAATCACTAAATATTTATATAGTTATAATAATAATAATACCCCAAATATATCAACATTTAAGACATGTCGGAAAAGAGGCTCGATAACACCCTACCGCGTCACACCCACAAGTAAGAATTTGTATCATTCATCAACATATTGTTCTATTTGTTTAGTTCATTCTCATTTCATTGACTTTGATATGTTTCATATTAGTCCACAACTAGCAATTAGTCCAAGTGACAATTAGCAATAGCAATCGGTCCCGATGGTTGTACACTTTACAGTTGCGATGAGTTTATTATTAACAACGTCTCGACTTGATTTTCTTCGTAAGGTGAATATTAATACACGAATCGTCAAAACCTAGCCGTTAAAAGATTAAGATTTTAATTTTGGTTTATTTCAGTTTAGTCTTCCTTTCATATCTATTTATATAGGATGTTTTATGTAATTCCGTCGTGACATAAATTTTATTTAATACGGAATAGTGTTTCCGCCGCAACGCGCAGGGATTGATACTCGTTTTGTAAATTTAGGAGAAATATATTATTAACACATGATCATGTGTGGTTGACATTTAACTAACATGTATATAACATTGTAATCACTAATTCACTATAATATATATAATCTAACAAGGCATGCATCCATAGGTTTTAGCAACTAGATTTCAATGGTCTAGAAGGTGAGGTAATAAAAGAACACAGGAATGTGGAGCCACATTGCATGACAACAAGAAATCATTAATAACATGTAAACAAGTCGCTAGACGTATAAAACACAAAAAATATATAGCTAAAAGCCATATATGTTAGAACCGTGTACGGACGGAGTACTAACTGATAATACGTGTATACCTAATCAAATAGTGCGGAATCCTATTTGATTGGCGATCCAATCAGTGAGAAAGTAGTTTCGATCAATGTAGAGATTAAAGAAACGTTATGAACGATTAGAACACGATCAACTGCGATCTATGAAGTTGGAATAGGTTTTCTGGAGTCTCTGTACGGCTAGGTACGTCTGTGAGTTGAAATTCTTCAAGTGTTACGTTTTTCCACGAATTAAGTGGTATTTATAGGTTAGGGTTTGTCAATCGTGCGACTGAACCATTAGTATGGTTCAGTCGTGCGACTGAATCATACGATTGTTCCATACGCACGACTGAAGGTTCAGTCGTGCGACTGAGCCAATCTTATGTCTCAATCGTGCGACTGATCCAGTCTCCTGGTTCAGTCGTGCGACTGGTCCATTAGCATGAAGTGTTCATGCGTATGGTCCATTAGCATGGTCCATTCGCATGAATACTTCATACGATTAAGTTTAAACATATTTCTCAACCATTCTTGACTAAGAACTATGTAAACAACCACAACCCTATATAGTTAGTTCAATATTCGTTATGACACAATAAACAATGAAAAATTAAACAATATAAGCATCAAACACATATTTCATTTCATTCAACTCATTCATTACATATATGTAAGACATGAAAGACATTTAACATTAAACTCATAAACTAGGTACATATGTATCAACAAACTCCCCCTTGGACCTAGTTTACATCATTGTCTAACATTCTTCATTAACTCCTCAAACTTCTTGTACTTTCCTCTCTTGTAACTCCGGCATGTATCTCGAACGCGAAACAGAGTCTTATCACGTTCTGGAACTGGAGGGCTTGTACAATATCCTGCGAGTCATAGAATAGTGGCCACTTGTATAAGGTATATACATCGTCAGCAGACAAGTTAGTCAGCCACATAGGGTCAAATACCGGATGGTATCCATTTGGCTCTCCTTTTGTAAGACTATGACCGCTTCACCTGTTCTCCAATCGTAGTACCACCACTTAAAGTGTGGAGTGAAGTCATGTGACATTTCCCGTAAGGGAATCTTAGACATAGTGCTCGGAGGACTCCACTTCAGCACGACCTTTGGCTTTCCAGTAATGGGATCAACTTCAGACCGTCTGATGTACCTCTTCGATTGTTGAGGTCTAAAGTTAACCCACCTGGTTTGGTACTCTTTTCTCAGTGCAGCCTCAAACCAGCCTGACATCTTTCTCGGGTCACCATACAACAACTTTAGGCGTGCCAGCTGGTTGAGCTCAAAACTAGAGAGAGTCTTTAGATCATGTGGGAATCTAAAGTACTCTATGCCCTTTTCTCTTTTCACTGCATACACATTCAGATCCTCAAAATAAGCCCATGCAATGATCTTGCCTGACACTTTTAAGTGTCTCTTGACTTTGTATAGCTTGGTGTAGACATTGGGCTTTTGTGCAGTACGCATGGCTCGGATCTCAGCAAAACAGGCCGGCCATTCAGCCTTTTTGATGTCAACATCGGTGTCTGAGGCTTGGGCTTGACCCTCGGTCTTCTCAGCCTCTTGCTCCATCTGATTCAGCTTGTCAAATGTATCACTGCCGAGAGTATCACCAAAGTTGGGAACTACATTTCCCTCTCGGTCAGTGTACTCTGGATAATGGTCAGCAGTGACATCCTCTATCTCGATTTCATCTATGTCGTTGAGCTCATCATCACTTTCAACATCAAAAGTAGGAGCATCCTTGACAATCTCGTCCGGGTTCAGTCTGAACATCTCCGCAAGTTGCTCGTCGATCAGGTCATGAATGATTTCTCCTTCTTCGGGAGTATAGCTCACTGACCGTCTGACAATCCCTTGCAAATCAAGAGTCATTGTGAGTTGAGACTTGGTTTGCTGAAGGGGAGCAACATCGTATTCATCTTGCTGATATGCTTGATCTGCTTGATTTAAACATGTAACACATCAATCATTAGTCAATATCAAGACAGTTAAACATTAAATATATATAAACATTAAGTACAAAAGTTTAATACATGATTCAAGTACAAAAGCTTTCAAATACATAAATATCTAATCATTACTTTTGCCCTGAATCGCAGGCTCGTCAGCCGGAGGTAGGGGTGTTCAAAAATATCCGAATCCGAATCCGAAATATCCGAAAATCCGAAATTCGGATATCCGAAATTTCGGATATCCGAAAATTCGGATATCCGAAAATTCGGATATCCGAACTTCGGATATCCGAAATTTCGGATTCGGATTCGGATAGTGATTTTGAGAATTTTCGGATATTTCGGATATCCGAAATATCCGAAATATCCAAAATATTTTTATAAAAAATTAAAAATATTAAATATTAATTAAATATTTCGGATATTTTTAGATATTTCGGATGTTTTAATAAAAACTTCGGATATATGAAGTAAATTTTAATAAAATCTATTATTTTTTATAAAATTTATTAAATAATACAACTTTTTTTTGAATTTCGGATATCCGAACGGATATCCGAATCCAAAAATTCGGATATCCGAAATTTCGGATTCGGATTCGGATAGTGAAATTCACTATCCGAATTTCGGATATCCGAAAATGAACACCCCTAGTCGGAGGGGCTGAGGGTGAGGCTCCCTGATCCTGAGCCTTCTTTGACCTTCGCTCTTTTGCCTGTGTGGATGCTGATGCAGCAGCATCATCTCCTACATCCTCATCTTCTCCCTTCTCCTCTTCTTCAGCTTCATCACCTTCTTCGTCTGTCTCATCATCATCATCCTCATCATCCTCATCATCGTCATCATCACCATCATCGTCTCCTTCTCTGATATTGAGGGGCTCATCTTTGGAGCCTTTGAGTCATAACATCAGCTTCTTGTTCTTCACCTCAAGATCATCTATCCTCTGTACTGAAGAAGTCTGCACCTCACGAAGCTCAGCAATCTCCTGACTCTGAGCTGCTATCTGATGAGCCCGAGCAGCATTGAGGTCCATCAGCTGGTTTAGCTGTGTAGCTCGTTGCTCATCAGTAGCAAGCAGCTTAAGCACAATCCGGTTTAGATTGGCCAGCTGCTCCTCTAACCCAACGGAGGGCAGAGAGGATCCAAAGCTCAGTGGGACCTGTGATGAAGTCCCGGCTCGATGGGTGGTGGTAGTTGTTGTAGCTGTGGTAAAGATGGGTGGTGGTATAGGTGTAGCTGGTGGGGGTAGGGTTGTAGTAGTGGAGGGTGGAGGTGTGGTAGTAATGGTGGGTGGTATGGTAGTAGTGGTGGGTGGTGTGGTAGTAGTGGTAGAGGGTGTGGTAGTGGTGGTGGTAGCTGTGGTGGTGGTGGTAGAGGTGGTGATCAAGGTGAATCTCCGTCTCTTACTCTTCATCCCGTGCGGCTGAGCCATCCTCTTTTTCCTCGATCCCTTCGAGGAGGATGCTCCCCCTTGGCTGCTGGGCTGGTCTGGGGTGTAAGATGGATCAGTAGCAGCCTCCCCAGACTCACCCTGGCGTCCACCGACCGCCCTAATCCCTCGCTCGGTGTCAACCACCCTGCTGCCCACCGTCCGAACTAATGGTTCCTGATCGGACTCCTTCTCCTCATCAGGCCAAAAGTCCTATGGAATCCTGCTGTCTCAGCTCCTCCGTGGGTGGATGATGGAGATATACCATCTGTGGTGGTGGCCCTAGATTGGGTGGGGCCAGTATCTCCACCATCACCACTGTCATCATCATCAGAATCGTCGGATGGGAGCACAATCAGATCAGAATCTGAGTCACTATCATCGTGACGCCACTTTCTCCTAGCTGGCGCCACGTAGTCCTCTCGGGCCAAATGCCCAAACAACCTTCTTACCGGGGGCTTCACCTGCTTGCCCCAGTAGACCTTCATCCTGCCTAAGGTGGTATCATCCATCACCTCAAGCACCACAGTGTCTTCTTTCTCCTTGGGCAGTGACGGAAGCTTCTGGTCGATGATCATCTAAATGAAACGTGGGTACATGAAGAAGCCTTCCTTGCCTTTGGCCTCTATGTTCTCCACCAAGTAGGTGAAGATCATCCTCGAAAAGCTGAAAGGATGATTCAGAACTAGAGCCACATAGGCATTCTGGATCTGATCAGAAAGCTCATCAAAACCTCCCTTCCTTGAGGCAATACACTTTAATAGCACATGGGCTAAGTACTTGAATTGGGGGCACAGGTTGCTCTTGTTGAGCACACCTGCGTTGATGTCCCCCGAGTACTTAGCCCGAAGATAGCAACTTTGGACAGTCAACGGATGCAGTCTGGTAGGGCAATCGCCATCAGCTCCCAACTCTAAGACCGTCCTTAGATCCTCCTCACTGATGTCAATGGCCTGGCCAAAGATGGAACTCCGAATACGGTGAGGCTCTGAGGATCTATCTACAACAGCACTTTCCCAGAAAGCCTGCTGTATCGACCTGTATGGTGTGCAAGGCGTGGAGATAGCTCTGAAAATCATCGATCTCCGTAGAAATGAAATAATGCCCGCGAACTCAGACCCGTTCCGGGACGTAGTGTTAGATGAGCACATATGTTGTGCTTAATGCTCATCGTCCACCGACTCGCCATGCTGCTCTAACACAAGATAGATAAATGTTAGAGTGTGTGTAAGAGAATGACATTTGAATTTATTGGACTTGAATCCTTCTGTTCTGTCGTGCGAATGGACAGTCCGACTGAGTCTCAGTCGTACGAATGAGCTCAGTCGTGCGAATGAACCTGCGACTCAACTGAGTCGTATGCTGTTCTATGCGGTTGAATCAGTCGTGCGACTGAGTTCATGCGCATGGTTCATTCATACGATTGAGTCATTCGCCCAATTCAATCGTGCGATTGAAGTTCATTCGGAGTGACCAGTCGCATATCTCTCTGTTCGACACTTTAATTCTGAATCTAGGTCAAAACTGGAAGTTAAACATTGTGTTTAGACTCTTTAGACTCGCAGGAACCCTAATTGTCACATTATGTCTTTCATTTTAACCAATTTGCCCGTTTACTTGGTCTATTTGTTGGCTGTTACCTATTTCTTGATTTTAAACGATTTGGGTCTGTTAGGGTTTGTTTTCACTGTGCATTTTGTGCGATTTGGAACGTTCATTACCTGCAGATGATGTAACAACTCGTCAGTAACACACTAGTGGTCAGAAATCGACTTAATCAAATTTTGGCAGAGTGTCTTTGCATTCGGGCGATATTAGGGCGATTGAGGGGTGATGAAGATATGCGACCGACTTTAGCCCTATTTATACTGATTCTGTCTTCAGTCGGGTGGCTGGATCCATTCGCACTCTTCATTCGTGCGACTAGAGCTTAGTCGTGCGATTGGCTCAGTGGGTCACCTTCAGTCGTGCGACTAGGTTTCAGTCGTGCGACTGTCTCATTCGGTCACCTCCATTCGGGCGATTGGTTCATTCTGATGATCCAATCGTATGGATTGACCCATGCTTATGGTCCAATCGCACGTCTGGTCCATACATGTGGTTTAGTCGTGCGATTGGGCTCATACGTATGGTCCAATCGTACGACTGGTCCATAATCATGGTCCAGTCGTGCGAATGGCTCATACTTATGAGTTTGACCTTATGACCATTCATACACTTAGCCCTTTTACTTATTGATAAGACATTTTGACCATTGATCATTTCAGACATGACCATTTTAACTTAGAAAAACTGTTGATCACCTCAGACGTGATCCTTTTACATTTGAAAAACCCCATTGGTCACCTCAGACGTGACCCTTTTAGTGAGTGAATCCCAGATTACGACGAGTTGTTGAGTCCGACTCTTACATTACAATTTACTAAAACTAAATAGAACAACTTTGAAATTAAGAACAATAACAAGACATATTTTTGTATTTTTTATTAGAGAGAAATACGACCTATTAGAATAATTCTAATTGATTTTACTTCATGGACATCACCGCTTCAATTCCAACTAATCATTTCTGGTGTGATTCATTTTGGAATCATACAGGTATTCCAAAATCATTTGGGACATGTAACCAAAACCTTTTGATGCTAGATTTTTATTTTTATCGAGAGTCATTAGCAAGTTTAGGAAATCATACTAGAGCTATAAGATGCACACGCTGATTTAGACTTTCAAGAGTTGTTGCTCACGATGATTGTCAGTATACTTGTCCTCTTAAATCCATACACAGATTTTTGACACTCATTGGTGATGAATTAAGGTTTAATTATTTCAACAAACATTTGTGGATCCCACGCTTATATGGTAATCAACATTCTTCAGGAGATTTTGAGCGGTCTACGGGTGTTTTGACAAGAAGAAACTATTCTAAGAGCTTTCAAAGAGATGCCATGTCACACCCCAACCTTGACGGCGGAAACGTCGATATGTGAGGGTTAAGATTGTTCACAGCCACATAACGCTATATTCAAATTGCAAATATTATTATCATAAGTCTTAAAATAAAATACAAGCATAGGTCTCAAACATGAAATAAGTTCCAAACAAGACTAAACATTTCATAAACATTTTATTCATTAACTAGGTCCAAGTCCTAGTTTTATTGCAAGCTTCAAAAGGATCACTTTAAACTTGAGGTTCACCTGAAACATGATAAAAAAAAAGAGTCAACTAAAAATAGTTGGTGAGTTTCCAAGGTTTTCATACATAATATGAAAAAGGTTACAAGTAGCAATTCATGTCATAGGTCATAAGCAAGTAAGGTTATAGAACACATATCGTTACAACCAAACCTCGACTTGATTACAAGTATAAAAGATTGGCTAAGTGTATTTGGTTCCCATGATGAACAAGCATACGTCATCAGGAGCCGGCAATACCTCGGCTTTAGCACCAAATAGGCTTGTCAGGCCCAAAGATCTAAGACGTCGCCAGGCTCGCAATAGTTAATGATTGTAAACAAACTATGTATCTCATATATACACTTACAATACACAAATAACCATGACAAAATAATAAGTTGATTTGCATGTGATTTACAAGTCTCAAACGTGTATAAGTGTATCATGTATAAGCTATCATGTTTCACCCCAAATTAGTGTGAAAATATGAAAAAGGGGCAAGGAAACTCACATGCCAAATAAGTATATGATGAAGATTAACAAGATTAATATATGTCGTTCCAAGATAAAACGTCACGAGGCACCTATATATATATATTTACAAGATTAAATTTAATAACAAGTTTTAATGAATTAACGAGGACTAAAGTTCAATTTGGGTATTTGGGCATTTTTATAAATATTTTAAATACAAAATATATTATTTATATGTTTAAATATAGAGAAAGTGAAATTGAATCGTTTATAATGACTAATAAAGTTTAAATATAATATTTGAGTAATTTCTTGAAAATAATCATGATTTAAACAATATTATGTGAAAAGAAACTTTTAGACCAACAATAATTTATTAATCATTATTAAAATCCATTTTATAAGAAAATTTATTCAAACAAACTTTGCTAAAATGTTTTATAAATAAAACATTTTTATGTAAACTTAGAAAAATTTGTAGAAAATATTTGGAAGCTTTTGAAAGTATTAGGAATTTATAAAAATAATTCTTATACATTTTAAAATTTTTCTAGAATTAGTTTTAGGCTAATAAAACATTTAAAATAAAATGTTTAAATGTCTTATGATAATAAATTTATAAGACATATTTAGATTACTTTTAACAATATTTGGGGTTTATAAAAGTCATTTCTATAATTAATATAAATTTTCTATAATTAATTTAAGGCCAAAAAGCCTTTTAAAAAATTACATGAGGGTGCCCGGGTTCGAACCCGGGACCTCATGTATGTGGGGGTAATGCTCTAACCAGTGAACCAAGGCTCCAGCCGCGATACATCTTGGTTTTAATATGTTTTAAACACAAACTAAAGGTTTCCCCCAAATTACATGAACCCTAGAACTTTCTTTGATCAAATTGAAGTTCGATTCGTTATCTTTGTCTGAAATAAACATGGGGCTTTGATTCCCCATGTGATTTCGAGTGTATTGATGTGTTCACTTACTTGTTTTGAGTCCGAATCGATGCAAAAGTCACCAAGAACAGTCGCGAGCGTCTTGTGTCCAAACGATAATCAAATGACGATGTTAATCAAATTAAACTTGAGGATAGTTTCGGATGTGGATCCTGATGCAAAGCCCTCGATCAATTGAAGTTAATAGTGCTCGGAAGGGAGGTTTTAATCGAGTTGCAGGTGCGATGAAAAAAGGGTAATCGAAGGAGATGTTTGTGTTTGATTCAGATGTAATTGAGGACTGTGAACGATTAAGTGTAACTAGATGGTTGTTTATGTTCATTTAATTTGAGTATTATCAAGGTTTAATGGTCGAACGGTTTACTCTTGTTTGCTCGACGGTTATCAAGCCCAAACGACGCCCATTACCGGCCTTAAACTCGAATTAAAGTGTGTTTAAGGTTCGAAACTTCTTCACGAATGGATTGGAAACGGTTTAGGCATTCAAATCGAGTGTTTATTCCCGATTTATGGGTGGCCGGACGGCCGCCGGAAGTTGGCCGGAAGGCACGCCGGAAAAGCGAGCTTGAAAGGGGGTGGGGAGTTTGATTTTTAATAATTTACACATTTAGTCCCTTAGGTTTTGGTTTTGTTATTTCATGCATAAAAACTTTAATTTAAAGTTTTAAAAATACAACTTAGCCCCCTAGTTTAATAAAATTCCCATGATTATTAATAATAATATTATTATTATATTATCAATATTATTATTATTACTATTATTATTATTATTATTATTATTATTATTATTATTATTATTATTATTAGTATTATTATTATCAATATTATTATTATTATTGTTATTGTTATAATTGTTATCATCATTATTATTTACTTAGTTTAGAAACTTAAACAAAAATCATACAATAATAGTCCACCAAGTTTCATAAATTGCATAAATAAACTATATAAGGATTAACAAAATTAACTTTTAATTAATGGAAATACGAGATGTTACAGTCTCCCCAACTTAAAGAATTTCGTCTCGAAATTAAGAAAAAATGAAACTATACAAATAAGAATGGGTGTCTCTTCCTCATGTGCTCCTCGCGTTCCCAAGTAAATTCGACGCCACGTTTATTTTCCCAACGAACCTTGACGATTGGGGTTGTTGTGGTTCTAGTCTTCTTCATAATACGATCCATGATCTCAACAGGCTTCTCGACAAAATGCAATGACTCGTCAATCTGGATGTCTTCCAACGGGACATGCAGACTTTCGTCGGCCAAGCACTTTCTCAAATTTGAGACGTGAAATACAGGATGAACTCCACTAAGGTCGGAAGGTAGCTCTAGTTTATAAGCCACTTTCCCAATCCTTTTCAGGATTTTGAAAGGTCCTACAAATCTTGGAGACAGTTTGCCCTTCTTTCCAAAGCGAACCACACCTTTCCACGGTGAAACCTTAAGAAGAACCATCTCCCCAACTTGGAATTCCAACGGCTTACGTCGCTTGTCAGCATAGCTCTTTTGACGACTTCTTGCCACTTCAAGGTTCTTACGAATGATAGAAACTTTATCGGTCGTCTCTTGTATAAGTTCAGGATCAGTGATGAAGTTTTCACCAATGTCGGTCCAACAGATCGGTGAACGACATTTTCGACCATAAAGTGCTTCAAACGGTGCCATCTTGATACTCGAGTGGTAACAAAATTCCGCGAGCGGTAGATGCGTATCCCAATCGCCACCAAAGTCAAGAACACAAAGGCGTAGCAAATCCTCCAAGGTTTGGATCGTTCGCTCGGTTTGACCATCAGTTTGAGGATGGTAAGCTGTGCTTAGATCTAGTTGTGTACCCAAACGTTCTTGCATAGACGACCAAAAATATGAAGTGAAGCGAGCATCTCGGTCGGATATGATGTGCGGAGGTACCCCATGACGACTTACAATCTCATCAACGTATATACGAGCTAACTTTGATGTTTTGTAAGTGTCACGTATGGGTATAAAATGCGCCGACTTGGTCAATCGATCAACGATCACCCATATGCTATCATGTCCTCGAGAGGTTCGGGGTAGTTTTGTTATGAAGTCCATGGATATGTGTTCCCACTTCCACATAGGAATCTCGGGTTGCTCAAGTAATCCACTTGGACGTTGATGTTCGGCTTTAACCTTCGTACACGTGAGACACTTAGCTACATAAGTCGCTATGTCTTTCTCCATTCCAGGCCACCAATATTGACCACGTAGGTCCATATACATCTTATCGGAGCCCGGATGAATAGAATAACGAGTTTGATGAGCTTCGTTCATGATGAAGGTACGGAGGTTATCGCGATTTGGAACCCAAATTCGATTGGCGAAGTACATCAACCCATTGGGTTTCGTTTCCAATCGGGTTAGAAGATTATGCTCCAATTCATCCTTCATTCTTCCTTCTCGTTGTACCATTTGTTGAGCCTCCAGGATACTAGACTCGATGTCACTATCTATTCTCAGGTTTTGTAGCAGTACGGTAGTCTCGTTGACATCTAGTCGGATCTCAGTATCGAACTCACCCAAAGTGTCAAACCATTGACGTCGATCGCGAATTTCTTGGAATGAGATCATCTTGTTGTGAATCTTTCGGCTTAGTGCATCGGCTACAACGTTTGCTTTACAAGGATGGTAACGAATGTCACAATTGTAATCACTAATCAACTCCACCCAACGACGTTGTCTCATATTGAGATCTTTTTGATTGAAAACGTGTTGCATGCTTTTGTGATCGGTGTAGACTATACATTGCGTACCATACAAGTAGTGTCTCCAAATCTTCAAGGCAAAGACAACAGCACCAAGCTCGAGATCGTGTGTTGTATAATTCACCTCGTGAACCTTCAATTGTCTCGATGCATAAGCTATGACCTTCCCTCGTTGCATGAGAACACAACCAAGGCCTTGTTTAGATGCATCACAATACACGGTGAAATCGTCGTTTCCATCGGGTAGGGTCAAGATAGGAGCATTGCACAACTTGTGCTTTAACGCTTCAAAAGCTTCTTCTTGCTCGGGACCCCACTCGAATAGTTTATTCTTTTGTTTCAAAGTAGTGAGCGGTTTCGCGATCCTCGAGAAGTTGGCAATGAATCGCTGATAATAACCAGCAAGACCAAGAAAAGAACGAACTTCGGTAGGAGTTGTAGGAACACACCAATTTTTCACAGCTTCCACCTTTGCAGGATAAACGTGAATTCCTTGGCTATTCACCACGTGTCCTAGAAATTAAACTTTCTCGAGCCAGAAATCACACTTCGAGAACTTCACGTACAATTGCTCTTTCTTCAACAATTCAAGAACCAATCTCAAATGTAGTTCATGATCGGTGTTGGACTTGGAATAGATAAGTATGTCATCAATGAAGACGATCACAAACTTGTCTAGATAAGGCTTGCATACTCGGTTCATGAGATCCATGAAGACAGCAGGAGCATTGGTTAAACCAAAAGGCATCACCATAAACTCATAGTGCCCATAACGAGTACGGAAAGCGGTCTTTGGGATATCATCATCATGGACTCGCAATTGATGATAGCCAGAACGTAAGTCGATCTTCGAGAAGATAGCAGCTCCTTGAAGTTGGTCAAACAAATCATCGATACGAGGAAGAGGATAACGGTTCTTGATGGTAAGCTTGTTAAGCTCACGATAATCGATGCACATACGAAACGTTCCATCTTTCTTCTTCACGAAAAGAACAGGTGCACCCCAAGGCGAAGAACTAGGACGGATGAAACCCTTCTCGGATAGCTCTTGAAGTTGACTAGAGAGTTCTTGCATTTCCGATTGTGCAAGTCGATATGGTGACTTAGCCACGGGGTTTGCTCCCGGTATCAAGTCAATTTTGAACTCGACTTTACGCACGGGAGGTAGACCACTAAGGTCATCGGGAAATACTTCAGGAAAGTCTCGTACAATAGGGACATCCTTAAGTTCTTTCCCTTTGACTTTCGTGTTGACCACGTAAGCCAAGAAGGCCATATACTTCTTGCTTAAGCACTTTCGGGCTTGAGTGCAAGACATGAGTTTAAGTCCTTTGGAAGATTTTTCACCAAACACTTTCAACGTATCTCCAGAGGGTAACGGTATACGAATGCACTTCTCGAAACAAATGATCTCGGCATGGTGTTTGGCTAACCAATCCATACCAATGATGACGTCGAAGCTTCCAAGTTTCATAGGGATAAGATCGATAAGAAAATCATGCGTGTCAAGACTTAAGATGCAATCACGAATAACGACGTCAACGGTGATCGGTTCTCCATCGGCAACTTCAACGGTAAGAGGTCTTTCTAGGTTCTTATGTGGCTTAGCAAGTATGGGTTCAAACTCTAACGAAACAAAACTCTTATCGGCTCCAGAATCAAACAGGACATAGGCATAAGTTTTATTAATAAGGAACATACCTGTTCAATTTTAAAGGTATTTAACGACGCAGGTAACACATGAAAAGAATTAGGTCACAAAAGTTAAAGGTAAGTTAACATACCATTCACCACATCGTTGTTTGCTTGTGCTTGATTTGCGTTGATGTTGAAAGCACGTCCTCGGGCTTGTGGCACATTACCCACAAGACGGGGACATTGTGGGCGGAAATGACCAGGTTCCCCACAGTTGTAGCAAACACGGTTTGTGACCACGGCGGCGTTGTTAGGTGCACGGTGACAAGTCGCCACCAAGTGACCATATTTACCGCATAAAGTACAGATACGGCATGGTTGATTTCCCGGGTGATGGTACCTACAAATGTTGCACATAGGCTGAGGACCAGCATAAGCCCTAGCCCCAAGCACTTGTGCCACAGGTGCAGCCGCAGGTACAAGTTGTCTTTGGGGTTGTTTGGGTGCAGCTACGGCATAGTTGCGTGCTGGTGTGAACTTGCGCTTCTTCTTGTTGTTGTTGTTGTTGTAAGACGGTTCAGCTTTAGTCTCCTTAACAGCCTCGGTAGCCGTCTTCTCTACCTTCTTTGCACCCTTTACAGACATGGTGCCCGCTCGTATATGGTTCTCGGTGAGTTGAGCGGTGATAGTAATGGCTTCTTCCAAAGTTGTGGGTCGGCTACCCACCACAGCATCTTGAATTTGGGGTGGTACACCCTTAATGAACTTCTCGATGTTGCGGGGGACAGTGTCGACCATGTGAGGCAGCAGTATACTCAACTCATGATGCCTAGTTGAGTAGGCCAAATGATCACCATCATTTTGCTTCAAGTTCCAAAACTCTTCTTCCAACTTTTGCAACTCACTCCTTGGGTAGAACTTCGTGATGGCGATGTTCTTGAACTCTTCCCAGGTAAGTGCTTGCACAGCTTCAGGTCCACGGTTCCTCTTCTCGCTATTCCATCAGGTAAGTGCCCTTTGTTGGAGCACACTAGTAGCATAACGAACCTTGAGCGTCTCCGGACACTCACAATTGATAAAGGTATTCTCCATGCTTTCGAACCACTCAAGAAGACCAGTGGCTCCTTCCTTGCCACTAAAACTAGTGGGCTTGCAAGAGCTAAAGTGTTTGAATGTGCAAGTTTGATTATTCCCGTGTTGATTGTTCCCGTTTTGGTTGTTGCTATTCTCTCCATGACCATTTCCATTGTTGCTACCATTGGTCATTAAGGTGCTATTAAGTTCAGCAACCATGGTCGGGATAACAGCAGCCATTTGTCGAGCAATCATGGCGGCTAACTTACGATCGGAACTTCCACGCTTTCCATGATGACGAGACATGCTGGAATATATAAAATGAGTTAGATACGAGAATCGGAATAACAAGGATCATAATTGAACAAGGATAAGGCAAAAGTCGTAAGGCACATGGAATGGTTCCATTTGGTAACACATTACCATTTGGAAACGTTGACACGTCAAGGTAAGTTGACCCACTCGTCTTAGAAATTTGTGTATGTTGACCATAGTTTATCACTCATCCCAGAAATCCCCAGGTAAGCATAACTAGTCCCGTAGGATTTATGCGATATGCTTGCCTTAGCCCGAGGGCCTTTTGCCAGGAAATCTAGAATACAGGTGTCTATGTGTCACACAAATTTCTTAGGTTCATGAAATCAAAACCTTGATGAGATTTTACATAGATTAGACATAAGTCTAAGGATCCAAGTCATAAGCATAAGTATACAATTCCACGTGTCGTCGAGAATAACATTAAGAAGTTTCATTTGTCGGGGAGAGTCAAAGTGTCAAAGGTAAGTTTAGGGAGACGAGTAACAAAGTTTAAACATTTACAAGGCAAAACTATGCTAGGCATCAAGTTGCACATAGGTAAGGCATAGCATTATGTAGCATGTAACAATATATATATTTCCAAGAATATAAATATTTTTCTAAGAGGTTCATGCATAAGCTATAGTCTAGGTCACCATTTCTAATAACCTAATCCCTATAGTTATGGGCTCTGATACCAATCTGTCACACCCCAACCTTGACGGCGGAAACGTCGAGATGTGAGGGTTAAGATTGTTCACAGCCACATAACGCTATATTTAAATTGCAAATATTATTATCATAAGTCTTAAAATAAAATACAAGCATAGGTCTCAAACATGAAATAAGTTCCAAACAAGACTAAACATTTCATAAACATTTTATTCATTAACTAGGTCCAAGTCCTAGTTTTATTGCAAGCTTCAAAAGGATCACTTTAAACTTGAGGTTGACCTGAAACATGATAAAAAAATAAGAGTCAACTAAAAATAGTTGGTGAGTTTCCAAGGTTTTCATACATAATATAAAAAAGGTTACAAGTAGCAATTCATGTCATAGGTCATAAGCAAGTAAGGTTATAGAACACATATCGTTACAACCAAACCTCGACTTGATTACAAGTATAAAAGATTGGCTAAGTGTATTTGGTTCCCATGATGAACAAGCATACGTCATCAGGAGCCGGCAATACCTCGGCTTTAGCACCAAATAGGCTTGTCAGGCCCAAAGATCTAAGACGTCGTCAGGCTAGCAATAGTTAATGATTGTAAACAAACTATGTATCTCATATATACACTTACAATACACAAATAACCATGACAAAATAATAAGTTGAATTGCATGTGATTTACAAGTCTCAAACGTGTATAAGTGTATCATGTATAAGCTATCATGTTTCACCCCAAATTAGTGTGAAAATATGAAAAAGGGGCAAGGAAACTCACATGCCAAATAAGTATATGATGAAGATTAACAAGATTAATATATGTCGTTCCAAGATAAAACGTCACGAGGCACCTATATATATATATTTACAAGATTATATTTAATAACAAGTTTTAATGAATTAACGAGGACTAAAGTTCAATTTGGGTATTTGGGCATTTTTATAAATATTTTAAATACAAAATATATTATTTATATGTTTAAATATAGAGAAAGTGAAATTGAATCGTTTATAATGACTAATAAAGTTTAAATATAATATTTGAGTAATTTCTTGGAAATAATCATGATTTAAACAATATTATGTGAAAAGAAACTTTTAGACCAACAATAATTTATTAATCATTATTAAAATCCATTTTATAAGAAAATTTATTCAAACAAATTTTGCTAAAATGTTTTATAAATAAAATATTTTTATGTAAACTTAGACAAAATTTGTAGAAAATATTTGGAAGCTTTTGAAAGTATTAGGAATTTATAAAAATAATTTTTATACATTTTAAAAATTTTCTAGAATTAGTTTTAGGCTAATAAAACATTTAAAATAAAATGTTTAAATGTCTTATGATAATAAATTTATAAGACATATTTAGATTACTTTTAACAATATTTGGGGTTTATAAAAGTCATTTCTATAATTAATATAAATTTTCTATAATTAATTTAAGGCCAAAAAGCCTTTTAAAAAATTACATGAGGGTGCTCGGGTTCGAACCCGGGACCTCATGTATGTGGGGGTAATGCTCTAACCAGTGAACCAAGGCTCCAGCCGCGATACATCTTGGTTTTAATATGTTTTAAACACAAACTAAAGGTTTCCCCCAAATTACATGAACCCTAGAACTTTCTTTGATCAAATTGAAGTTCGATTCGTTATCTTTGTCTGAAATAAACATGGGGCTTTGATTCCCCATGTGATTTCGAGTGTATTGATGTGTTCACTTACTTGTTTTGAGTCCGAATCGATGCAAAAGTCACCAAGAACAGTCGCGAGCGTCTTGTGTCCAAACGATAATCAAATGACGATGTTAATCAAATTAAACTTGAGGATAGTTTCGGATGTGGATCCTGATGCAAAGCCCTCGATCAATTGAAGTTAATAGTGCTCGGAAGGGAGGTTTTAATCGAGTTGCAGGTGCGATGAAAAAGGGTAATCGAAGGAGATGTTTGTGTTTGATTCAGATGTAATTGAGGACTGTAAACGATTAAGTGTAACTAGATGGTTGTTTATGTTCATTTAATTTGAGTATTATCAAGGTTTAATGGTCGAACGGTTTACTCTTGTTTGCTCGACGGTTATCAAGCCCAAACGACACCCATTACCGGCCTTAAACTCGAATTAAAGTGTGTTTAAGGTTCGAAACTTCTTCACGAATGGATTGGAAACGGTTTAGGCATTCAAATCGAGTGTTTATTCCCGATTTATGGGTGGCCGGACGGCCGCCGGAAGTTGGCCGGAAGGCACGCCGGAAAAGCGAGCTTGAAAGGGGGTGGGGAGTTTGATTTTTAATAATTTACACATTTAGTCCCTTAGGTTTTGGTTTTGTTATTTCATGCATAAAAACTTTAATTTAAAGTTTTAAAAATACAACTTAGCCCCCTAGTTTAATAAAATTCCCATGATTATTAATAATATTATTATTATTAATTTTATTATCAATATTATTATTATTACTATTATTATTATTATTATTATTATTATTATTATTATTATTATTATTATTATTATTATTATTATTATTATTATTATTATTAGTATTATTATTATCAATATTATTATTATTATTGTTATTGTTATAATTGTTATCATCATTATTATTTACTTAGTTTAGAAACTTAAACAAAAATCATACAATAATAGTCCATCAAGTTTCATAAATTGCATAAATAAACTATATAAGGATTAACAAAATTAACTTTTAATTAATGGAAATACGAGATGTTACATGCCAAGCCTCAGGTCAGTGCCATCGCACAGCAGAGAGGCGCAAACAACAATGAATTTTAGAATATTTAGGTTATGCTTATTCTCAGGTCAGTGCCATCGCACAACAGAGAGGCACACAACCTATCTTCTTGTGAGAGCGTTTTTCTTTTCTTTTTGCACGTAACGCACCAACAACATTTGTTATCAGCTTGATGGCGCTTACACATTTTTTTCGTGCTTTGCTCTTTTTATGGTCATCCGCACACATTTGTGGCCTTTATTTGCTCGTCACCCCTTATTGGAACTACGTTGATTCTGCTAACCAGGGATAAGATGGGAACCCACAGCAAGTTGAAGAATTTAGTTTGAATTTAAGTCACCAATGAGGTCTACTCATCTATTGTGTTGAATTTACCGACACATCATATAATGAACTTGCAACCTCTAGGTCTACTTTCTCTATGTTTCTTTAGTAGCATATTAGTTTTACTATTATTTTTCCTTTTATTTTGCTTAGACTTCTCAGATTTATACTTTGAATTTTACATCTTAATCATTCAAATTTTTGAAGTCCCAAATAATCTGTTCCCCGTGTACTATCACTTTTCATGAGTATTGAATCAGTATCACAGATTTGATTTCTATCCTTTTAGCTACGCTGTCCTCCTCCCTCGTTTTTTTAAGTACTGAAATTAAAACACATAATTTAATACTACTCTAACCTATTCTCCCCCTAAAATTCTAAAACCGAAAATATTTTTTGAGTTTTTGGATTTTATAGAAACAGGAAATTAAAATACGAAAAATAAAAGAAAATAAAAAATAAAAAATAACTCTACTCGTCGGACTAAGTACTGTCATCTTCTGGAATCACTTCACATTTCTTTTTTACTCCGTTGACCTCTAACAAATATAAAAATCTTGGTTTATCAAACGCTTTTGTGTAGAGGTCAGCGCGTTGAAAGTCCGTATTAATTTTAACAACATCGATTAAATTCTTTTCAAAACAATCACGTATGAAGTGATATTTGATTCGGATGTGTTTGGTTTTAGGATGTTGGACATGATTTTTAGTTACGGCTATAGTAGCAGAATTATCAAATAATATAGGAGGGTTAGAGAATTTCAAACCGTAGTCCCGCATTTGCTGTTGAATCCAGATGATTTGTGAACAGCAGCTTGCAGCAACAACGTATTCAGCTTCACAGGTTGACAGAGCAACCGATGTCTGCTTCTTACACTGCCACGAGACTAATTTTTTCCTAAAGAATTGACATCCCGCTGAAGTTGACTTGTAGTTCATTTTGCAGCCGCCATAATCCGAATCGCTATACGCTGTAAGCTCAAAGTCATCGTCATGAGGATACCACAACACAAGTGTTGGAGTACCCTTCAGATAACGAAATATCCTTTTGACTCCTATGAGATGGTTGACTTTCGGTTTCGCCTGATATCTGGAGCATAGACACGTCGCGTACATGATATCAGGTCGTGAGGCTGTGAGGTACATGAGGGATCCAATCATTCCTCGGTACATGGTGACATCCACCAGATCACCATTTTTGTCGGGTGCCACATCTTGGTTTGTGGCCAGTGGAGTCCCAGCTGCCGAAGCATTCTCCATATCGAATCGACTGAGAATATCGCCTACATACTTTGTCTGGTGTAGAAATATCCCTTTTGGTGTCTGATCCACTTGTAACCCGAGAAAAAAACTTCATTTCTCCCATGGCACTCATATCAAATTCAGCTTTCATTACTGCTTCAAATTCTTTACATAGATCTTCGTTTTTGGAACCGAAGATTATGTCATCAACATAGATCTGTACGAGCAGTAAGTCACCATCCTTTTCTTTGATGAACAGTGTATAAACAATCACTCCTCTGCGAAAGCCGTGTTTCACAAGATGAGTCGAGAGCTTCTCATACCATGCTCTTGGGGCTTGATGGAGCCCGTAGAGAGCCTTATCTAGTTTGTAAACTCTGTCCCGATGATACGGATCCTCAAATCCTTCGGGTTGACTGACGTACACTGTCTCCCGGATTTCACCATGAAGGAATGCACTCTTTACATCTAACTGATAAACTTTGATCTTCATGTAAGAGGCATAGGCTAGGAAGATACAGATTTCTTCCATCCTTGCCACAGCACTTCATTATAATCGATTCCTTCGACTTGTCTAAAACCTTAAACGACAAGTCGAGCCTTGTTACGAATTATGACCCCTTGATCGTCTTTCTTGCATTTCAAGACCCATTTAGTTCCAATGACTTTAGCACCTTTTGGTCTGTCCACAAGGGTCCATACTCCTAGCTTCTTGAACTGTAGGAGTTCTTCTTGCATTGCACTTACCCATGCCTCATCGTTTAATGCTTCACTAACATATTTGGCTCAAATTGAGACACAAAACATCGATATGTGCCGTCGTGAAGATATCCCTTTTCCATGACTTAGGCATAATCAGCTGAGTATAGCTGATTTCTGGTCTGTACTCTTGATCGAACATCTCCAATGACATTGTCCAAGGGATGATAAACATTTAACCGTGATCCAGGAGTGGTGGGAACAACTACCTCATTATCCAGATTGTGAACACCAGTTTCAGTATCTGAGGAAGGGAGTTTGAGGTTCCGAAGAGTCAGAGGCATCAGGGTTTCATGCTTGTGTACTTGTTGCAGCAGGAACCTGTTCCTCCTGGTTCACCTGTTCAGTCTCCACTTCTTCATCTTCAGAGGAGGAGTCACTTACATCAAGTGCTCCCCCTGAAGAACTAGAAGACTCCCCGTGTGGAACTGAGGTTGACGAGTCTAGAGACGGTGTGTTTAAGACATCATACATCATTCTGGTCGCTAACTCATCATCAGAAGGGGAGAGATGGATGTTGAAGGACTTAAAGAATCCATCATAATCAAAGAAAAATACGGGTCCTTTACCAGCAGGGGGGGTGGTGTATCTCTGAACGTCGACGTTGCACCACACTTCTACTTGACCCGTGGAGTTGTTATAAACTCTCTTATTCGGTATGTTGTATCCTAGAAAAATTCCTTCTTCAGCCTTTTCACTGAACTTCCCTGATTGATTTTTCTTCAGCAGCGTACATGGTGCGCCAAACGGTTCGAGGTACTCTAGATTAGGTTTACGTCATTGGAGCAACTCGTAACACGTTTTACCATGACGTTTGACCACCAGGACTCGATTTAGGGTGTAACATGCGTTAGCTACTGCCTCGTTCTAAAATTGGATAGGCAGTTTCGAGTCTGCTAGCATCGTCCGGGCTGTCTCTATCAAGCTTCGATTCTTTCTCTCAGCAACTCTGTTCATTTGAGGAGTGTATGCAGATGTGAACTGGTGCACAATTTCTTTTTCTTTGCAGAATACCTCCATCCATTGGTTCTTGAACTCGGTGTCGTTGTCTAAGCGAACTTGCCTTACCTTTAGCTTGTAGAGTAACTCCAATGTAGTTACTGTTGGATCATAAGAGGCTGTTGCAACCAAAACCATTTCACTTAGAAGATTTTGAGTACTACATACAAAGGACTTCCAAAGCCAAGTGTGGGACTTCCGAAGGAAGAAAGAGTTCTTCCGAAGTCTAAGTGTAAAATACACTTCCGAAGGAGAACTCCAACTTCCGAAGGTAAAGAAGCTACTTCCGAAGGTTCAAGACTTGAAGACAAAGTTCTGAAGTCAACTTCCGAAGTATAAAGAAGTCCTTAAAGCCTCAGAAGCATAGAAGCATCTTCCGAAGTATAAGTGGCTTTGGAAGAACTTGTTCTTCCGAAGCCAGTTAACCTTCGGAAGACACTTCTATTATCCAGTAGACATAAGTATGGTCTGTCTGACAGTCCGCTGCAAATCTCTGAGATACTGCATGGCGTTTTCTCAAAAGCCATGTAGTTGACCATACTTTAATCTACTGTTTACCTTTTTATGTTAAGTACAGTTGCCATCTTTAGTTGGTGACAAAAGGTAAGTCATGGACATGTCATGACTACCATATCTTAGATAATACTTTATCTAAGATACCTTAACTATAGCATTGTAGTATATGCTTTAGTCTTAGGTTTGCAGCTGGTATCAAGTATAACCGGCTGTAGGATCTAGTATATATAGTTTCTCATTGTAACTCATGTTCCATGCTTGTAAGTGTCTTGTAATCTTGAGTTGAGAAGTAATATATACAAGTACCTTGAAAATATTTCTGCTTGTTGCTTTGATTACTTATTATATTATTATCAACTCTTGTCAAAGACATTGCTTCATCTTGTTTGAGTGACTATTATAAGTGAGTTTGAGAGAAATACAAGTGTTAAGTGACAAAACCCGATCCTGCAATTGGTATCAGAGCTTTTTAGGCTCTTGATTGTGAGATCTTACCATCCTAATCAACCAGTTTTTCACTCCTCCTTATACCTCACTCAAAAATGGCCCTCATCAAATCTGAAGTTGAAATGGGAACGATGACCAAAGCTCCCATCATCGATCCTGAAAACTTCAGGTCTTGGAGCAGAAGAATGGAAGGCTTCATCAGATACCAGGATAGCAAGATGTGGCAGTCCATCGTGAATGGCCCGTACAAGCCAAAAGTCGCTGGTGGAAACGGTGCCATGATCGAGAAGGCTGTTGAAGACTACTCCGATGAAGACAGGAAGAAGCTCGACATTGACAGCAATGCTATGACTGTTCTCATGACTGCAATCCCAAACTCCATCATGGTGGGGTTTGAGCATTGCAAGTCAGCCAAAGAACTCTTTGATGCACTTGCTCAAATGTACTCGAGCTCTAATGATTCAAAGAAGGACTCACTGAAGCAGCAGTTCGAGAACTTCACCTATGTTGCTGGAGAAACTTTTAGCCAGCAATACTTCAGGTATATGGATCTTATCTCCTCCCTCCAATCTGTGGGAATCACTCAAGAACTTAGAGACCTTACCAGAAAGTTCATGAGTGCTCTACCCAATGAGTGGACTTTCTACTGTGTCTCCATTAAGAGAACAGAGAATTTAAACACTCTCACCATGACCGAACTCTATGGGATCCTTGATGGATACCGTTTGGAAATGGAAAGCAAGAAGGGTCACCAAGCAAGCAGACCCTTGAGCCTTCCTGCTAGCAACGCTTTAATGGTTGCTGAAGGCTCAGGTATCTCTCAGTCTCAGCAGTACCTGTCATACACCCAGCAGCCATCTTGTTCATCTGGGCCTTACATCACATTCCCTGAGACTCCAAGGTCTCATCAAGCTCAGCAAAGCTCCTTTCAGGAGGGCTGTGCGTTTGTCTCAGGGAGTGGACACTCCAATGATCATCGGTTTTGCTTTGATGATCTTGAGTGCTTCAGTCCAGATGACATAGAGTATGTGGACATTGTCCAGCAAATGGCTCTCCTTACCTACAGAGCGAAGAAGTTCTTTAAGAGAACTGGAAGGCAATTCCCTCAAAACCCAATCACTAGCAAGTTTGGGTTTGATAAGAGCAAGGCTAAGTGTTACAACTGTAACCAGCTTGGCCACTTTGCAAGGGAATGCAAGGCTCCCAAGTCCAACCCGGGAACCTCACAGGCCTCCACACATCCTTCTACACCAAAGCCCAATGGGAAGTCAACTGAAACTGCAGCTATGGCTCAAGAAGTTGACTGGAGCTTTATGGTTCAAGATGTGACTCTTGCTCAAGCACTCATGGCAGGAACAATGAAAATAAGGTATATGAACATCTCTGTACCCCTGCTTGTATTGCTAAGGTTAAGTTGTACCAGGACTAAATATGGAAATTAAATCCGATATTGAGTCTTTAAATGTGCTAAAATCTGACTTTAAGAGAGCTGAATCTGACTACCAAAAGAAAATTGAGGAGTTAGAGAAAACTGTATCTCTTTTAAAACATGAACACACCAACTACAAGACTCAAATCAAGGATTTAATATCCAAATTGACTGAGGCTCAAGCCCAGCTTGTCACAGCTGAGGCTCAAGCCAGGAAGTATGCTATTGCTGAGCAAAACTTCCAAGCCATACTTGCATCATCCTCTCACTCCAAACTTTGTTATCAAAACAAAAGTGGGTTGGGAACCAATGAAATTGCTCCACCACACTCTTATGAGTCTGTAAGACAACCAAGATGTGGTACTGAAGAGCAAGAGGTTCCATCTGTTGACCCACCTTGTAAAGAGTCAAAGAGTGATGCAACTGTGGATACCATGACCATCACAGGGAAGGAACAGATAATTGAACCCTCCCAGACCAATGATGATCAATCCCTAACCACCAAAGCCAGAAGAAGCAGGGCTAAAGCAGCCAGAAAAACTGCCAAGAAGGTGGCTGAATCCAAGCTGAAGATAGACCCAAAGCAAAAGGGTGTATTCATATCAGCAGGATTCCAGGTGGTTGGACCTTCTGATTCAGGAAAGGAGTATAATACCAGTACTCCTGTTCTACCAAAGGATCAGAAGTTAAAGGGAAAGGTTGCTGATGAGGAGAAAAAGAACAAGAAACAGCAACCCTCCAATTCCCAGAAAATTAACATTGCATGCATAATGTGTGGTTTGCAAAATCACATGGCTAAAGATTGTTACTACAATCCTGCTAGCACACATTATGAAAATAATGTTAAAAGAGAAGGAGTCAGGGAAGGTTTCACATTTGGACCATATCAGATGGTTCAAGTGTTGAAAAAGGGAAAGCTTGTTTCCGAAGCAAGGCTTGTCTCGGAAGAAAACTCTTCTTCCGAGAGGAAAAAGGCTTCGGAAGTGAAAGCTACAAAGACTCACAAAAGAGTCCCTTTGAAACCATCCCAGAAGAAGACTGCTTCGGAAGAAAAGGTGGTGAAGGTCTCTTCCGAAAAGAAAGAAGCTTCGGAAGAATGCCAAGCTACAAAAGCTTCATCAAGCTCATCTTCTATGATCAACCAAGGGATGGAATGGAAGATCAAGGAAGATGCTGTAGCCCAAACCTCTTCTTCAAAGACATCCATTGAACCCCCATGCATAAATTTTGGTTCAATCATGTCACTTTCATTGGAAGAACCCAAGACCAAAAAGGCTTGGGTTTCCAATCAAAACTAATTATCTCACCTTATGTGCAGGGACATCCATATGACAAGAATAACAACATTTGGATAGTAGATAGTGGATGCTCCAGGCACATGACAGGGAACAGATCTCTCCTTCAACAATTTCAACATTATGATGGAGGTCCTGTCCAGTTTGGAGGTGAGGCCGGAGGATATATTTCTGGCAGAGGAAGTATATCCAACGGAAAATTAAAAGTTGACAAAGTTAACTTTGTCAAACAGCTTGAACACAACCTGTTAAGTGTTTCTCAGTTTTGTGATCAAAAGCATCAAATGCTTTTCACAGAACATGAGTGCATCATCCTCAAACCTGGGATGACAATTCCTCAGGAATTGGTGCTTCTTAGATCTCCCAGGAGAGGGGATATGTACAAGCTTGATATGAACAATGCTTCCCCAATGGGAGAAGTATCATGCTTTCTTTCCAAAGCTGATAGTGATGAGTCAACACTGTGGCATAAACGAATGTGTCATGTCAATTTTAAGACAATGAATAAATTGGCTAAAAATAACTTGGTACATGGTTTGCCTAAAAAGGAATTTTTCTGCAAAGATAACTGTGTTGCTTGCCTGAAAGGGAAACAACACAGGTCTTCTCATAAATCCAAAGTTGTTAACTCTATCACTACTCCATTACACTTATTGCACATGGATCTATTTGGTCCCACAAGTATAATGAGCATTGGAAGGAAATCATATTGCCTTGTGATAGTTGATGATTTTACTAGATTTACATGGGTATTTTTTTAAGAACTAAAGATGAAACTGCTGAAACTTTAAAATCTTTTATTCTTAAAATAGAAAATCAAGTTGATCACAAGGTTAAAATAATTAGAAGTGATCAAGGGACTGAGTTTAAGAACTTCGTTCTTGACTCATTCTGTAACTCAAAAGGGATTGCCAGACAATACAGTGCTCCTAGAACTCCTCAACAAAATGGTGTTGCTGAGAGGAGAAATAGGACACTTATTGAGGCTGCTCGGACTATGTTAGCTGATTCAAAGCTGCCTCTAACATTCTGGGCAGAGGCAGTCAGCACTGCATGCTATGTGCAGAACAGAGTTCTTGTAGTAAAGCCACATGGAAAGACCCCTTATGAGCTATGGAACAAGAGGCCACCGTTCATTGGCTTTCTAAGGTCCTTTGGTAGCAGGTGTACCATACTTAACACAAAAGACAATTTAGCAAAATTTGCTGAAAAGTCAGATGATGCCATCTTTGTTGGATATTCCTCCCATTCTAAAGCTTACAGGGTTTATAACATTAAAAACCAACAATTTGAGGAATCCTCCAACATTGTAGTTAATGAGCACACTCCTTGTGTTAGGGGGAATGGACCTGATCATATTTTTGATTTAGAATTGTTTCCAAACTATTCTAAACCATCTTGTGAGAATGTTTCAGCTGGAACAGGTGCTCAAGGCTATTCTGATGAAGATCAACTATTTGAGCTTCCCAGACCTGCTCCAAGTTCTCCAAGAACAACAAATCAAGTTCCTACTATTGAAAGATCTGACAGTATAACCATTTCAAGAAATAGTGGAACTTCAACAAGGGACTCACCTGATGATCTTCAAGTCTCTCAGGTGATCCTACACAACACCAAGCTGATGGAAGCAGCATTTTGAAGGAACAGGCAACTGTTAATGATGCTTCACAGCAAAGAAATGATGATGTTTCTCTTTCATTCAATCAGTCCTCATTGAATGAGATTGAAACAACAGCTGGACCAAGTATTCAAGCTCCAGAGCAAAATATGTCCAACTTGGACCTATCTTTGCAGCTGGAGGTAATTCCAAGACTTAGAATTCACAATACTCATCCAGCTGAAAACATCATAGGGGAAGTCTCTGAGGGTGTGAGAACAAGGGGACAAACTCACAATGGGAATGTCTGCCTGTACTCATGCTTCTTATCCCAAATGGAACCCAAGAAGGTGGAAGATGCCTTAAAGGATAGTAGCTGGGTTGAATCAATGCAAGAGGAGCTGCTTCAATTCAAAAGACAGAAGGTTTGGAACCTATGTCCGCTACCATCTGGTCAAGTACCTATAGGCACCAAGTGGGTTTTCAGAAACAAAAGAGATGACAGAGGCTTGATTATCAAGAACAAGGCAAGACTGGTGGTTCAAGGATACACTCAAGAGGAAGGAATTGATTATACTGATGTCTTTGCACCTGTTGCAAGACTTGAGGCAGTTAGGATCTTCCTTGCTTATGCTGCATCCAAGAATTTCACTGTCTACCAGCTTGATGTCAAGTGTGCCTTTCTATATGGGGATATAGATAGGGAAGTCTATGTATGCCAGCCTCCAGGATTTGAAGACCCACAGCATCCAAACTATGTGTGCAAATTGGATAAAGCTCTATATGGGCTGCACCAAGCACCTAGGCTGTGGTATGAGACATTGTCTCAATTTCTTCTGAAGAATGGCTATACTAGAGGAACCATTGACAAGACTCTCTTTATCAGAAAGTCTGGGAAAGACATTTTGCTAGTTCAAGTCTATGTCGATGACATCATATTTGGTTCTTCAAATGACCAAATGTGCAAAGACTTTGAGAGCATTATGAAGAAGAAGTTCGAAATGAGTTCTATGGGAAAAATGGACTTTTTCCTTGGAATTCAGGTAAAGCAACTGAAGGAAGGGTTTTTCATCAATCAATCTAAGTATGTCAATGATATCTTAGAGAGATTTGATATGAAGGATTGTAAAGCAGCAAAGACACCCATACCCAGAAACCATGATTTATGCCCTGACTCTGAGGGGGAGGATACTGATCAACATCAGTATAGAGCAATCATTGGTTCTCTGATGTATCTTACAGCAAGTAGACCTGATATCATGTTTGCAACCTGCATTTGTGCAAGATATCAGGCTGCTCCAAAGGTGTCTCACCTAATTGCTGTCAAGAGAATCCTCAGATACCTCAAAGGAGCACCTAAGTTAGGTCTCTGGTATCCAAGAAATAGTGATTTTAATCTCTATGGCTACTCTGACAGTGATTATGGTGGCTGCAACATCAACAAGAAATCAACATCAGGTGGATGTCAATTTCTTGGTGGAAGGATCATCTCATGGCAATGCAAAAAGCAATCCTTGTCTCTACATCAACTGCTGAAGCTGAATACATTGCTGCTGCAAGTTGCTGTGCTCAGCTGCTGTGGATTCAAAACCAGATGATTGACTATGGATTCAACTTCATGAGCACTCCTATCCACATTGACAATAACAGTGTATATCCATCTGAAAATCCAGTAAAGCACTCAAAGACAAAGCACATTGACATCAGGTATCATTTCATTAGAGATATTCATGAGAAAAATCTTATCAAACTAATCAAAGTTGATTCAAATGAACAATATGCTGATTTGTTCACCAAAGCATTTGATGAACAAAGATTTAAGTATCTTATTACAGCTATTGGGATGATAAACATTGACTAGTCAATCTCAATTGAAAACCTTTTCAATATGTAAAGTCTTATGTCAATACAATCTAAGCCCTGTTACAAAAGATCCTTTCTTATTTAACTAAGTATAAGTTCTTCCGAAGAGAAACTTGCCTTCGGAAGATATCTAGTATAACTTCCGAAGCAAATTTCTCATAGGATAATTTTCTTCTCGGAAGTGTACTAAGTCTCGGAAGAAGCGATTGAGGTAATCTCAGATCTACTTCCGAAGCACTTAATACTCTCCACTTGAAAGCAACATGTATCTTCGGAAGCAATTTATTTACCTTCGGAAGTACATTTGCCTTCGGAAGAACTTTACCTTCGGAAATACCTTATACTCGGAAGAAGGATTTTACTGTGTAACGGAAATCTTTTGGGCCCCACTCTGTAAAAAGTAAAGATTTTGTTAATGATGTCGGATTATTTAAATGGCTTAACCTTACCGCCCCTGTCACATCATCCTCTGAACCCTCACATCATCTTATCCAAACCACCCTTTAAACCGCCATTTCACCCATTTAAATACTTCCGGTTAATCACTTACACTCTTTTTACCAAATTCACTGCCCTAAAAGCTTTCTTCTTCTCCAATTTACCTCTCTCTCAAGAACTTTTCCTCTGCTATCTTTCTAAATGGCTCTAAACCCTCAGCACAACCAAGTCGCACTCCTTGACTCTTCAAGGGATGCTGACTTCTCTGATATTATCTCTTTCTTAGCCCAATCTTCATACTACACAGCACTGACTGTAAACCCTACCATTTACACCAACCAAATGTCCGAATTCTGGGCAAATAGTCGGGTTGAAACCCTAAATGGGGTTCGTGCTATCAGGTCAAGTGTATGTGGCCAAGAGTTGGTCGTTACTGAACAAATCATCAGGGAGCATCTTGAGCTCCATGATGAAGGCGCACCGACGGAATTCCCCAAGTCTGAGTTAGATAACTCTTATCTCCAAATGGGATACGGTGGAGATGTAAGCAGGTCTACAGTCTACAAATTCAACTTCTCCTACAAGTGGAAGTTCCTGCTACATGTGGTTCTTCACTGCTTATCTAACAAATCGGGGGATGGGATCAAATTCCCTATGAACTCGGGTGCCTAGTTCATGGGTTGGTACAAGGCTTGCGCTTCAACTACTCCAGGTTTGTGCTGACTAACCTCATGGGAAATCTGCAAAGGGACACATTCTTTATGTATCCCAGATTTCTACAGCACATAATCAACTGCGAGCTAGATCAGAGTAAGCTTGTCTGTGCAGCTGCTCTGTCTGCTCCTCAAATGAGGCCGACCATCTTCAAAGTTTTGAAGAGAGTGTCTACCAACTACACTGGAAGGGATACCGCACTACTTCCAGGTATGATTGAGCCAATGGCTCCTGGTGACATCCCTGTTATCCCCACAGGTGATGAACCCACACCAGCAACTACCCTCACCATTCCAAATCTACCTTCTCCTCCAATAAAAGTCACCTATCAGAGACGTACCAAACGAACCCTTGTTCAATCTACTCTGATTGAACAAGCCCCTCCTCTTCAAACCAAAAAGGCTAGAGTGGAACAAGGGGCTCCCACTCAGCCACAGGTCCCCCAATCCTTCACTATTGACCTCAATATGGGTCTTGAGTCTCCTCAGTCTCAGACCCATGAGCCCATAACCCCAGCTGATAGCCCTCAGGGTGAGTCTCTATACTCCCCTGAGCAGCCACCAAGGGACAGCTCAATGCCTTTTGACATTGATCAAAGTCCCGGGTCCTTAGGTCTTCATTCCTTCTCTTTTACTGACCTATTGACCGGAGCTGGTGAAGAGACTATGTCTCTCCAAGGCAATGAAGTTGATCCACAACACCCCATTAAGGATCAACAGAGCCTAGAGAAACCTCTTGTCTCTAGCCCACACCAGCAAAGCCCTACTGAGGTGAGTCCCACTGATGTGGAGGGGACTCATGTAGATTCAGCTGCCACTACTGAAGGAGCCTCATTGGATCCTCAGGACAGTGGTAACGATAGTCAGACTGAATCTACGGCAACCATGCCCTATGATGCCTCTGAAAGAGACATCATTGTGCAAGGGAAACCAGGGTGCCAAGAAACCACATCTGGTGGTGAGGATGAACATACTAGGTATGTTACCTCATCTCCCCGTGATTCTTCCAAAGAAGATGAGGGAAGAATGCAACTCACAATAAGAGACCTACTTTCTAAAGTCTCAAACCTTGAATCAAAGGTTAAGACTTTAGAGGATAGGTCTGCCACTCAGCAACTTGAGATTGAAAGTCTCAAGGTCAAACTAGCTGAGAAACAGATTGAGAGATCTGTTAGGCATGTACCAGTTCAAGTCTCCTTGACCTCTTCCTCTAGCTCATCTACCTCTCAAGATGATGCTACCAAAAAGGGGGAGAAAGTTAAGGAACAAAGTCAAAGACAGGATTCCATCAGTCAAGCTCTCACTTCTTTGAGCTCAAGACAACAAGCTGCCATCTTCCCTGAGCCTCCTCCAGTTGTGATTCAAGTGGATCAAAGGATGCTTCAGGATCTAAATAGGATCTTCAACAAGTTCCTTTTAGAATCCCTCATTGATCAACCTAGTCCGGATATGTCTGTGATATACTTTGGAGCTCAAGAGCTTCAGAGGTTGAATGCACCTCCTACCACTGTTGAGGAAGTTGGTCAACCTAAGGCCCAAGTGGAACCTAAGATTGATTTCGAAGGGGAAACTAGGACTGATGGCCCAGCAACTGAAACAGTTGGGATAGAAGGTGTGTTTTCACAGGCTTCCGAAGCACAATTCGAAGCCTCGGAAGAACCAACTCAAACTTCCGAAGCTGAAATTGCTGCTGCGGAAGGACTGTTCTCTCTTTCCGATGATCTAATAGTCACAGATGCAATTCTGAAACTTGCATCTGAGGTTAATAGGGAGGACTTTCTCAGCCAACCACTAGCCATTACATCTGCATTGACCTCAGCTCCTACCTCCACCATCCAACCTGAATCTTCTACCCAAGAACCACCAAAGTCTAGCACTTCCGAAGACATTAAAGGCAAAAGGAAGATGACTTCGGAAGAGCTTCAGGAAGAAGAAAGGCTGGAGAAACTTAAAAGGAAAGGAAGACTGCCAACTGGGAAACTGTTAGCTGCAAGTTCAAAAGCAGCTGCAGCCAACCAAGAGGCAATCAACAATAGAAGAAGGGTGGAGGTAATTGATAGACTTGTCAGTCTAGGGGCTGCCTCGGAAGATGTACTCCTGCTACCACTAGAGGAGCTGATAGAGCTTGAAAAGGCAACCTTGCTGCAAAAACAGCAAAAAGAAGAAGCTGCAAGGTTGGCCTTGGAAGAAGAAAGGCTGAGAAAAGAAAGAGAAGCTGATCTGCAGCTCAGGAGAGAAAGGATCACTTTCCTACTCTCCAGAGGATTCTCTCAAGAGGAGTTGTCTCCACACAACAGTGACACGATCTTGTGGCTCTTTAACAAAGAGCAAGATCAAATGGAGAAAGAGAGAAAGAGAGCTGCAAGGGAGAAGCTGGTAGAGAAGAAGAAGAAGGAAGAAGAGGCTGGACTGTCTGCCGCCAAGAAGATAGGTGACAAAGCTTGGATGAAGAACTATCTTAAAGCTCACGGCTTCTCTGGCAGGCAAGTGGGTCCAATGTCTGAGAAGACTCTCCAACGACATGTCAGTGACATCAAGGCTGACATTCGTGCAGGGAGAAGAAAGGAGATGTATAGAAGGGGACAGGGGATGACCTTCAAAGCCACCCCTCAGCCAAATATCCAAACCCAACATCAACCTGAACAAATACCCTTTCCCTTCCCAATCAAAACTGAACCTGAACCTTTCACCCCTGAACCTACACCTTCACATCTACCAACTCCCTCACCTCAACCACCTAAACTACCCATCATCCAACCTAAAACCTTACCCAGAACCCAACCTCCTAAACCTACCCAACAACCAATCAAACCATCCCCTCAGCCTTCCAAACATCTCTCAATGGAGGAATTCAAGGAGATCAAAACCAAGCTCATCAACTGCACTACTCTGAGCGACATCTCATGTGAGGAGGATACAGTCAACCTGACTTATGTTGATGGATCCTCAAGTTCCCTCACAAGAGATGAGTTTCTTGATCTGCCAAGAGGAACTTTGGACCAAGCCGCAAGACTCTTTGGCCTCAATTCAGATACATTGAATGAGGAAGAAAAGAAGCTGAGGAGAAGGCTGGTGACTCTGCTGGACACAAAGAAAGGAGATAGGGTACCAAGACAATCTCTTGTACCCAGAAAGAAGATAGTCCAGTGGAGGTTCGAAGACTCTTCTCACAACTTTGTTGTTGAGAGAGAGAATGGTGAGATTAACAGGCTGAATGCCTCATCTCTGCTACACTTAAGCAGATTTGATATTGCTGAGTTAGCAGAGAAACCATTCTCCAACCCCTCAAACTCCGAAGTAGCTACTCACATCAGAAATCATCTAGGCAGCCTTCACATGGCCGAGCTCACTGCAAGAAGCAAGGTCGAAGAGGAGTCAAAACGGAGAGAGGAGGAGGAAAGGAAAGGATCAGCAACCAAAGGCAAAGCCTTTCTTCAAATGGTTGAAGGTCCTGAACTTGAGTCCATAGTTAGATGGGAGTATGACTACAACTCCCGTCAACTAACTCTCTTCAGGGGGTCACAACAAAGGGTGCATGTCATTCAAAGTGATAGACTGGATCTCCTATCCACGAATGACTTGTACAAGCTTCTCAGCACTACTTCCGGGAAGAACAGAGAGACAGACAAATATCTTTTGTCCCTGGTGCTGAAAACTTTGAGAAGTAGAAATAAGTGAAGTTTTGGTAGCATCAGCCTAGGGGGAGTTTGTTGGATCATAAGAGGCTGTTGCAACCAAAACCATTTCACTTAGAAGATTTTGAGTACTACATACAAAGGACTTCCAAAGCCAAGTGTGGGACTTCCGAAGGAAGAAAGAGTTCTTCCGAAGTCTAAGTGTAAAATACACTTCCGAAGGAGAACTCCAACTTCCGAAGGTAAAGAAGCTACTTCCGAAGGTTCAAGACTTGAAGACAAAGTTCTGAAGTCAACTTTCGAAGTATAAAGAAGTCCTTAAAGCCTCAGAAGCATAGAAGCATCTTCCGAAGTATAAGTG
Organism: Flaveria ramosissima; assembly: GCA_025215565.1. Classification (NCBI taxonomy): domain Eukaryota; kingdom Viridiplantae; phylum Streptophyta; class Magnoliopsida; order Asterales; family Asteraceae; genus Flaveria; species Flaveria ramosissima. The sequence goes on from CM046035.1 coordinate 15,708,606, forward strand.
GCTTCGGAAGAACTTGTTCTTCCGAAGCCAGTTAACCTTCGGAAGACACTTCTATTATCCAGTAGACATAAGTATGGTCTGTCTGACAGTCCGCTGCAAATCTCTGAGATACTGCATGGCGTTTTCTCAAAAGCCATGTAGTTGACCATACTTTAATCTACTGTTTACCTTTTTATGTTAAGTACAGTTGCCATCTTTAGTTGGTGACAAAAGGTAAGTCATGGACATGTCATGACTACCATATCTTAGATAATACTTTATCTAAGATACCTTAACTATAGCATTGTAGTATATGCTTTAGTCTTAGGTTTCCAGCTGGTATCAAGTATAACCGGCTGTAGGATCTAGTATATATAGTTTCTCATTGTAACTCATGTTCCATGCTTGTAAGTGTCTTGTAATCTTGAGTTGAGAAGTAATATATACAAGTACCTTGAAAATATTTCTGCTTGTTGCTTTGATTACTTATTATATTATTATCAACTCTTGTCAAAGACATTGCTTCATCTTGTTTGAGTGACTATTATAAGTGAGTTTGAGAGAAATACAAGTGTTAAGTGACAAAACCCGATCCTGCAGTTACCAACTCCTTGAATGATTCAAATGTCTCTGATTTGAATTTCAGAAACATCACCCAAGAAAATCTTGAGTACTCATCCGTAACAACATAGCAATACAAATCGCCGACAATGCTCTTTGTACTAACTGGCCCAAACAGATCCATGTGAAGAAAGAGGTAGGTCAATTGAGTGAACTTTCTTTTCCTTATGAGACTTCTTTGTCTGTTTCCCTTTCTTACACGCGACACAAAAGTCCGGTAATTGGAAGTTCTTAACATTTATTCCACGCACAAAAATGGAGTGGAGGCCTTTGACAAGAAGCATTGAACATGATGATCCGTGGATTAATGTGTCTCATTCTCATATGCCAGGAAATGGAGTCTTTCTCTGTTGCCTTTGACAAGAAGCATTGAACTTGATGATCAGTTGTGGAGGCCTTTGATAGGTCCAAGACATATAAATAATTATATCTTGAAGCTGACATTAAGACTTGGTCCTCAGGTATCACATACTCCTTCTTCAACACATAACATTTCTTGTTGTCAAAGACTACCTTGAATCCTTTGTCACAGATCTGGGATACAGAAAGCAAGTTATTTTGAAGTCGTTGAACGTAGTTGACCTTGTCAAACTTGACTTTCTGGTTTCCCACTTCGCCTTGAGCCGTGATGTATCCTCCTTTGTTTCCAGCAAATGATACATGTCCCCCTTTAATTTGTTTGACATTAACAAGGAGAGACAAGTTCCCGGTCATGTGCCTTGATGCCCCACTATCAACGATCCAGGTATTTGTAGAAGCACTATAGCGGACACCCTGCACATTTAAATGAAATGATAGTTTAGGTTAGGTACCCAAGCTTTAACTGGCTTGGGTGACCCAGAGGCATCACACATCATAAATTCAACCCACTGTCCATTTGAAGGTAAGGGCATATCATGCTTCTTAGTGTTCTCAGTATCAGACACTGAACTTGACTTTTCTTTTTATAAGCCAGTTTTGTGCAAGGCCTGTTTGTGATAAACAGACGACTGGCTTATGGTTTGAACTTTAGGTTCATTACTTCTTTTTGGTGGAGTAATAGAACTCCTTTTTGAAGAAATTGGTTTAGTATCATAAAGTTTAATTTTCCTTCTTGGTGTCTGATAATGAGGATAATTAGAAGCGATGTGTCATCTCTTTCCACAATTGTAGCATGATCTACCTTCTACATATTAGGAAATTGTATCTGTGGGGAAGTGTGTGAAACAGGTGTGACTTTAGTCTGGTTGGGTTTGGACACTTTTTGTTTAGATATTTTTGTTTCTTTAACAAAATTTATTGTTTGAACGTTTTTAACATCTTTAGCCTTTTGTTTATTTGGACTTTGACGTGAAGCACGTGTTTGATTAACTGGTTTGGTCAGTTTGGATTCTGAAGAAGACATGTTGGTACCTGACTTTACATTAACCTTTTCAAATTGTTCTCCAAATTCACAATAGGCATCTTGCCTTTAGACTTCAAAGTAGCCTCCTTCTGTTTAGTGACAGATTCCATTGGTTTACACGTGGAATCTGGATCACTAACTAGAGGAGTGGACACCACATGATCGTTAATAGGATTGTTATTTACTTGTCTACATTTAGCATTTAACAATATCTCATGTGGTGGTGGAACCACTTTGTAACCCAACCCTTCCCCATTGTTCCTTTCTTTCACTAAGTTTTGAACTATGTGAGAGGAACTGGTCCAACTGTGTAGTTTTTGTTTTAATGAGTTGACTTCGACTTCCAAAACTGCTTTTTCTTTCTTAGTTTCTTCCAAAGAGTTCAAATAAAACTTAATATCATTTGCTTGATTAAAAGACACAACCTCAGTTTTCCTTAGTTGTTTATTTAAAAGTTTTATTTTCTTTTTATAACTGCACTCATTTTGTTTTAAAATCCGATTAGCTTCTGTGCACAGTTGTAAGTCATTTACTAAGCTATCATTGTGATCTAATAACCTAGCAAATTTAAGATCAATGCTTTCTCTAAACTTATTACATTCATTACAAGCATGACTTTCAAAAAGTTGGTCTTTGTTACTTACCTGTGAAGATTCGGTTGAATCAGCCATCAACGCAGAGTTTGATTCCTCGGATGCTGGAGATTCTACTTGTCGTTCTAAGATCTTCTTCAATCAGGTGATTGACCACATTAGCAGTATCTTCATGATCTGACATCACTAGTTCAACTGCTATTTCACCTTCACTTGCAGTGTCATCATCCAGACCCTCAACATTAGCAATGTTCGATTCGCCCGAAGATACAAACTTGAAGGTCCAATTTTGTCCTTCATCATCTTGAGCAGTCAAGGCCTTTGTATCTTTGCTTGATGATGCACCTCCACTCGTAGGTTTGTCTTGACGGTTGAAAGACGAGAATGGATTCCCATTACCTGTCTTCTTGGGCTTTACACATTCACGTTTGAAGTGCCCCTTTTCTTCACAGTTAAAGCAGGTAACTTTGGTTTTGTCAAAACCAAAGATTGTAACCTTTGTGGCTATCAAGTTCTGTCCTGTCTTCTTCACAAACTTCTTAGCCCTTCGAACAGCACTTGCAAGAGCCCACATAATGTCCATTATCTCTAATTCATTCTCGTCCACCTGCTCGTAATCCTCATCAGCCAGATGGCAATTCCCGATCTTTCCTGCAACTAGACCATCATAAGAATGAACGACCGCAGCTAAAAGGTCCATATGCTCCTTTGCAACCTCCACAGTGATATTCCCGAGATTCTCGGTCTTTAACTTAGTAGCATTTGCTTCAGGAACTATATATTGGGTGCAAGACGACCCTGGCGTTTCAGATCCCGAAGCAATGGGTTGAGAAGGAATAGTTGAACTAGACACAAATGTCGTCTGAAGACGTGCTCCTGAACTTGTTGAAGTGGAGGAGGATCTATAAAGTGAAGGATTTTGGTCATAGGATCCTTTCTGTGACCTGTATTTCATCCTCAGTTCCTCCTCTCTCAATTTCAGGATGAAGTCGTTTATGTCTAATTTTTCCAGTAACTTGTTCCGTCTTAATTTTAACACAAACGAGTCCCACTTCTCTGGCAGACCATCGGCAAAGCTTGAGACCTTATCTTCCATTGACGTTGTGACTCCATGAGTGTGCAGCTTACTCATTAAATGGTAGAATCTGTCTATGACATCATCCAAGCTCTCTTTACCCATTGACGAGAAGTTATCAAACTCCTTCTTCAAAGCCTTTGCCTTTATAGCTTTCAACGATGCATTTCCGTCGTATCGTTTCTCCAAGGCTTCCCATAGCTTCTTTGCCTGTGTGTTCTCAGAAAACTGGTGGAATATATCCTTAGGTATCGACTGAGTCAACAGAGCATACACTTTCTTCTCAGCATTGTACTTCACCTTCTGGCTATCAGTCATGCACCCAAGGTAAGTTTAACACCATCAGCACCAACCGGCATGCTATAACCTGTCTCGATTGCTTCCCACAGATTGGGATCAACTCCATTTAGATAAATCTCAAACCTTTGCTTCCATTGCGGGTACTCATCTAACGTTATAAGTTTAGGTGGCTTATTGTGATTTCCAACTTCATTCTCCAGAAGCAGAAGGTTCTGGATTCGAGAGTCTCTACTGGAAGTAAACGCAAAGTGCTGATCTTCCATTTCTTTAAACTTTGAGAGTTAGAACAAAACTGTTTCACTGGTGCGAATGGAGAGATGCGATTAGGTCAATCGTGCGGATGGACTAATGCGGATGAATCAATCGTGCGATTGAACCAATGCGGATGAGTCAATCGTGTGATTGAACAAGTGTGGATGGACAATGCGAATGGGGTGTTCAGTCGTACGAATGGATGGGCGACTGAGTTCAATCGTGCGTATGGGAGGTGCGATTGAGTTCAGTCGTGCGATTGAGTTCAGTCGTGCGATTGAGTCAATCGTGCGACTGAGGCTGCTGGATTTGAAAATTCGAAGGTTTTTGGTACTTTGACACAAAAATACGATTTTTCAAGAACCCTAATCTGCCGTATGCCGAAAAACGTAAACTTTTTGATCTGGAGACACTGAAAACACTGTTTTTACTCAAAAAGTGACTCTTTTGAATGAAAAACGTGATTTTTGCACCAAAACTAATCGAATCAACAAGCAAAATCAAGAGCCAAGGCTCTGATACCACTTGTTAGAACCGTGTACGGACGAAGTACTAACTGATAATGTGTGTATACCTAATCAAATAGTGCGGAATCTTATTTGATTGGCGATCCAATCAGTGAGAAAGCAGTTTCGATCAATCTAGAGATTAAAGAAACGTTATGAACGATTAGGACACGATCAACTGCGATCTATGAAGTTGGAACAGGTTTCTAGAGTCTCTGGACGGCTAGGGTACGTCTGTGAGTCGAAATTCTTCAAGTGTTACGTTTTTCCACGAATTAAGTGGTATTTATAGGTTAGGGTTTGTCAATCGTGCGACTGAACCATTAGTATGGTTCAGTCGTGCGACTGAATCATACGATTGTTCCATACGCACGACTGAAGGTTCAGTCGTGCGATTGAGCCAATCTTATGTCTCAATCGTGCGACTGATCCAGTCTCCTGGCTCAGTCGTGCGACTGGTCCATTAGCATGAAGTGTTCATGCGTATGGTCCATTAGCATGGTCCATTCGCATGAATACTTCATTCGATTAAGTTTAAACAAATTTCTCAACCATTCTTGACTAAGAACTATGTAAACAACCACAAACCTATACAGTTAGTTCAATATGCGTTATGACACAATAAACAATGAAACATTAAACAATATAAGCATCAAACACATATTTCATTTCATTCAACTCATTCATTACATATATGTAAGACATGAAAGACATTTAACATTAAGCTCATAAACTAGGTACATATGTATTAACAATATAAATAAAGAAAAAGGTTAAGGTCAAACTTAAAAAGATAGTCAACAAGTAAAATATATAACAAAATAGGTAAATATGCATGTATAGTTTAGAGGCTGTTTGACAATTTCTTAATGATTAAGTACTAAACCAATAAGAGATCTGAACCATTAAGTGCTGAACCATTAAGTGGTAAACCATTAAGAGATCTAAACCATTAACAACTAGGATATCACTTAACTATTGAAAGGCAAATGTCTAACCAATTCTCAGATAAGAGGTTTTAACCATTCAACATTAAACCTCTTAACCATTCAACATTAGTATAGTGCTTAATTATTCAGAGGCAAATGTCTGAACCATTCAGACATTTGCTCGCGAAACAAACAGTCTGAACCATTAAGTGTTGAACCATTCAGACATCCGAACTATTAAAAAGTTGATTCAGATGCTGCCAAACAGCCCCTTAGTTTTCATATTTTTTATGACAATATCTGCTTTTAAAATCATTTCGGTCGATCCGACCAGTAGACCGGTAAAATGACTGGTTCAATGTTCACCCAGTTCTAAAAACACTAGTTAGAAGATGAAGTAGCAATGAAAAGACTTTAATCAAGATCAAACCTGACTAGATGTTACATAACAAGAGAGGAAGTAAGTTATAGACACTTGATGTACAAACATATAGCCGATAGCAAGCAATGATATAGGATTCTAATCGTTTACTGAAAATTTATAGCCAATAGGCGGCGGTTCATAAAATAATGCAATGATTGTGTATACCTTAGAACTTGACAAAATCTATGTTTCTTATTTACAGCTATAAATATAAATAATCGTATACAACACAAACCAATCTCCCGAAAGAAGAATGTACACCGGAGTATTGGAAGATTTCGAGACATTTTTAACTTATAGAAGGCAACATGGGGTTCATCCCTAAGCCCGACCCGCCAAAACCACCAGGTTCAGCATGTTTCACTCTACCAAAGTATCTGATGTGGCGCAGCAGCCTCGCTAGAAATGTGTTGTGGCATATTGTTGAGCTGTCACATACAACTGCCACGTGTTTGCGGGCCCTGGTTATAGCAACATTCATTCGTCTACTATCTCCCAGAAATCCGACAGCTCCCAAAGTGTTGGATCGAACCTTGGAAAGAAAAAAAGGCGGAATATTTGTGAATAATTTGTGTACAGAAAGGGGAAGTAATGTTTCTATTAAAAGAAATGCAGAAAAACAGGTTTCAAGAAAAGTTTCAAGATTTAAAAGTAAAATCTTGAATGCTGATTCTTTATAAAATATTCGAGATTTAGGACAATGTGTTTTTGGTCGACCCAATCTGCCCGTTGGACCCGTATTATAATTTACCTAGGAAAAAGTGTTTAACCCAACCTATCCTGCCTTGACCCATATAGTTTGACGTGCTTATTTTGACACTTCTATGCAAAATGAACTCTTATCCGTGGGAAAAACGTATTTAAACTTAGGTTCAATCAATTGTTTTTGAGAAAATACCATAGATATGATGACTGCATCAGCTTCCCTGCCTTGAAAGCTATCAATAGTTGCAATTTCAACACCTCTAGCCAATGGAATCTCATCTAGACTATCCCTTAACAACTGCACTTGAGCAACGTATGGAGATTGCACTGCGATTGCTGCTGGGCTCACGCCTGCATATAATATCCCAATATTACATAACATTTTAATTTACAAACATTAAACCATAACACTTTTCAAATTCAAAATCCACACATAATAACTTATTACAAGTGACACTTTTGATTCATTTACTTGTGAATTCGTCCCTACAAGTTAATTGTTGGAGCAAACTACATGGAAATGTATCAAACTACACACCCCTTGATATGTTTGACTTTAAAACTTGGCCTTTACCAAACCAAAATTTTCAATTACTGCTAATGCATGCATCCAGTGACCTCTTCGTCAAGTAACCGGTAACTTTTTGCAGACATGGCAATCATATAAGCCGCCATGTCATTTGCCACATCATCATAAACTGGTGCCACATCACCAGTTTACAACTTATAAAAGCTAGATACATACAATAGTAAGAACTGAAAGTTTGGTACATTAAAAGGTAAGTTTTAGAGTCCAAAACATACAATGGCAATTGGTGTAAAACTGGATACATTTTCATGTGGTTCACCCTATGTTTTATCTCTAGCGGGAAATAAAAAGATAGCTTAAAGAAAATTAGTGCAAGTCGCCCAAAGTGCAGTTTTAACGCATAAAGCCTCCTAAATCATTTGATTTAAAATAAAAAAGATTATTGAAAATAAAAATTTTGTAATCATGACAAACTAATTATTTAAAAATGGGAAGTTAAAAAAAACTAAAATTTGGACAAAAATGTTCCATGCAACTAACCTAACCTTTTTAGACCACACCCAGAATTATGAGTTTTGACCGGTTACCTGACCCGCCTACCCACCCATTTGCCACCTCTAATATTTATCAATATTAACTACTCTGCTCCACCTAAACACTACCCAGCACCTGCTTTATATATGTTTATACATTATTCACAAAATTAAAAGGTTCTATTTCTATTGCAAAGAAAAAGCATCAAAAAAGTAAACTAAACGTAAAAATATCTAATTGTTAAAACAATACAAAATATATACCTGCATATATCAATGAGAGAACATGTTGAACAACAATATCCGCTTCCCCTTCGTTGTAAAATGAGCCCGTGCCAGCTAGGTCTAATTGCTCCTCACAACCAGTTGATAAACTACCGTATGGTTTCCTTGTATCAAGCAATAGCAGCGGGCATTGTGTTATCCATGTGGGCTGCAGTAATGTACAAACACTATTCAATGATGATGACTTTGAAAAGAATATTCTTGACTAAATCATTTTGTTGGAACTATTAGATTATTATTGAGATATACTTTCTAAATCATATTTGACACATCAAATATGCATAACCTATTACCCAACCTACTCATTTTGTCACTCTAACCATTCCCTACTAACTGTACGTGTTTACGCAAGGAGCAAAAGTTGCACAAAGTGTATTTTTAATGCATAAAACTCTCTAAATCAATTTTATTCAAAAGTTAAATTACTATTGCAATGATATAACTTATGAAATCATATTTGACACATTGATTATATGTAAAAAAAGATTTGTTTTGCAAAAAGGTGCCTCAGGGTGATTCAACCCATCTTGACAGTAAAAAATTACTTGTTTTGACCCGAACCCACTATGACTTTACTCATTTTGACCCGAATCCATTATCACATGTTACCCAACCTGCCAACCAACCTGACCTGCCCATTTTACCATCTCGAACCATTCCCATACCTGTACAAAGGGGGAATTAACAAGAAGATGAGAGGAAACCATCTCTGAAGACTTCAATAATCCACCATACATCTCCTTTGAAGCCCAGCTGGAAATTGCATCATTCATTCGGTATTGTGTTGTTAATTTAGTAGCAAGGATCCCATCATGTAAACTTGTGGCTTTTTCCAATAAAGACACCCCAAGACCACCTTCCAAAGCTTTCCTAGAAAGAATCACAGGTGCCAACTGGCATTGATCACCAGCAAGAATACACCTTCTTCCCAGCAATATTGGAATCCAGCAAGACGGTTCGATTGCTTGACCCGCTTCATCAATAACCACAAGATCAAAGGCATTCAAACGCCTGATAATTGGATCTGCTGCACCTGTATTAGTGGTAAGCACAACTTGAGCATTAGTTAATACTTCCTTAACCGTTTCTTTTTCTTTTTTCTTCAACTGCTTTCCCGTTTGTTTCAAAAGTTGTCTGATTCCAGCGGCCAATGAGTCATCTTTCAAACATTGTCTCAAATCCTTCCTGAGATCTGACCTTTTCCTCTCGAGTTCTGACCTAAAACTTTCAAGTTTAACGTTTACGATCTCAACTAATGATTTCGAAACAACAACCGGAGAGATACGAGCGGGATTCCCAAATCTTACGATGTTAATTCCGACATCAGACAGTTTTTCAACCATGTTATCCACAGCAGCATTTGTGGGGGCGGTCACTAGCACACGTTCACCTTGTTCAACGGCTCGGGTTATTATTTCCTTCAGGATACCGGTTTTTCCGGTTCCAGGTGGACCTTGTATGATCAAAACGGGGCGTTTTTTGTTCAAACCTAACGAAATTGCCTGTTTTTGAGATGAATCAAAGTTCTGTATGGATTTGGTTTCAGATAGTTGTGATTCACTCCAGTCAGTGATAGAATTAGTTTCCAACCATTTAACATCATCTTTGTCCCCAAAAAGTGTTGCTACTACTGCAATTGAAGGGTTGTTCTTGTGTAGACCCTTTTTCTGAAGCATCATCAGGGCTTCACAATTACGCTGAAATAAGAAATAGAAAAACATAAGTGAAGTTGTATTTGGGATCATGTAAATGATAAGAATATATTTATTAATAAGATCTAAGCAACTCAAATTGGTCTCAATTAAGAGGCAAAGCTGTTAGAGATATTTTGGTGAATATGCTACTGCTCAAAGTACCACATTATACTTGAACTAATCCCATAGAATTATTTAGCTAGACAAGGGCAGAAATGAACATGAAAGAGAGATGGTAATAGTAACACTAAAGCAATTTGGCTAACTTGAGGTGGCAAGGTAGGTGGATCAGGTGAAGTAACGGGTCAAAAGGGTTCGGACCAGAAAAGGTCAATTTTTAATAGGGGTCAAATGGGCCGAGCCAGGTTGAGTTGACCAACAAGCAATTTCTTCTCCGTTTTCACTTCGTTTGTAAATAAATAAATAATGCATTAACTACGATTACAATAACAATATTATTGACTCAAAACTTAAATCTTGAATAAAATGATTTAGGAGGCTTTATGCATTACATATACCATTTGACACATTCCCATTTTAGCTATTTTTTTAGTTTGAGCGATTTGATATAACACGCGTCTCAAATTAACCCCACATTTAACCAAAAAATATAACTCTTGGAAAATGAAGGTCCATTACGAAAAAAAAGATAGAAATCCCAAAGAATAATTTTTTTACACTGGGATTCTTAAGTACAGGGTCTTCGTATGCTCAAAAACCAAAAAAAAGTGAGAACTTGTTGATCCAAGTAATAAATGTCAATCTAAAAAAATACACACTATAATAATAGAATGTTACCTCATATGTAACGGCATCAGCCAATCCATGAATCCGATCTATGCGAACACTTTTACCGAATAATTTTGAGAAGGTGGGATCACCATGTCTGGATTCAAGAGCCACAGTGATACTACATCCATCTTCCCCCAAATTATTGACAAAGCCTTGCATACCTGAAATTGCACCGGCTGCACCCCTGCTGTCACATGTTCTCACACAGACCATGTCACCAGGAGACAATGTTGTTGGTGGCAACCTATGATTTCCCTCAACCTTAAACAACACCAAATGCATGCCACCTAATCCTGTATAAGTACTAACTGCAAACAAATTGCAAATTGTGTCACATAACTCTTGTTCTGCTTGACCATGGCTAACGAGGAATTCGATTGGTTTATTTGGATCAGAACTGGTGGCCGTAGGAGCGGCATCTAACTCCTGTTGGGTGAACTCCAATTCAGAATCCCTTTCAACACGAAGTAGGTTGGCCATACGTTCTGAAAATTCATCAATTCTGGCCTGAATTGCCTTCACTTTCTCTAGCTCCATGCCCAAAACACCCTGAACGGTTTTTGGGGGTGTAACTTTTCTTGCGATGGCTTTATGCTGAGCTGAAGATTAATCATGTAGTGAATTCAGTATATACAGCATCAAATAATCAAAAAATATAAATTAAAAAAAAAACTAAGCATGGTTGGATGTGCGTTTTAAAATCATTAAACAGTTTCTCATATTTAAATAACCTACTTCAGCAGTTCAGCTTATAAATATCATGTATTTAGGGGGTGTTTGGCAATGTGTTCTGAAAGTGATTTTGAGTGTGTAGTATAAGGTGATTATATAATGACTAATATGTGAAGTGACCCCCGAAATAATCAGATAACTAAGATCAGTATAAAGTACCCAAACACTAGAAAATGATCTTATGCTACTTGAAAATGAAATAATCACTCTCAAAACACACTGCAAAACACACACATAAGAATCATCTACCACTCTTTTCTCTATTACTTGACTTCTTTATAATAAGAATTTGCCAATCCCTCAATACCACCCAAAACAAATTTTTATTGTTTATCTATTATCTCTTCACTAATAAAAGCATCAAATCCTCAACATCATTCAAAAATGATATCCTGAACCAAGTATTAGTACTTATTATAGCCAAATATCTAATTCTGTCTATTCAAGATTATGCAACATCTTTCAAATCACACATCCAAACACCACCTAAACAAATCCATTCGCTTATTTACTGTTAATTAACAACATGTAAAGACTAAATCACCTGATCTTGCAAGCTCCTTGAACAGCTTCCACGACTCGGTTTTCTGCCAATCTTCAACCAACGACTTCCCCTGAAGCTGCTGCAACACATCCCTAAGTTCCCTCTGAAAATGGTCAAACAAAGTGGGATAATGAGTGCAAGCTTTCAAGCACACAGATTCAAGCCCACAAGGCATTGGCACAGCACTGAGGTAAGGCTGAGCCTGAATCACAAACGTCAACCCCGGTCCCATTCGCTGTCGAACCTCCGCGAACTCACCTTGCAGCTCAGCAGCCCCAAAGTCAGTAGCCATTGCCTTCATCCCCTGACTCAACCACTTCACCACACATTTCCCCAAATCCCTACGCCCTAAAGGATCCCCATTTTGAGCCACACTACGTACATTAATCGGCTTACAATCACTATAATCATCATCATCACTACAATCACTCCGGCGAATAACCTTACCTCCGGCGATCTTCTTACTGTTATCTCCGGTGGGTCTCCCTCTCTTCACCGTACTGACACCAATCAAGGGTTTCTTCTTCGTTCTGATTTGGGTTTTCTTATCGGAGCTGTTTCGGACGGTGAATCGCACCGGAGAACACCCGATTGACGAAAGATTGAGACCAAAACGTCGGAATTGAAAGAGGGTTTGTGGGGTTGATTCAAGTCTCCATCTTTCAACTCCGACGACTCTATCAGCTGTAACACTCACACCACCAACACCAGAGCAAATCACACGCGTCACCATCGGAATCGTGTGGGATTTACACCTACGGCAGACCTTTCATGCCCAAATTGATTAGGGAATTGAGGACCAATGGAGTGAGTGAATTGAGATGTTGAAATTGGAGGGTGGAAGAATCTTGATTGTTGGTTATATGATGAAGATGGAGGTGAAGATTCTTTTTGAAAGTTTGAAAATTGGGGGTGGATTGGTGGCATTAAGGGGATCACAACTTGAGTTCCGATTGGCTGTGTGGTTGATTTGCAAGATTTGTGTGTCGTCATTTGGTTGTAGTCGACGTGTTCGGTTGATTGCCTGTGGTTTTGGTTGATGCAAAATGCAAAGCTACAAGGCCCACACTTCCACTTGTACCGAATCGATTCCGGTTAACGTTCCAAACGAGACATGGCCAAAAAAACCGGTTTTGAGAAAAAAACCGAAACCGGTTTGAAGGCCAAACTGGTTTGGTCTAAACCGGCCCAGCCCGGCGGTTTGGGTTTGGTTTCTAAGGTCCCTCATTAAAACCGGTTTCTAACCCGGTCCGGTTTCAAACTGGTCTCAAACCGGTTCTCGAACCAATACCCCAAACCGGTTTTCAACCCGGTTTCCGAATGCGATCCTTGGATTCACAATACACACACACTCTCACACACACACACACAAACACACACACACACACACACACACACACACACACACACACACACACATATATATATATATATATATATATATATATATATATATATATATATATATATATATATATATATATATATATATATATATATATATGTATATATATATATATTAGCCGTTGTATAACGGCTTTATAGCTGTTTTTTGACCTTTTTTCGTAGCTTTTTTACCATTATATTCTCAATAGGTTAATATAGATATGTATTGGATGTTTTGGTTAAATCACAACAACTTAAAACATTTTCTACTCTTAAAAAACATAAAAACGTTCAATACTTTCGTTCTCTTCGAAAAGACTCTCTCAACTGGTTTCATCAAGTGCTCAATTTTCCGTTGGTTGTGATGCATCTTCAAGCAAAGTGGTGATACCAATCATTCCTACGAATGAGAACCCCGAAATTTGATGCAATTACGATTTATATCAAATGGCTAGCAGTCCGAACAACACTCGTTGCAAGTTTTTCCATAAGTTTCTCAAAAAAGATTGATAGCCAATCGATTGTCAATTCAAATCCATTAACCGTTAAGCTAACCATTAGACGATCGGGTCAGAAATAAATACACATGGGTCGGATCATACGCCAACCGGGTCGGTGCAAAAGTGGAGCAGGATGATCCGTGAAGACACTCACAAATTAATTGGAACAATCATGCATGCAACCATACCTTCAACCACGTTCCTTCAAGTTGTTTTCTTTTAAGGCATGATCTTTGTGAAGTTTTTATATGCTTTAATTAGTTGTACTTCAGGCAGTTTCATTAGTACTTTAGTTGTCATATTCCCTAAAAACTAGATAGATTAGTGGGTAGTTTATTGGTAGTTGTTGAATTTTCTTTATGTGTTGAACCTGAAAGAGACGAAAGGGGACAGTGAGTGTTTTTAGAATAAGAATTTTATATTGATTTTTCTCAAGTTTTGAGTTAAATTGATTTTGTCTTTCCAAGCTCAATTGTGACGTATTGGGTGGTGTTTTTAGACACGATTTCTTAACTGAAGTGGTGTATTTTTATCTTTGGTTAGATGTTGCAGCCCTATTGTTTGTTTCGGTGATGAATCTGTATCCGAAACGAGCCTTAGATCTATCCGTTCTTTGATCGTTGTGTTTGAACCGGTGTTGTTCAGGCCTACTTCTATCAAAGATGCAAACACAAAGATGCAAACACAACGTTGCAAAACCACATTGTGCATAAATATTGTAAGGCGTTGAAAGGTGAGCCGTCTCAATGTCAAGCTTCGATGACAAACGAATGAAATGTTTGGGCTTATAATGTTGATGTAGTTCGGGAGCAAATGACGCATTTTGTAATTCAAGAAAGCTTGTCATTCAAACATTTCAACAACGAACGTTTGACTTGACTCATTCAACGAACTCTTCAACCACGTTACACCAATGTAAGTCGGCTATTTTTCGAAGAAATTGTTTAAAAATTTGGAAAAAAACTAAAAATAAATTAATATCTTATTTTGAAAATTTACAAAACGGTTTTAACTTAACTAGTGATGTTTGGTTTACGCCTCACGGTTCACCGGATTCGTACATTTGTGTCACCGCCCATTGGGTTGAAACCGATTCGTGGTAAATGATGAAACGTACGATTGCGTTTGAATTGTTTGATTATTCTCACACCGGCGAAAATATCCTTTTATCTATTTACAAAGTTATTAAAACGTATAAATCAGAAAACAAAATATTTTCTATATCTTTTGATAAAGTGTCAAACAATATGTAACATCTCGTATTTTGTTAAGTAAAAGGGTAACTTCGTTAAGTTTATAAAAGGACCTTTTATGTCTTTTGTGAAACATTGAGGGTTTATTATGCTTCATAATTAATTTGGTGGTTAACAAATTAATTTAATAAATAACAATAACATTATAAGTGTTATAATGTTTACTTAATATTATAAAACTTAACTTAAAGTAATAAAAATCTTAAAAATAATTGTGATTAAAATAATAATAACTATGTTATTGTTATTATTACTAATAATATTATTAAAAATGATAATAATAATTAATAGCAATAATAATAGTAATAATAATACGATTAATGGCAATAATAATAATAATGTTAACCATAATAGTAATGATAATATTAGTGATAACATTATTGTTAACTATAACATTGTAACAATTTATAAAGTTGTTAAAACTTAAAAATGTTTAAAAAACTTGAGTTACATAAGTCTAGGGGTTTGTTATGACAAATTAGAAACTTAAACCTAAGTTTTTCACATAAAATAACAACATTTCAAACTACATGGACCAAGGATGTAATTAAGCAAAACCCCACCCCCCTTTGCCCTGCACCCCCGCTTTTCCGGCCGGTCTCCGACCACCGCCGGAAGCGGCTCCGGCGAAGCCCAAAAACTGGGATTTAAACTTGGATTTCGACTGCAAATCACACCAATCGTTCCACGAAACAAATTCGAACCTGAACGCATCAATTAAACCACCTTTAATCGACGGTTACTAGACTAATCGAAAGCAAAACCGAAGCATCTTCAAGCTCCTAACCGTTCGAGCATTAACACTTCATAATAATTCAATTAAAAGCACCCAAACGATCGATTATCTACACTCAATCGTATACTAACTTCAATTTCATCTAAAATACGCAAAATCATTTAGTTCGATCATCTCTTCAAACGCAACCTGCAACTTAGTCGTTGACCATCTTATGGATTCCATTACTCAAAATTGAGAGAGGGCAATCGATCATTATCATCATACGAAGCTCTCCAAACGTTTAATTGAATCACAACACCACGAATCATCCAAAGTTAAACCTACCAGTCGCGACTCGAATGTAAACTCGAAGAGCAGCAATTCGAACTCAAAAACGTAAGTTTCGTACTTCATTATACTCGATTTCATTCACTAATCAAAAGCCCTAACAATGATTTGATTATTAACCTCGTTTGATGCTTCAATTTGTTCCAAGAACACTCTAGGGTTCTTGGAAAAAAAATTGGGGATTTTGGAAACTATGTTTTTATAGTTTACAAACCGAGTGATACCGCGGCTGTATGCCTTGGTTCACCGGTTCAGACATTCCATGCTAAGTTGGAGGTCACGGGTTCGAAACCCGGCACCCCCATATTTTTTTAAATGGCTTTTTAAGCCTAAAATGAACTTTGGAAAATTTTTAATAATATAGAAAATATATTTTATAACCTTTAAATATATTTTAAGTTGTTAAATAGTTTTTAGTAATATTTTAAAATATTAAACAATTAAAAACCTTTGTAATAAAACATTTTAAAGGGTATTTTTGAATTATTAGCATAGATTTTAAATAATAAACAAAATAGTAATGAACCGAACTTTCCTTAGATTTTATCGTTTAAATCACGATATTTTAAATGGAGTTTTATTTTAAAAGTTATAAATTCTTTTGTGTAATAAAACTTATTATGGTTCAAATTTTATTAAAACATTATAAATCTAAATGAATAATTTATTATTCATCAAATCATTTGAGCATGTTATACCATTTAATGAATTTAATCGTTAACTTTTGTTTAAATTCTTGAAAATTATAAAACAATATAATTTGCTTTATTTCAAGGTTTTAAAAACCTTTATAATAAATCATTTTAATAAGCTTAAAACTTTATAATATGATTTTAATATGTAATATCCTTATCAACTTTTAAATAGTTAATTTTTAAATTAATTATTTCTTTTCACATATTATTGGTTTAATTGATTTAAATCATCTTTATTAAACCTAAATGATTTATTATTTTACTTAATTCCTTATTTAAACTTCCAAGTTCTATTGGAAACCCTAGTTCATGTTTTATTGTTAATCTTATTACCAAACCTAATCTTGGAATCTATACGTTTAAACAACTTGTAAAAGAAATCATTTGGAACCTCGTTTAAATTATTATCAACATAATTACTCATCAAAACCCTAAAACTATTGAAACCCTAATTTTTATTTAAACAGTAATCAATATATTAACCTTAATCTTCATCTTGTAAATTATATATTTAGGTGCTTGTAATGGACACTTGGGATTTATCTTGTAATCTTTTATATCATCTTGAAATGCTTATTTCCATGTGAGTTTTCCTTGTCCCCTTTTTATAATTTCACACTTATTTGGGGTGAAACATGATGCTTATATTACATACACGTTTAAACATTTGAGACTTGTAATGCACATGCAATTCTACTTATTTTTGGTCATGGTTATTTGCGTTTTGTAAGTGTTTATATGAGATACATAGTTTGTTTACAATCATTAACTATTGCTAGCCTGGCGACGTCTTAGATCTTTGGGCCTGACAAGCCTATTTGGTGCTAAAGTCGAGGTATTGCCGACTCCTAGGGGCCGTACGCTTGTGCACTAGGGAACCAAATACACTTAGCCAATCTTTTATACTTGTAATCAAGTCGAGGTTTGGTTGTAACGATATGTGTTCTATAACCTTACTAGCTTATAATCTATGACATGAATTGCTACTTGTAACCATTTTCATATTATGTATGAAAACCTTGGAAACTCACCAACTATTTATAGTTGACCTTTTATTTTTATCATGTTTCAGGAAAACCCCCAAGTTTTGAAGTGAACTTATGTTGCTGGCATATTCTAGGACTTGGACCTAGTTAATAAACAAAATGATTATGTTTGTTATTTCATGTTGAAACTTATTTCATTATTGAGACTTATACTTGTAATGTAATTTTGAAACTTATAAATAATACCTTTGGATTTAATAATAGCGTTATGTGGCTGTGAACAATCTTAACCCTCACATCTCGACGTTTCCGCCGTCAAGGTTGGGGTGTGACACAATACGCTTGCGATAGAACATTTAAAATTAAAATATAAACAAATGTGTGACGGTGTGTTTTTTCGTAGTAGATGTGTTAAGCAAATCATAAACTTAGTCATTCAAGACTGTTTAAGAATGATTGAAATGGTGAAAGATGGTTTTAAAATATGTTACGTGACATTTTTAGCAATAACCAAAAATATAGTACAGATCGTAAGTTTTGTAAAGAAGCAAATTCCAAATATTTAGGTCTGAATTGGGACGTACCTATACGGTGAACTTCCATTTGTAACATGTGAAAAGGCTATTGAACAAAAAAAAGTTTAATAGTTTTTCATAATAGTTTGGTAAGTTATAAAAACGCAAATACTTACCATCAATCGGGTTGGTCCGTTATTGAAGAAATAAGCAAAATGCTTCAAAATTTTAAAAACGCAACTACTCGTTTTTCTGGAGTTTATTATCCAACGAGTCCGTTAGTACTTCACCAAATTTATTTAATTACTTCAAAATTAAATGAGATGTCGTTTAAGGGTAGACTTTATTCGGATATGATACCCTCAATGAAAGAAAAACTTAAAAAGTATTTTAAAGAAATGTCTTCGGTTATTACATGTGTCGCTGCATTAAATCCTTGTTTAAATTTGTTGGGGGTTGAAATTTACTTGATAAAATTATTTTTAATTTAGATTTAGAAGTTGATAACCCATTTTATGGTCAAAGTTTAAAAGCTATTTTTAATCAACAATTAGATAAAATGTTTAATGTTTATTTATTAAAATGTGATGAAACATCACAAATCCATGAGTTATTAAGGCATGCGACACATGCCGGAAATTCAAATGATCTAATGTTTGCTTTACATAATACTTTGTGATAAATATAATAAACATCAACGTGGTAACACTCCGAGTAGTGAACTCGAAGGTATGGTAGAACAAACTTTTTATCCATTATGACTCCACAAGATTTTAAAAAAATTTGACTTGTTGGCTTGGTGGAAATGTAATGAAGATCAATTTTTCATCCTATCTACCATAACCCGAGATTTACTAACCGTCCAAGCTTTCACAGTAGCTTCGGAATATGTTTTTTTGTTAGTGGTAGGATTATATCGATAAGACAAACTCGACTCCCTCCATAAGCGGTTGAAATGTTTTGGATGTTGCGGAAAGAGTACAAGACAAATGTTCATTTGAAGGAGAATTGGAATACAAAGCATAATAATACAAGGACGAAATAGAGAGCGGATTGACACCCAGAATGACCAATGATGAAGCGGCATATGATAAGTACCTTCGTAACAGCTCCCGTTCTGGTGACGAAGAATAAACATATAGGTATGCAACGAATGAACGGAGAATGACTAGGCTAAATATATAGTTTTTAAAAAACAATTATTTAAACTTGAATGTTAATTAAATTTGTTTATATGTTTTATAAATTATATATTTTACTTTCATTTTAAAAACAAAGTCATGACATTATTCAAATGTACAAGTAACAAGTAACATTATATATCTCACTTTGAGACGTTAAGTCATATTGATTAACAAGTAACGTATGATATAATAATTTAACATTAAACAAAATAATGATATTAATAACAATATTAATAATTAAGAACAACCACCACCTCCATGATATTAATAACAATAATACTCACAACTTTTGTTTTATTGGTTTTGATTTAATTAATATACATATGATTGTATATTTTTTATATGTTAACAAAAATTTTGTATTTTTTTAAAATTAAGTATAAGTTTTTTTGTTTATTGCTTTTGATTTAATTAATATAAATATGATTATATATATTTCATATCTTAACATTATTATTTTATGAATAACAATAAAAAAACCCGAATCGGTTTGGGCTTCCAAACCGGCCCAAACCGGTTTCATAGGGTTGTGTGTTTCCCCCTCTAAACCGGTTTACAACCCGAACTGGGGCCAAACCGGTTTTGACAAGCATTAACCAAACATGTTTCGGTCCACCCCAAACCAGTTTAGAAAAAAGCTGGTTTGTACACCTCTATTCCAAACCGGTTCTTAGAGGTGCTGGTTCCCGGTTAAAAGTGGTTTTGGTGCGGTTCGGATTGTTGATCGGTGTTTTGACTGATTCAGTTCTAGTTTGGAACTAGTTGGTGCAAGCAAACCGTACGTGATTTGGAACCAACGGTTTTTTAGGTTGGGATCGGTTCATTTTTGACACTTTTTTGGAACTCGTTTAGGTCTGGGATGGATAATTGGGTGGGTTTTGTTTAGAACCGGTTTATTTATTTGTCACTAGATAAGACTTAAAAGGGTGATTGTAATAAATTTTGTTAATTTTTTAACTAAATTATTAACCACATATCTTTTACTCAATAAAAAGGTATATTGGGATGACACGTGTCAGCATCATAATTATTTTCACTAAAATTTTCCCGTCTCTCTCTCTCCTATTAAAAAATTACCTTAATTATTAATAATATTATTTAACATCTTTTTAAATTTAATAAATTAAGAAAGAAATCTATTTCTTAATGTTATTTCTAAATAAATAAGATTTTATAAAATAATATTTTTTTAAAGCAGAGAGTTTTTTAAAAGTACGAAATATTTTAAAATGGTATTTTTAAAAAGTCAAGTATTTAAAACCAGTAAAATTAAATTTAGGAGTTATAATAAGAAAATTTTTAAAAATGACATTTTTATACGATTTGTTTTAGAATAAAATGTTTATTTTTTCTGAAAAAAATTAAAAACAAATTTTTAAAAAGTTGATATAATATTACTAATAGTTATTTTTCATACGTAATTCAGTCATATCATATTTTAGAATATCATTTTATAATTAATAAATTTTATTAATTAATATTTTATTTATTCAATCCATGTAACACACAGGTTTACTAAAACTACTACTTGTATATTACTGGATTTGAACACTCGACCTTTTAGTTAAAAAAATACAAGGATATTTTCAAGACAAATAAAGTAATGTTATTAATTGGGGTATAACTATACTATTAATGGTATTTAATCTAAAAAATCTAAGAAAGATTGCAACATTAACACGTGTCCTTTTATTGTTTAATGGGGAAGATAACTTGGCCATGTGTCAAATACGTAAACTCATTTTGTTTAATATGTTCATTGTGTCAGATATTAGTTCATTATGTAATATTTTACATCATTTGGTACATGTATTTATCAATGTGTTTACGTTTTTGATAATTTGTATTATTTATGTTTCATTGATTTTTTATAAATTATATAAAATTATTATCTATCACGATGTTTTACAATTAAAAGTACACAATAATGATATTTGAACAATTTATTTTTCAAAACTCATTGTGTTCAATATAACATAATGTGTTATTTTTGTCATTGTTATCATAGATTATATAAACTTATTGTTATATATCATTGTGTTTTACAATTATAAGTATATATGATGTTATTTCACCAATTTATTTGTCAAAACTCATAGTGTTTAAAATAATACAATGACGATCAAAAAACACGATAAGACATTTTATCATTGTGTTTTATGTTATCAATTTATGTTTTTTTGTAATTGTTTTTAATATATTGGATTAATTAGTTGTTGATTTATCATTGTGTTTTACATACTAGAAATACATAACAATGTTATTTCATCATTATATGTTTTTAGAAGTCATCATTATAGAAAAACACAATAAATAACAAAAATGCACAATGAATTGTATTAAATACATAATGACGAGCAAAAATCATATGAGCTTTAAAAAACTTATAAAGTTTTATTATCTTTTTATATAAAGACATTGTACTCGTTTTAAAGATAAAAACACCAGTTTTTATTGATATACTTTTTATAAAAATAATGTTGTATATAAAAGTTATGAAAGTTTTAAGAAATAGGGAATTTAAAAAAATCAATAAAAGTGGCTAAGGCTAAAACACCCATCTAACAAACTTATTTTCTATAATTTGATTTCAACGATTGATTAAGAATATCAATAATTGTGATTACCTGTTACCCTTTTTAAATTTAAAATATGTTTTACTTAAACACTTTTTTGTTAATTGATGTAATATTTAGGGGGTGTTAAATTTTTGAAAAGAGTTAAGTTTCATTTTACTCCTTGAGTTTTGTTAAAAATAATCATTTTATTCAAAAAGATTAAAAACATCAATTTACCTCCAAAACTTTCATAATTTGTTTCAATTTCAGTCTAAAGTTTCATTAGTTGTTTTAATTTAATCCAAAATAATAAAACTTTTGGAGTGAAATTGAAACAACATATGAAACTTTTAGAGGTAAATTGATGTTTTTAATCTTTTAGAGGAAAATAGTTATTTTTGTCAAAACTTAGGGAGCAAAATTAAAATTAACTCTTTAGAAAATGAATATATTGTCATCTTAGACTTGCGAGTTAGAATTATACAATGAATAGAATGGATTACAAACAATACTCGGTATTTAAAATCGGATCAAAAGGAGGTATTTGAGTGGAATTGAATACCCTTCAAACAAGTGGATATGTCATAGGCTATTACTTTTTGGTAGCGTTTGGTATGCATAAATGAGGGGTGGAATGGAATGAACCATTGAGGGTGAATGAAGAACAACATGTTTGGTTGGTGAAGGGAATGGAATGAACAATTACATAGTTGATTCCATTCCCTCAAATTCATTTCATCCATCGCCCCATTTTTTTTTCATTCCATCCCTTCTTCCATCATTAGTCACCACACCACTCACTCACCGGTCACAACAATCGTCACCGCCAATGGTCACCACGGTCGGAGCCCGCCACCGCCAGAAACCACTAAAGGCCACCGCCGCCACCGGGAACCACCGCCGGCCACTTTCGTCGCCGGAAATCATTGCCACGGGAAACTACCGCCGACCATCGCGCCACCGGAACCAACCCTCAGGCCATCGTCGCCGCCACTGAAAATCTATGTCGTTTAGTGTTAATAGTCAAAACTTGTTACAATATTAAAAGTGAGTACTTCAACCTGTTTATTTTACTTAATACTCAAATCTATTATTTTTTGATAAACTATAGAGACCATTTATGTAATTAACTCTTACTTTTCTAGGTCGTAAATAGTGATTATATCATGTCTGCACACACGCACACACACACACACACACATATATATACATATATATAAATATATACATATATATATACATATATAGAAATATATGTATATATATATATATATATATATATATACATACATATATATACACATATATACACATATATATATACATATATACACACATATATATACATATATATACATATATATATATACATACATATAGAGATACATACATATATATATACATACATATATACACACACACACACACACATATATATATATATATATATATATAGATATATATATATATATATATATATATATATATATATATATATATATATATATATATGTATATATATATATGTATATATGTATGTATACATATGTATGTATGTATGTATGTATGTATGTGTGTGTAGTAAGATATATTTTATATCATAACAAGAGTATATGCAATAAAACCGACTGATGATACGTCTAGTTAAAGGTAACTATTATGTTTCAGAACGCGCGCATTGTGCGCATTGTCTCGGATAAACAAACTAGACTCAGAAAAACGATGGTGTCCGTTATGGCTGCGAACATTTTGGTTCATCATGCCATGACAATGAACCAATCATCTTTTAGCATCATCATCGCCTACCAAGTCCCACGGTATTATCCGTGAGTAAACACATAATTATATATCCAACAAAACAACTTTTGTCTCTTAAAAGCGATAGCTCGTCGTCATCAACACACCCGCTACTTAAACAACGATGTGCCAACTTATAATCGATCTTAGATAAGGTGATATTCATAATCATCGACACCGATAGAACAAACGTTAAGCATGACAAACAGAACACCTTAACATTCGAACATGGGTCAACAAAAAGGTAATTGATATAACTATCACCATCATAACCGAAACCACCAACAGAAGGGCATGTCACGTGCCGGCTGAAGACCAATAGCACCATCATCAACGACGTCGGCCTACGACCAACAACAAAACTCCAAAATACAGATCTAAAAACCCTAAATGGGTTGAATCAATAGCGATGGCCTACAACTAAAAACAAACACTCAAAATTCAAATCTGAAAACCCAAATTGGTCACGATAATAGCAATGTTGGGTTGCGGCGGGTGATACCATCATCGGAGCAAGGCCTACACCATCCACGACGTCATCGAAGCACTGCATTCGCGGCCCATGCAACCCCGACAAGAGGCATTATCATTTTTTGCGAACAACAACGAAGAGCCTTAGGCACGCCACCGCCGACAACAGACCTGGATAACCATCTGTCGAGGGAGAATGAGGCCGAGAAACCTAAATAAAAGGACCAAGAAAGAGGTGGTGGTGGCATAGGACGACACTCCTCGGTGAACAACAGCCGGGAAGGCGGCGCATGGTGTGGCCGGCGACAAAACAAGCCCTAGATTTGAATCACCATTGTTGCCACCGTTGACACCCAGAGGGCCACCACCAGGGCCAGTCCCGTGAGTTCTTAAAAAATTTTGAGCCCTGGGCGAGTAGAAAAATAGGCCCCTGTACTATAAAGTGACTAATCCGTATGTGAAAAATCTATGATATGACAATAATTGTTATACAAATAAACAAAAGTATTATTGTAAAATAATATAATTATTTACTTAAACGGATTGTGAGACTCTCCTAGCAATTTTTAAATAAGTTCAGATTTGATAAATGGTAGTTAACTAAACTGATTAAAATGTTAATAGACCGTAAGTTTTAATAGCTCAAAATTAGTAAATTGCTATTGGATTTGTTAATAACCTATAGTTGTTTTTAAATATATATATATATACATACATATATAATATTAAAAAAATTTAAAAATTTCGGGCCCATAAGGAGATCGGGCCCTGGGCGGTCGCCCACCCCCCCCCCCTTAGGGCCCATGGCCACAGAACCACAAAAGGGCGGTGGACCGGCAACGGCCCCTGCTGTCGTGTCACCGTAGCCATGGCCACCACAACCGTCGCCATCGCCACCACCAACGCAATGGCCGAAGGCAGGCACCACCGGCTCATCCAATGCCATTACCCTTTCTCTCTTTAAAATCCCCAAATGCACAGAGGTCGATTGATATAGCAGAGCTTCATGAGACTTGTACACCATGCTTAACAGATTTGTACAACAAAAATTATTGTTCATCATGTTAGTGTTTAATAATAAGGTAAATTGTAACGATAAATTGTAATATTAACTCCAATTATTTAATGTCACATAATTAATTATTAATGTGACGTGAAAATAAGTAATATAACGCCTCTTTAGACCCCCAAGGGTTAGAAATATTTTCCATAGAGCCTACCACAAATATAAATCTCAATTGGAGGAGAATGTATCAAAAGAGTACATCGAATCTTTTATGATTTTATATGTTACCAAAGTTACTTAGAAAAAATGATAAAATACTAAATATGCTATGTTCAAATAATTCTATTGTTATATCTAAGATTATTGGATAGTTGAAAAGTATAATTTTTGTTTTAAAATCTTGACTCACTACCTTGATGTGTAAACCAAATGTCATCCCATCAATAATGGTCTAAACTTATGATGAAAAAAGTTTTGAATTTAATATGTAACTATAAAATGTATAAATATACTTCTACTGTACAGGGACAATAGTGTATTCGCACCAGGCTTGTCTGAAGTTTTGAACTTAATACTTATGATTTTTATATAAAAAATAACACAACAATAACTTTGGTAAATATCAAGTCCTATGATTTTTACCAATTAAACCAAGTCAAATCAAACAAATTAAGTCTCATCAGGTGTTTGTCACTATTCTAGTGATCATTTAATGAACTGATTTTTTTGAGACACAAAATAATGTGTGAGCCCCATGTACCAATAACTCAAGCAAATGAAATCAGCTTCATCTTAAACCTAGAAATAACAAACAACCTAGCAAATTTTGAGTCTCTCTTTTAAACCTTGCATCTAGCAGGGCCCATCTCAAGAGTCTTCAAAAATTTTTTGGAAATAAACCTCTATAATATAAAATCAGTAATCCGTATGTAGAAAATCTATAATACGACAATAATTGTTATATAAATAAACAAAAGTATTATAGCAAAATAATCTAACTTACTTACTTGAATAAATCGTCAGACTCTCCTAGCGTTGAAATGAGTTTAGACTAGATATATGGTAGTGGACTAAACTAATTAAAATGTTAACGGGCCCTAAGTTTCAATATATCAAAATAATTAACTTGCTATTGGGTTTGTTAATTAGTTTGTTAATAACCTATAGTTATTTTTAAAAATATATACATACATATATAATATAAAATTTTTAAAATATTTCAGGTCCCAGAGGAGATCGGACCCTGGGCGGTCGCCCACCCCCCCCTCCCCAGGGCCGCCCATGCATCTAGATTCACAGCCTGCCCATGCCCCTAGTCGGGCCTTCGTATAAGAAAAGATATTAGATTCATAGTAGACAATCCTCGTCGCTATAGTGAGTACATTTACTGATTAATGTTACCGAAACAATGACCATTTCCTTATACTTGCAATACTTCCTACTAAGGAGGAAGGTATCTATTTTAACGTCTCATATTCAATACTGAATTACTTTTTTTTCTTGGAATATCTTTCGACTTACTTCCCTACGCGAAGCTTCGTCACAAACCTAACACTCATGACAAGACTAAGACTAATAATGTTGTTACTTGTCACTAGGTAGACGTTTTGATTTTCATGCACATGTGAAGTTCCAAAACAAACACTACAGGTCTTGTGATGCAAAAAAGCTGAATAATTTTTCATTTAAACAAGTAGTTGGTGTGTCATAAATTCAATTGGATGTGAATTTGGGGTTTCTTATTAATTTTTTGATATAATATGTAAGTGGTTTGAAGTATTACATGATTGATGATATTGAATCAATTGTATGTTACATGATATATTATAAATGTTTTTTTTATTCACCGTAAGATAATCAGCTGTTTGTTTTGAAAATTGATATTGTTGATTAATCCGTGAATGCCAACAACATATATGAGCAGCTCGGTTATCAGTTCAATCAATTGATGATAACCAAGCATCGAAAATAATAATACCTACTTGTAGGGACGTGATCTTTGACGAAGATAATAATGTCGTAGTAATTCTCGACTTCTCGTTATGATATCTTGAGTTTGATGGATGATTAAGAGACAATTCTTGATTGGTGTTCTCCAGAGTTTTAAGATGATAATGATTGATCATTATGATGATTAGTTACAAACTCTATACATTCTCTCTATGTTAAAGTTAACCTAAAAGGAAATCTGAATTGTTCTCTTTGATATCAACACTTATACCATCTAGTGACATTTTTCGTTATAATTTTCATCCCAGATAAAGCATGTTCCTACAAACTAAACTAAACCAAACCGAACCGAACCAACTCCTTCAGCAACATTCTATTCAGACAAAACAACCGAACACGCGGCAAATATAGTAATGAAGTGGCAGTTAACTCATTCCATTCACATTCTCATACCTAAACCATTCTATTTTTAGTAATTCAATTCTTGCATTAAAAGGTGCAACTTACAAAGCCCATACATACATGAGTTCTTTTAAGGAAACTGAAGTAAAAGGTTATATGATATGATATGATACATCACAGATTCATATCAGAAGCAGGCTGATCTGGCTTGTTGGAGTTCCCTTGTTCCACTTTCACATCTGTTGCCGGCACTGGACCTGAATTTGAACCCTGACAATACATGTACACATGTTTTAAAACACTTCAAAGCCGATAGTTTAAGGCTCAAGGTGGAACGGGTGAGCCCATCGCCTATGCGCAAGGTGCTAAAGAGTATAAGAAGCCATTTTTAGATGTTTTATACTTGTTTCCAGCTGGTTAAGACTGGTTTTTGGCTAATTTGGCAAACAGGTTTTTTTCGCCTTGCAACACTAAAGGCAGATTTGGTGCGCCTCGCCTAGGTGCACACCTCTGGCGTCTATAACTAGTATGAATAATAATGATAATATTATAATAATTATACTACTTTGTGAAAATAGGTTTTCACCTTAATAGATATTTCAGCAAATGATGCATCCATCTCTCTTGTACTAGCATGTTCACCTTCCTGTATATCCTCCTGAAAACCCACACATACACAAGAGAAAGAGAGACATCAGTATGTATTTTTTTTTAAACAACACTCTAAGAGAAGGGGCTAATAGAAATTAAAATTGCCCTTAAGTGCGTGTTGTTGCAGCCGGTATGAAACCAATTATCCAAAATGGATTATTTGAGTCCACAATAACCATATAATAGCACAATTTGTTCATCCAAACAATAAAACATGATTCTTATGAGTTTAAGTCACAATAACTGGTAACCAATTCCAGAACACGACCCAAAAACCACTTTAGATCAGTTTAAAATCAAGAATTATTATAATCAAATGATAGAAGTGTCCCATGAAAATTCACTCATGCTAGCTAGGATCTCGTATCATGCTTCATTAACCTTGATTATAGTATTAAGGGAAGAGCAAGGGGGCTTTTAGTAGCAGGAAAGACAGAAAAATAAATTTTATTTTTAGAAAACTTAATTGCATAGATTATTCACATTGAATCTGATTTATAAATGGAACAAAAAAGATCATTGAAGTGCACATACCATGTCCTTAGGCTCAACATCATGCATTTCCCTTTTCACACGTCCAACAAAAGACTTGCTGCAAACAAATTTTTTTTTAAGGTGATAAAGGAATAAGTCAGCAAAACAAAATGGGAAACTATAAGAGAAATTTTTGTTTTTGAATGTGGAAAGGAGAAGCTACCCCTCATTTTCATCAACATCAGAATCATCTGATCTTCGATCGTCATCTTCTTGATCTTCATCCGCCTGAATAATTAACAATTACGCTTTTGTTAGCTTTTAATGAGAGAAAAATATAATTGTAATTTAGCAGCATGAAGAACCACATGTGTGCCCAATCAAAGTGCCTATTACCTCCGTTAACATTTGTTTAAGGACTACAAGTAATATACATTTTATACAAAGAAAACCAAAAATGAATAAAAGATATCTTAAACTGAAACCAGTTGGATAATGGACATGATTCATAGAATTCATTGCAGTAACTAAGGAACCAAAAGACAATTGACTTCTTCTATGATACGTCTAATTTGAAAACACCGAAGGATTTGTGGGTAAATTTAGGTTTCTGGTGCTTAGATTTGGTTGTTAATATTAAATATTTTCTAACAGGTTGTTGTATTACCAGTAAATTGGGCAAAAGAGAGTTGTTCGTGTCATTCTATATTTCCCTTTTAAGTTTAGACACTTCAACAAACATATGAAAGTAAAATGTAAACCAACAACTGCGGCTGTGTTTTCATTTATAGAAAAATATAAATTTGAATACCCTCTAGTACCACTAGGCCACATCTCATCATGAAATATCTATGTTCGAGTGCAGATATATCTGCACTCCACATAAAAGACAAAAACGGAGTAACAAACCTCAGGAAATTCTGTATCAGGAGGACGTTCTTGGAATTGCACGCTTGGAGCATGTTGAAGTTTAGAAAGATTATCAAGAAGCTTTGATCTTATTTCATCCAACAGCTGGCGGGAATTCTTATTTTCCATATTACTTGGAGCTACATGAAGAGTATAATCAGGACCAAAATACTCATAATACTCATGTTGAGGCATTTTGTCTTCGAGCTCAACCCCAAGTGCAACTCCAGTCTGCACAAATAAATGAAAAATCCATTATATTTAGTTTCAAGTCGCACTAATTACCATTTGCGTTAATATTTAATAGAATATAAGTTAATAAAAAGCTTTCCTAATCAGCTTTAAAAAGACTATAACATTCTTTCGATTGGTTCAGTTAAGTTGCCACTATCCACTTATAATTAAGCAGTTAATTAAATTCAAGTTTTGGTTTAGATTATCTGACTATTGTGGTTTAAAAATGCAATAATCAGTTTTTATATTTAGATGAACGTACTCTAATACTAAAATCAGATCATATACACAAATAATCAAGTAACCAGTTTGGGTAATAAAACAGCTTATTATAGTATCAAAACAAGGTAAGCAGATAAAAACAGTTTGACCCCTACTTCCATTTAATAAAGTACCAGTTTCTGAAATGTTTATATAAATGAGCTCTGCTACTGATTATTTGATCATCTAGCAACCACAACAAAAGGACTATTTACTTGGATTACCGACTTACTCTACTTTTAGTCTTATCTAAGAGACTTCTACTTGCACTTTTTTAACAAGTCTTGTTTGGTCATCTTATCTATTAATCCCTTAAAAAGTCAGAATCAATTAAACGAACAATTGAGTGATTGTTGCACAAACAACAAAAGAGCATGAAACACCACGTGTCACAATTCATCTATTACAACTGATTAACTAAATCTAATAATTCAAATCAAAGTAAATTAATAATCACCTCATAGCACCAGCAACGAACAATATTTTCATCCATTACAACCGATTAACTAAATCTACTCATTCAAATTAAAGTAAATTAATAATCACCTCATAGCACCAGCAACGAGCAACATTTCTAATTGTATAGCCTCCACCACCAAGCAATAGTAAGGGCACATTAAAAGATCTCATATACCTCACACATTCAGCATGACCTTTAATTGATAGATTAAAGCATCCTAATCTATCTCCTGATAAAGAATCTGCACCACATTGTAACACAACTGCACCAGGCCTAAAAACTTCCATAACTTTACCAATTATTGGCTTAAATAATGATTGGTAACTTTCATCATCGATGCCATCATCAAGAGGCACATTTAGGGAATAATACTTCCCTTTTGAATATCCAATATCTCTTATATCCCCTGTACCAGGAAAATAATCTCCAAATTTATGAAAAGAAACAGTCATGACCCTGTCGGTAGTGTAAAAGGCTTCCTCCACACCATCACCGTGATGAATGTCAATATCCACATATAGCACACGCTGCACCACATAAGCATACTTCCGAGTCAGATATGATTCGAATTATATTGATAATGGGTCAAACGTAAAATACTAGCTAAAAAATACAATGAGTCAAATGGGTACAGCAGGTCAAAGGTCACATAACATGTATTTAAATGCTTTGCTTACAACATCCTGAGTCACTTATCTAGGGATGTATACGTATACCATCAAAGTATTCAGAAGTTTTACTAAGGCAACCAAAATATTGGAACAAGTTTACACACCACCCAAGAATCGATTTGGTTTCATCTATGCGGATTCCGGCAGCAAAATTTGTCACAAAACTGTAAAATGAGAAAAGGCTTCTAAATATAAAATTTTGTTACATCTAGAGTCCTGAAATACAAATATGCCCCAGAATCTACACAGATGGACTGTCAAAACATAAACGAGTAAAGTTAAGCACATTTTTGACATTTTACAATTCTGGAAGACAAAGAAGTGACAAAAGCTATAAACCTAGGGGCATTTTTCATTTTAAAATAATCTGGTAAGTTTTTTTTTGTCAGAACCAGCATAAAGAAACTAAACTAATGCTTGGGTGGCCTCTATATTATTTTTATATTTGGATGGCATAACTGAAAATATAGACTGCTTGGTTGGCCTATGTACACATTATCCTTTTATATAAAAGGATCCATCTTATTATTTTTATAATATAGTTTTTGTAATCATATTTGGATACATACTTATGTACAGAATAAAAAAATGAACAAAAATGCGTCAAAGGGTAGCCCAGCCAGACCCGTGCCTGGCCCTTTAGAACCCTAAATAAAAAACTAACTGTTTTGACAATTTTGATTGTTACCCAACCCAACAGTATTTCCCCCTTCAAGCCGTAATAGTAACAGTTGACCAACCTGGTGCACTTTCAGAAGTTCAAGAATCGACAACACAATATCATTTACATAACAGAAACCAGATGCCTCGCATTTCTTAGCATGATGCAGCCCACCTGCCCAATTTATTGCAATATCACAATACTCATGGTTCAATTTAACTGCACCACCAACAGAACCACCTGCATATGTCTGACAAAAGGAGTATAAACCATCGAACACAGGGCAGTCTTCACCAACATTAAACCGTTTTAACTGTCTCAATTGATCTTGCTGTGTTTCGGGAGTGATGCCCCTTAAAAAAGAAACATAATCATCAGCATGAAACCTGCAAAGATCTTTGTCCCTAGCAGGAACGGGCTTTACAACGTGCATGTTTTGTAGTAGACCATAGTGAGCTAAGAGTGCATGTGTCATGCGAATTCTGTGTGGCTTCATTGGGTGACCTTGCCCATAATAGTAATTTCCAACTTCTGGGTCATAAAAGTAATAAACTTTTCTCTTCGATCCATCTGGCCCAGATGCTAAAGAATTGCCTCCAGTTTCCATCTAAATCTTAAAATGATAGCAAAATAAAGACAAAATCATTAACTAGCTAAGAAAAATCAAAGGCTTTGTAAAAAGAGAGAAACACTCAAAGCAAGTTACATGTAACTTATACTTAATCAGACAGCACATAATCAAGTTTTCTTACTTAATGAAAACCTTTAACTTCTACTTCCATACTTTTGGTCTATTACTCAAACAAAATTATAAAAGACAAACAAGATGAAGTGGAACTAAATGCGTACATAAACTTCAACTCATGAAACTAGAAAAAAAAATATATGTAAGAATTGTGAAGCAGTTAGCATAAACTACAAGCTAATCAAAACACTTTCTTGAGCTATCACCATATTTACAACCAAAATTATGAGTAGAAGCCTGTCCTCAAGTATTTAAAGTGTTAGTAATTTCTCATGACACAAAGTAACAAAAACATCAAGAAACCAGATTAGACAACCAAAATTGCAATCCAAATTCCACACACTCAAAATTGGTTCAATATAAAACCATATTTCTTCTATTTTTCCATCCTAAGTAACCTATAACCAGTTAAACTCAAAAGAGTAACCAAAACACCATCCAACCTAAAACAAAACTGTAAAAAAAAAAAAAAAAAACCTAAATAACCAATCAAGCGTTAAAACACCATAAAAATTAAGCAATAAGCAAATTTAAAACCCCTAAATGCTTAAATCACCTTCAGAATATCTACCTAAATGCAAGACCCCAAAGAACTTTAATAGGCAAAGCCTTAACAAACGTACAAAGAGACCCCTCTAAACCCCATAAATTCCCTTCAAATAACAATTTCTTCATCCCAAGCATGTACTTTCCTTCATCTAGATCTTAATTTCAACTACAAGCATAAAGCTAAAAAACCAATATGCCCTAACACAATTCAACGGTTCAGATCTACACGAAGAAATTGTTAGGGTAGACTGGCTTTTTTGATGGTTATTTCGCTTGATTCTTTTAGTTTGAAATTAAGATCTAGACGATGAAAACCACAAGCTTTTACTAAATTTAAAGGGGTCTCTTTGTACTTTTGTTAATGCTACTTGTTCATCGATACCCACATTCCTAATCAGTTTCAATCCTCCAAATGTCTTAAGCATTCAACACAATTTTACGAAACACACTCGATCCATCCCAACTTATAACATAGACATAAAGTCACTTCCATAAACACACATATCCAACATCTAACACAATCTTTCTTCCTAAAGAGTAACTAACACATGGTTCATTGACTTTATATTTCTCTGACAACATGTAAACTGAAATTACAATTTACAAACCAAACAAGAATTGCACCAAATTTATACCACCATGTCAAAATCAAATCTTTTACTTTAACGCTTATGTATTGGGATGTTAAACTAACTCTAACCATTACAGATCAACAACAAGTGATGAAAGCAACAAGCTGCATAAAGAACGAAATAATACTATCAAAAATAAAAAAATTTACCCAACAACACAACAGTAGCACCGAAGATAACAAAAGGGTATTTACAAGTACGAAAATCGTAAACCAATAAACCATAACAACAGTTTGCAAATCAAACAATTATAAAAATAAAAAAAAGAAAACAATTAACCTAATCGAACAACTACAAAAAGCAAATGAATTGAAGTTTAGTTGATAATAATAATAATATTATTATTATTATTACCTGTGGAAGCAATGGAATGATGTGGTAGATCGATGAATTGGAGAACAAAACGCAGGTCGATTTGGGAATGAAGATGGAAGATGAAGGTAGTGATGATGGAACTAAATATAGGGTTTTTGTGGGAGGGGTAGTTTGGTAATCTTACAATTATTTTTTGAAGTTCTACCATATGGTGGATTTTAAAAGAACATGAAATTAAATTAAAAGAAATTAAACTTGCTCTCACTTTTATTTAAGATGCTACGATCCAATACTCAAAAGTGATTTATTACAAGTCATTTATTTTTAATAATATCTAATCTAAAGTGTATATATACGGATGAAAGAATGATGTATATGTTACTTTATAAAAACTTTAAGACATTTAATACAATTTTTAAGCATAAGATGCATATGTGTTATACAATTTTTCTATTTGCCCCTGTTTAAAAAAATTCTATAATTAATACATTATTTAATTATGTGAGATTAATATTTTATATATAATATTTATATATTTATATTTAACTTTATATGTACTTATATATTTTTTTTACTATATATTATTTAAATTAATTATTATGTTATTAGAATACTTAAGTATATAGTTACTAAAAATTGTAATAAATAACTTCTAGGGCATTTTGGCTATATAATAATTTAGTATTTATGACTTAATTTGTTAGTTAACAGCATATTATTCATTATTCAATAAGTTTTAAATAGAAATACAATAATAATAATAATAATAATAATAATAATAATAATAATAATAATAATAATAATAATAATAATAATAATAATAATAATAATAATAATAATAATAATAATAATAATAATAATAATAATAATAACAATAATAATAATAATAATAATACTTGGTAATTTAATAACTTTAGTATTTATAATTAAATTTGATAGTTAATGACATATTTTATATACTACAAAAAGCAAATAAACGGTGCCCAACAACGGTTTAATGGTGTTTACCTTTTTTTCTTGCCACGTATTCTCTTCATTCTCCTTACTAATACCCGCACTTTTCCATTTACTTCGTTCCTTCTTCCCTCTTCTTTTCTACTTTGCCTTCTTCTTCAACCGCCTAATCTTTCTATTTGCTTCTCGATTATTCTCCTTTCAGTTTCTACATCCATTTTGGCAAAGATTATTGCACCATTAGGGTTTCATTCACTATCACCACCGTTTACATTACATATTGGGTTGTTTCGAATTGGGGATTACGAATAATATTAAGATTAAGAATCAGTAAGCCATTTCCTTTATTCATTTACCACTAAGTCTATCTCTCCCCTAATACTCAATGTTGATAGAACAACGGTTTTTAAATCTTTTTTCTTTGAATATCTCTGAATGTTAGCGATTCCAGATTCTACCCCTAAGGATTTATTACATTCACGTGAAAGTTAGTGTTTTTTTTCTTTCTAAAAGTCTTTGATTATTAGTGATTCTGTAATTGCTTACTATTTCATGTATTATGTAGGAGACACCTGTTGTGTAAAATTATTAATATTTGTTAATGTTGTTGAAATGATTCAATGGAGATATGTGTGGTTATTAGATTGTTGTACTTTTTTAATTATAAGGATTTAGGATATCGTGTGCACATATATATCAAATATTAAACTTGATACAAGTTTAAATAATGAACCACATTGGGTTGTTATGAATTGAATTAGGGTAAGAACTAAGAATTCATAAGCCATCTCTATTATTTATATAAAACTGGGATTAGTTAAATTCCTAATGCTAATAACTTTATAATAGTCAACATTAACATATATGTATTATAATAATAATACAATAACACAGAATCTTCAAAATCTTCCTTAGAAGCAGAGGTGTGTTAACTGCAATTGTTTAGTATTGTGTTCACATGTTAATGCCTTTTTTGTTAGATTTTGTACTCCAATGAATTGATGATCTAATTTTGATGTTGATTTACTTGAACTTTCATTTTTCTTGAAGTTTGCAGTTTATAGGACTCAAACCAGTGAAATTAGGAAATATTAAGATTTTGTGTTGTATTGGAAGTAATTTTGAGGACAATGTGCATTCTCTTTTAGAAGGGATTTATATTGCATATCTAGCCCGTAACCGCCCTATCTCGCCCGACGATGACGACGACGACGACGAGAACTTAAAAAGTTTGCATTTCTCATTACTGTGTTATTAAAAAATTATCATTTTAAAAACACAATGCATATCACAATTGTCAAAATTAGACACAATGAGTAACACAATGACCAGCTTAGACTCGATAATTAACAATAAACACAATGAGCTACTTGACGAGGATTATACAATGACATGATCAGGATGACATAGTGAACTAAAAACGTAAAAAAAATTACAGTGAGCTATTTGAAAATCGTCATTTTAAAAAACACAATGCATAACACAACAGTTAACACTACACACAATGGGTAACACAATAAGCAACACTATACTCGATAATTAGCAGTAGACACAATGAGCTGCTTGACGAGAACGACACAATTATCTTATCAAGATTACATAATACACTAGAAAAAACATAAAAAATTACATTTTCAAGATTGTGTTATTTGAAAATCACCACTTTAAAAAACACAATGGTTAACATTAGACACAACGGATAAAACAATGACTAGCATTAGACTCGATGATTATTAATAGACACAATAAGCTGCTTGATGATAATTACACAATGGTCTGATCAGGATTACACAATGAACTGGAAAAATATAAAAAAATTACATTATTAGCATTATGTTATTTGAAAATTATCATTTAAACACAACGCATAACAAAATGTTCAATATTAGCCACAATGATCTATAAATATTATATAGTGACCGGATATTACACAATTAGCTAACGAATATTACACAATAATCTGAAATAACATGAAAAAAAACTTCGTTATTTATGTACCAAAATTATAGGCGTTTTAAAGATTAAAAAACGCTTGTTTTCATGTTGTAATTAAAAAAAAAGATTGTATGTAAAAGTTACGCACATTTAAAACTAATGTGTAACTTGAAAATATTGTTAAGACTAAAATACCCTTGGCTCTTGAATCTAAAATTTCAATTATTTATTATTATATCATCAAATTTTCTTAGTGATTGGATCTAAGATCTAATGAATAGTAATCTTTCTCACACTTTTTAATTTTTCTTCTCTTTTTACAATAACCTCAACCTAATAATAATAATAATAATAATAATTTGTTATTTAATAATTTTAGTATTTATAACTACATTTGTTAGTTAATGACATAGTATTTAATATGTTTTAAATAATAATAATTATAATAATAATAATGTAATTAGAATAATAATAATAATAATAATAATAATAATAATAATAATAATAATAACATTGTGTATTCTATTATTTATAATTTAATAGTGTGTTTTTGTCATGTTTTGTATATGTAACAATTTGATAGTAAGGTACTAGTAATTATAATATAATGCTCCCGCATTTCATAAAAGTTTATATTCGAATGTTTTTAAGGTATTCGATTTAATTGATATCCACAATCTATAAAATACCATGTTTAGTATCAATATCATGACGGTATAATTATGAATCGCTAAAACATGTGTAGATATCTACGAGAATCCTAGTTCACCAAAACCAAAATAACCTTAAAAACTATAATTACGATGCTCTCGAACACGATCAAAATCAAACGGCAGCAAAGTGCGAGTATAATATGCTAGTGTGTGTGTTTGTGTGTATAAGGTGGTTCAACTGAAAACCAAAATCAAAATGCATATCAATATATTCATTTGTAGTAAAAAATTAGTATATATAAAAAAATTGGATTCCAAGATCTCAAAATAGTCATCACATGCAAACAAAATATATGATAAAAACATAACGAGTAAAAATATTTTCAATACGAGGGATTTTTCTATGAATGATTGATCTAATACAAATGGCGATTTATCAATTGATTTAAGAAAGAGATGGAGAGGAAAAAATCAAGGGATTTGAATTGGAAAATTAGATAATTACCATAAATAATGAGTTGAGAATTTACTCAAGTTTTCTTTTAACAATTAAATATATAAATTAATTATAAATTATGTGATTGTTGTATATTAGTTTTCTTGGTTTTCTATTAAAATGATAGGGGGAGGGGTTCAAGAGAAAGCCTTATTTTAGGAGAAAACCAAGAAAACCACATTTTGACCATTGATCAATCTTAATCAATGGTTAAGATTAACAATGGCAGTTTTGTAAATGTCATATTTTTTTTAATAAATTGGGGCATAATAAGAAAACTAGATATATTAAATTTTGGAAACCCCCAAGGTCATTAAACAAATCCAATAAAATTCTTATAATCTCTCTCTTGCCTTATTATTCTTTCTTTTCTCGTATAATCTAATTAATATAAAACTAATTGTATCTTTTATTGGTATAATTTCAAAAATATCAAAGGAGGAATAATACTAATAAAAACACCCGCTAACAAGAGCATGCAACTGATCAACATATTCGATACATATATGTAAGCGTGTACAAAATCATTTATGTGTATGTAGCCCATATACAATATGATAAGAAACAATCAGATTACTAATATTCAATATATAAGGTTACATATACGTAGTACCTAAAAAAACTCTATGTTAATAAAATCTTTGAAATAGTAGGGTAACATGTAACAATAGCGTTACATATTTGTGCCAACAGTGTTACGTATATGTAACATCACGTTACATATTTGTAATTGAAGTATGTTTATGTATCAACTTCATTACATATTCATAAAACAACGTTACCCATACATAAAAAATAGTGTTACGTATATGTAACAGTTTTGCTAGTTAAATGAAACATCAGTTTTGCAGCAGTGTTACGTATATGTAATAGTACTGTTATATGTATGTAAGAACATGTTTTCATCTTGTTTATTTTGTTCTTTGTGTTTGCCATGTTCTTCATGTTTTAAACCGGATTTTTTGTTAATTGCTCGACCTACCATTATGTTCGATGCTTTGTAAACTATGATCCATCATCGTTGTCGTCATCTTCAAGTTCATCATCCATTTCATTTTGTGTTCATCATCATCGTTGTGTAATCACTATAAAAATACGAATAACCTAGATTTAAAATCCATCAAATAACATAATCAAACCTTGACCTTGTAGTAATCAAACCATCAAATGGAAAAATTCCAAAATCCATAAAATTTGTTAGGGTTAAGATTGATTATAGCAAAATATATACTTGGTTGCGATGTCAATTGAAATATAACAAGTTTAGATTACAGATGGAGAAATTAAACATGGTTTTGATTAAGCACTTTGATGTTAAGCTCTACTTGGATGATGATGATGAGTGGTGATGATGACGATGATGATGATATAGGTTGGAAAGACAAGACCTTGAAAATCATACGAATTGAGATCTTATATGAACTGAGATTTGATATATGTATATAAATTAGAAAGAAACTAAAAGAATTAAATTAATATAAATTGTTACAAAAAATAATAGTGTGTCAATTTTACAAGTATACCCTTTTACCAATAAAAGTAAAAAAAATATTACAAATTATATGATTGGTATATATAGTGTATATATATATATATGTATATATAGGGTAGTGTTATTTTTGAAAAAACATATTTTTTTGTAAAAACTTTAGGAACCAATATAAGCCACATATTTCTTATCACATGCAAGTCACATGCTAGTATTGATATACTTTTTCTAAAAAATCACCCTCCCGTTATTTACACATGTGTAAATCTAGTTATACATATGTGTAAATCCGGTTTCACACATGTGTAAATCTGGTATTACACATGTGTAAATCCGGTATTACACATGTGTAATACCAATTTCGTAATAAAAATGAGTATTTTATTTATTATTTTTTTATTTTTTTATGAAAGAGGGAAACAAGAGAAACTTTTGTGGGTATTTATTTTTTATATTTTTATGTTATTGTTTTTATATTTTTATTAAGTTTTTATTATTTATCATTTTGTCATTGAAAACTGGTGGCTCGCATTGATTACTAGAGTTTCACACAAAAAAGTTCTCATTTGATCCATCCCTATATGTATATAATATGATCAAAATAATATATAAATTATACAAATGTCTCCTACACTTTTTGAATAGTTTTCGGTCACTAATTATATATTACGTCTAATTTACTCAAATTTAGATTTTAAAGGTTTTAAGAGACTATGTGTTGAAATGATGAATTTTGAGTAAACTTGAGATTGACAAGTGGGCAAAGGTTATTCAATAAAATCAAATGTAAATTTGAGATTTAGAATATTAAACAAAATAAAAAAAGTTTTATTCAATATTGAATCATATGGATTAGAAGTGTAGTTTAATCAATATTAAAAATTATTTTATTCAACTTTTATTTATTAAATCATTTAGACAATTTATAATAAAATAAAGTTTTATAAATGTATAAAGTTTTATTTGTCATTTATGAGTTTTAAGTATTACATTGGGATAAATAATTAAATTTCAAAGTTAAATAAACTTATAAAATTTGGATATTAATTATGAGATTTTAATTAATCATAATAAATATTTAGATGGCAAAGTTTTGTAAGACTTATAAGTTTTATTAAAGATTTTTATAAAAATAATTTGACTATTTATAAATTAGGTTTTATAAGTCAAGGAGTTAAAATATAATTCCTTGAAAGTTAATTAAAAACTTTTTACATAAATTATTAACCTCTTAAAAGTACAGGGGCTAAATCCGTAAATTTGTTTTACAACCCAACCCACTTTTCCCCACCATCGACCCCCTTCCTCCGGTCACTCTCCGACGAGCTCCAGCGACCCCTTCACACCCAAAGCACCCGATTAAAATGCAGTTAAACCGCACTAACACTCGCGGTTGCGTTATTCGAACTTAATACCTATTTCGATTCGTTTAATGTACTTGTTTAAACCTTCAATCGAAACCGAAACATTATATTCAAATCCCAAGTTGTTACACCTCAAATTCGATCAAATTAAATCAATTTATTGACCTGAAACATTCTTTCAATCATTATAGGTTCGAAAGCACACTTTATAGTGATTAAAACCGTGTTAA
The DNA here is from genome assembly GCA_025215565.1 of Flaveria ramosissima. Taxonomy (NCBI): domain Eukaryota; kingdom Viridiplantae; phylum Streptophyta; class Magnoliopsida; order Asterales; family Asteraceae; genus Flaveria; species Flaveria ramosissima. The sequence continues at coordinate 15,749,935 of CM046035.1, forward strand.
TACCCGCGGATCATACTCGAAACGCACAAATCAAATGCTATAGCTCAATTTATATGAAACAGATTCAATTGCCACTATATAATAGAGGGAAACATTTCTAATCAAACCTTTAAAGTTATCAAATATCTCAACTGAACTTACAAACCACACCCACACACCCTGTTCGAATTCATCTTCTTCGAACCTGCAACCCTTTCTAATTCCACATTCCGAGCAATTTTTATTACAATTAATAGAGGGCTATTGATCTTTATCATTCTTAGAAGCTTCCCCACTTACCAATTTGGAGTATCAACATCTCAATCTCCCAAATTGATTTCTCAATCAACCGCGGCCTTGTTTCATCTTTTATCAACGAATCGACATCAATCCAAGTAATTCTACACGCACACACACTCGATTTACTATGGGTAACAAAAGTCCTATGTTTAATTCGAGTATCAACATCGATTTCTTGTCCAATTGAATCAATCTATAACTAGGGTTCTTGGGAGATTGGGGATTTCTTTAACTTTAGTTTTTATAATTTTTGTTTCGAAACTAGAACAGATCATGGGCTTTTGGCCCAACGCTAAATCGCAATGCTTATGTGTAGGGAACCCGGGCAGCCCCACATGTTTTTAAAAACTATATATATATATATATATATATATATATATATATATATATATATATATATATATATATATATATATATGAAGACATAAAACAGTTTCAATAAAGAGTGCAAACTTGATCTTACTTAACAATACATGTAAACACTCCTAACCTGCGCCATCCATGTTGTTTCATGCACAACCAAAGCAATGTAGTGTCAGGGTGTATGAAACTGCTTATTCAAAACAACTTATTGCAAACGTAGATAACGAGAGAAACAATCACAAAGACCCGCAAAGCAGCTTAATTTCGTACCCAAACACAATTAATGATGAACATTACTAATAAGCAAATCCCAAACGCCCCCTAAACCACTATCAAATTTTCTTTTTCAGAACTTAAATATCAAAGGTTTGGTTTTACATTAAATACATGATGATACAGTAAATATAGTAGTCAGTTTATAATCTAACACAAGACATAACTATAATAAAGACAAAGCTAATTACAAATTTGTAAAGCTTTCCAATATCTCGAACAGGACGGATTTAAGTGAATTGCTTGAAGAACCCATCTTAACGGATTTTTCTGATAATGTTTTGTTCTTGATGCAGATTGCATACCATCATCCAAAGGTCCTAACAGCAAATGCATTTGAAGAAAGATCTCACTCGGCCTCATCTCTGCACATATGTCATCAACATGTTATAAGAAATTAAAAAACAGACAAAACTAAGGTGGCAATTTCAACCCATATACTTATGAATGGTCCATTCGGGTTCGGGTTATGTTATATGATCATATCTCTAACGGGTCAAACATGTAAAATAAAAGAGTAGCTAAAAAGGAAACATGTCAAAAGGGTCAAAAGGTTGCCCAAAGTGCATTTGTTTATGCAATATGAATACAACCAACTAAATTGCTTGCAACTTAAAAAATGCGTTTTCACTGTAATAATGCACATTTCATGATCACATTCATCTCCTTAATAATTTATAACAAAATGGACAATATGGATTTGTGTCAATTGTCAAACAAAGCATTTATTCACGATAAGCAATTAAGCTATCTACATAAGGTCTAAAGCAACCCTATGCTAAAATTTTATCAAACTGTTACTATGAATTTCTTGTAATCATATCTTTTGTAATTATAGGTTGATTCTAGGACTGATTTAGTGCTGATAATATGTTATTTATAGGCTGATTTCCAGGGATCACTACAGCTGTAAATACAAAATATCATCTAGTTATTACTTTCATTCTTTGTATAATTATTGTACCACCAATCCACACATCCGCAAAGGGAATAATCAAGTTGAACAATGTACTCTTCCTTCTTCCTTCTATATAGATTATCAACATCTGACTCTAATATTATTTATACTAGTCAGCCGGACCCACTTTGACCCGGTACCGAGCCCTCCCAAGCCTATCAGTCTTTCCACCTCTACGGAAACATCAGCATCCAAAAGAAAAACTCTAACTAAAGAAAAGGCAAACCTGGAGGCCAAGTTGACCATTCAAGCTGAAGGTATCGTTCCCATTGACCTTTGTATCCAAGACTTGCCTCAGCTTGTGCTAGTAACAGTTGCAAGATAGGTAAGGGGGCCCCACAAGTTTCTCTAGCTTTCTTCAGACTCCCGATTGCAAGCAACAGGTAGTCTGAATTGCATTGTTGCCTAGCAAGTTCCATACATATGGCACCTGTATCCGACCATAAGATTGTTAAGAGGTGGCAATTTCAACCAGAAATAGGTTGGTTCAGTTTATTTTTATCATTAATGGGTCAAACAGGTGAGCCTTAGAATACAAATTCAAAGGAATTGTTAAAACAAAGGTTTGCCCAGTGTGTATATTTTATGCACAAAACTTCCTAAATTAGATTATTAGTGAACTATTACAAATCCTGTAATCCTACCTTACAACTTAAGTATTTGTAAGCAAATGGAGAACAAGTGTTTTAGGTCAAACTTACCCACACCAAGACCCACACCAAGGAAGTACATGTGTAAGGTCACACAGGTGAGAGAAAGAAAATTAGCTCAAAGTGGGTATTGAAAAAGAGGTCAAAAGTGGCCAAATGCAAATAAACATCCTATATCTTTATATTCACAAAATTATAATATAATTGTTTATTAAAATAATAAAACTCTTCATGTCAAACTTGACAAATTAAATAAAAAAAAAACTGATTTTTTAAAAGAGCTTAAGATCAGGCCAACCCAACCTGTACCTAGAAGTCCCAGTTAAGGTCAAACAGATGAGCTTTAAGAACATTTGCCCAAGAGGATACAGGGATCCAAAAGTTCAAACTGGTCAAAAGTTGCCCAGAACATATATTTATGCATAAAAGCCTCTTAATCATTTTTAACACAAAAAGCAGGCTATTGTTGAAATAAAGGAAATGATACTTCTGCCTAATTTGTATTCCTAAATCATCCTCCTATCAATACAATCTGGACATGTATCTACATCATTTTCTCTCTCCAAATCTAGCCTGATGGTTTTGACATGTGTCGCTATCTTTTAGGAGGATAGAAGAGAGTTCTAATCAGTACACTAAAAATGCAAGAACAGAGATAACACATCTCAACCTTTGATTAGATGTAACCAACGGGTATTATTCGACAATGGCAGTATTGTAAATAGTATGAAACGTTTGATTTTATGTTAAGGTGAGTGAGGGTATTGTTGTAAAACTGCAAATTTACGGTATTTAATTCAGAGATTCAGTAGCCAATAAACACCTAATTTGTTGTGATCGACTGTACTACCATCTCTCATCCAAAATTAAAATTTATACAAATTTCATCTTCATCTCTACACACGAAAGCTTGAAACCGATTATAGGGTTTTGAAAAATGTCAAACAATTGTTCAACCTACATTTTGATGAGAATCATGATTTATCATTTATTTAGGTTGAACACATGAAGGTATTTTACTTGTATGTAAACTTAAAAGTTTTTCTTTTCTCCTATTTTTTCTACATAATCCAGCTACTTTCCTCTCCCTCAAGAACACAATTGAAATACTATTTTTATTAACAATCTATAAACTATACTGAGGCGATTCTTAAAGATGTAGAAGAGTTCTATTAAGAATCCAACAATCTACAATATTCATATATACACTCTACACTTTCTTTAAAATCACCTACACATAGTATTAAAACACATACACATGGTATAAAAAAATATCATCACATGCACACAATATATGATCACCTACACATAATATGTAATAACATACATATGTATTTCCTTATGTGTAGGATTGTTAAACGATTGTGTAGGCAAAAATAAACCATGTAGGTTCTATGTGTGTGTAGTAAATGAGTATTATTCCATAAAACATTGATGAGATATCATACCTATAGTTTGAATTCAAAGTTTCGGTAAATAAGAACCCTTAAACTAATTACATTAAAAACATTAATACATTCCTGAAACTATAGGAGTTGACTATAGCATTAAGAAAATTAATATAATTATCCAAATGAATATTATAGCCTTATAAAAAAGTTTAATGACAATTAGAAAGAAAAAACTGTTTGCTGGATTTTGTTCTTTATGGTCTTGTGCACTTATGTATAGTTCTCAAATGAATTTCACCATAGGAGGACAAGTGAGAATAGAGCTTAGGAGGAAAGACACATCAACTAATTAAAACAAAAGTTGGACGGAAAGTGTTAAGTTTTAACTCAAAGTAATCCATAATAAAGAAGCACATGTTTTGATCTGTACCCATTTTGACCCAGCAACCCCCGGACCGGCCAAATTAGCCACCTCTAGTTTATAGAGTATAGTCGGTGATGAGACATACCATGACACAAAAATAGACAGCTTTCATGACCATTTAAAGAACAGGCTTGTGCAAACAAGTCTTCTGCACCAACAAAATCTCTATTGCAGACAGCAATCAAACCCTGAACTAATTTCAATATTGCCATCCAAACATTCCAAGAATACTTTATTTCCTTTGAACATTCCTCAAACTTCAATTCAATTATATTCCCGTTTGCTTCTTCTAGTCCATACCAACTTTCAATATACTTTAGGCAAATCAAACCAATATGATAATCTACTTTCAGATTCAAACATCTTGTGTACTCTTCAAGTAAACGGGGCCTATTATTTTCTGCAGCATAGGCACGGCATAATTGCAAGTGGGCAAAGAAAAGATACCCATCAGGGACAGAAATCTTTGAAGCATTATTAGCATGGTTTATGCAGCCAATTAGGTTTCCACTTTGCAAATTTATCTCAGAGGCACAAATAAAAAGTTGGAATTTTTTATAGTGACAGGATTCATCTGAAAGGGCCAAGTTTGTTAATCTTTCAAGTCCTATGCATATATGTTGAGGGTATCTCTCTTCACGGGCCTTCTGCATATAGTTGAGTAACAACAAGTATCTTGCATTTTTATTCCATGGTTCTTGATGGTACCACCTGTCACAAATTAATAGCAGCAATATAGAAGTATAACTGGAAGGAAATGACAAATCGGTGGCTAGATGGATGGATTAGTTAACCGGTTAATTTTAGTACGGGGCAAAAATATTAGGTTGGGTTGACGCACAAACATTCTTTTATCCATTTTGTTAAAATACAAATGATTAATGTGTTTTTAATATAATTACACAAAGGGCAAGTGTTGAAAAAAAATACTCTAGACAATCTCTTAAATTGTACATAAATTTCAGGACAGCATTTTCACAAGACTAATCCCTTAACTTTTGAAACGTCACAATGAAGTCCTTGAATTTTACTTTTACCAAAAAAATAAATTTATTCCTGATTAAACCCTTCAACTTTAGAGAGCTTTCAACCCAACCCATTTGATCAGTTTCCCTTTTGCCTATAATTTGACACGTTTGAGATAGAAACACAACCCAAATCAACCCGTACAAAAGTGGCCGGGTCAAAACTACCAACTCTAATAGATCACCGAATGGAGGTAGTCTCTCGCTTTTGAGATTAAATGGACTACCAACACGACTTCAACTAGTTTTTTTTTCCCTGAATTCAGATTCTTATGAGCATTTACAGAATCCAAAAGAACAATGAAGTGGAATGTAGTCCCTTTGACCTCAAAATTTTAGTGTAACTTATTTTTTCATGTAAACTTTCCTAAAGGACAAATATGTAGTAAAAATTATGATACTTTTGCAATAGTTTGAGTGATCCATGTTGATGTGGTGATTGGTCTCTACAAGTAGGAAATGAGTATTTATGATTTAAACTCCCTGTTGTATAGCAAGCAACTGCACTTGCACCAACAATTTCAGGTGCACGTTTTAGACCTTCTTCTTTGGAACCCTCTGCCGTGGTGCACCTCACAGTAAAGCATCTAGTAGACAAATGAGTATCTTTCCATTCATTACTAGATATTAATAAATATCCAAGAAGATTCCTGTTTGGCAACAAATTTGTGTAAGAAATTATTCCAGCAAAAATTCAAAACCAAATTAATAAAGTGACTACATAATCAGAACTTTACAAAGGAAGGGTGATTTACAAAATCAAGTTTATATGCAATGCTTCGGATCGCAACTTCCTCAAAAAATAGTCCATTTATAGATAAAGAAGAAATCTAGACAATTATTAGTTGCAAATAATTAATTGTTAGGTTGTAAATATAAAGTTATGCCGGATGGGCTCGTAGGGTTTACTCTTAGTTATGCTACCATTTCTATATATATTGTGTAATCCTTTCTACTACGAGCACAATCAATATAAGAAATTTCTCTTCTACTACCTCATATTAATAATTGAAAACTAGGGTTCGTATTTTTTATGAGTGTTTTTATTTAGAAAACCCAATAAGATTTTTTTTATTTCTCAACAAACCTCTCTAGAAAATTCCATTTAATTTTATTTGTAACAAGTTGGGTATAATTAACATCTATACTCCAACTTAAGGAGGAGTGTTAGTCGTATATATTATAATATGTTTAATTATTAGTTTATGGCCCATGGCTCCGAGGGGGTTACCCACTTGTACATATTTAAGGTTCTCCCTCTATTGTAGCGCATCACATATTCTCTCTCTCATTACATAGCTGAACTTTTTAGAGGTCAAAGTGTAACCAAGTAACAGAACATTAATCTTATGATTTGGTTTCAAAAGAGGCCCTCTTTTGTGAGGGACAATAGTATATATTAACTAAAAGCTAATTTTAAATTTGCAGGAGTAATGTTTGAAGATGTAAGATTGGACAGGTATTTTAATAAGTTATTAGTAATCACTAAAACCATCAATATGATTTACCTTAGCAAATAACTGTTAGGGTATTTATGTAGAGTTTTTCTAAGGTGATATATTCCATTTTGAATCCCCAGGCCATCCTTTGAGCTACTTTTTACCTGTAAAAAAAAATTACAAACTCATTGGCTGCCGAAGTTTGGAATGCTAAAACTAGGTAGAAAGTTTTGATCCATTACTTATGAATGTATCAATTTGTGTTACACTTTATCTCAAATGAGTCTAATGATTCATTGGCCAAATGTGTGAAATAAGTTTAGAGTTACCAAAAGTCTATCTTAATAGCATACAGCCTCTTAAGCTGATTTTTGAAGATTTAAATTAGTATTGTAATAGTACATACAACAAATGTACTTATACATGGGTAGATTTGTGTAGTATTTCATCTTAAATGAGTTTAGTGGTCCAACTAACAGAAACAGGTCACATGAGAAACAAGTTTAATGTTGCCAAAAGTCTATTTTAGTACATACAACCTCCTACATTGTTTTATTCCAAAAAAAAGATTATTATTGTAATAATAAGGTATCTGTAGTCACTATTAGGACGTCATGTATTTACTAGAAATGAAGCAGAATTGTTACTGGATCAACCCAACCAGACATGACTCATTTGATCCGTTGCCTGACAGAAAGAGCATATCATAACAGGTGAACCAGGGAGCATACCAATTTACTTAACGTTATCAGAAAATGCATTCCAGTAATATCATCATGACTTAGGAGTGAAGATCGACTACTTGAAACAACTGCCTCCAGCTGATTGCTTTGATCCAGAATATGTATAGCCGATACCACAAAACTAACTTTGGAACTTTCAAATAAACTCTTGGGCATTTTCAGAATGGTTGTAGTAACAGATTCTTGCCCAGATATATAATATAGCAATCTGCATATAAAACTTATGGACATAGAAACCAGGTTTGGTTCCAATGATTTAACACGTGCAGCTAAAATCCTCACTACAGACAAAGCCTGATCATTTTTGCCAAGTTTCCATGAAGATAAAGCATATATATGCAAACCTTCCCAATCAAGAACACCTTTATTCTTTAATTCTTCACATTCTAGTACGGCTTCATAAGCTTTGCCAGCCTGAATTAATGTAAAAAGAAGTTGATAAAACCTTAAAAATCGAGTTCGATAAGCTGTTAGTAGCAAGAAGAAATCACAAACTTGCAAAGATTAGAGCATAGGGTCGATTTTGAGTTGTGTTTTATTTCAAAGAGGTCAAATTATAATATTTACCTAAAGGGAAGGTTAATATAGCCAAAAGTTTGGTTTAATACATACTTACAAAGATTTAAACTATTACTGTAAGAATAGTCTTTGTAATCATAGATAATGCATTAATAAGTTCATATAAATTCTAAAAAGGGCTAATCACACAAAATAGCAATGAACTTCCTCCAATGTTTCATGAGGGTCATTAAAGTTTTTTTAAGTACCATTGAGGTCATTAAGGTGAAAAATGTATTATATTTGAGTATTTTTGTATAAGCTGACAAAAATACCCTTACATTCCATTTTAGCATTTTTATAACAAAATTGATTCATAGACCTAGACATGTGCCAAAAATATGCTTATGAACAAGATTTAGACACAGAAAATCAAAGGGAAAGATATTGAGAGAGAAAATGCCCAAGTCATGTGTCAAGCATTGAATGGATTAAGTCGGTGGTTATTTAGCCCTATCTCTCTACTGCTAATAATAGAAATACTAATAACAAAATTAATTTAAATTATCACTGTACAATACTTTTTATAGACAGTAAACAATACCAATAATTGTTTGAGGAGTATTTTGGTCATATTATTTTAAAAATAACCAAAAGCGAACACATTTTCTAACTTCAATGAGCCAACTGTAATAAAATCGCAACTGTACAAAAATAAATATAATGACCCCATGTTTCTATTTAAGTAATTAGCGCTTTATAACATGGGCAACAAGCGTTTGTGGGTCAATGCAACCCCTGAACTGTTCCGGCTTGTATTAAAAAAGGAACCTATTTCAAACAAAATCTATTATGACACGTAATAAAATCTGTAATCGTGCCCACTACTACTAGTTAATGAATTATGAAGAAAAAACAAAGAGAAGGCAAAGTACTACATACCTTACAGAATGACCTCGCCAAATTAATTGAAATATCAAGGAGTTTTTCAGTGTCACCAGAAGAAATGTTCACTGCACAACGTGCTAACCTAAACGAGGCTATGGCAGAGAGATAATCACCTCTTGCCTCACAAACAAGCCCAAGAAGATTGTGAGCTTCAGGATAATGGGGTGCATGATGCAAGGCTTGACGTATAGGCCCAAATACCTGTGAAAAATGATGGAAAAAGTATTTTATTAATATTTCTTAGTGTAACTGTGAGTGGGTAGGCAATTATAATAAAAGTTGACTACTACCTCGGAAGACGAAAGTTGACCAGAAAGCAGAGCAAGCTTTGCAAGACCGATTTGGAATTCTGGAAGCTGAACGATAATGTTGTAAATAAAATTCTTCAAAACTTACAATAGCCAAAAAGTTTTACTAAATTTCGAATATTTTTGCTATTAAGTTATGAAAGATTTTATTAGACTATATATTTTTGTATTATGCTATTGGAATATTTTTGTTATTTGAAAACATGTTATTTTCCAATACATAATATATTTTTTTAATTACTTGCGCATTTTTTCCCTCAAACCCACACTTTTTTTGCGCCTCACGCTTAGGCCCAAGCGAAGCCTAAGCACCTTGAGTGCGCCTATCACCTTGGATAACTATGTTTTACTAACAGAAAAGGGTACAATAATAAAACAAATTTGGTTAAAGGATTCAAGAATAGACGCATTAGATGATTTAAACTAACTTGTATCCAACCACGCTCACGCTTATACAAAATTGCAACATAACTTAAAATAAACTTTGCTTTTTATATACAAGTGTACTAGAAATGGCAATTTCAGTCCATTTTATAAATGCATCGGTTTGGTTTGGTTAATCTCAAATGAGTTGAATTAAAAAAATTGCTAACTAAGGGGCTGTTTGGCAGCCTCTTAATCAGCCTATTAATGGTTCAGATGTCTGAATGATTCAGCACTTAATGGTTCAGACTGTTTGTTTCGAGAGCAAATGTCTGAATGATTCAGACATTTGCCTCTGAATGGTTAAGCATTATACTAGTGCTGAATGGTTAAGAGGTCTAATGCTGAATGGTTAAGACCTCTTATCTGAACTGGTCAGACATTTGCATTTAAATAGTTAAACGATATACTAGCTCTTAATGGTTCAGACCTCTTAATGGTTCAGCACTTAATGGTTCAGACCTCTTATTGGTTCAGCACTTAATCATTCAGAAGTTGCCAAACAGCCCCTAAGAAGCTGGTCAAACGTGTTGAAAGAAGCTCAAAGGCTATTTTTAATGCATTCAACACCCTTTTCTTTTTTGTGTACAGATTTAGATTAAAACTCGTAGTACTGTTTTTTGCATCACAGGTAGCACACTGATCATTTATTAAAAAAAATAATAAATAAAAGTAAAAAACAGGTAAAAAATAATTGTGGGTCAACCTAAGCTGGCCCAGCCCTTTTTAACCCATAGAAAAAAATTAACCTGCTTTGACCCATTACTGTCGCATGTAGAAAAGAGGGAAAGAGAGAGAGAGAGAGATGAGGTCCCGTTTGATTCACAGAATTATCAGGAATTGGAATTGGAAAATTTTCCATCAAAAATCATGTTTGGTTGGTCAATGGATGGAATTGGAATTGGAAAATTTTCCTTCATTCATTGGAATTCACATTCCTTCCACTTACCCATGGAATGTTTAACAATTCAATGGAATGTTCAAAATTAAAATTCCAATTTCACTCAAAATTGATCAACCAAACACGTTATCAATTTTAACAAGATTCTAATTTCAATTCCATTTCCATTTCCAATTCCTTTGCAAAACATTCTGCGAACCAAACAACCCCAGAGAGAGAGAGAGAGAGAGAATACCGGTAGCATCTGCACAGCCCGTAAACAGCAATCATAGGCCTCGTCTGGCTTAAGCGCCCTGAAAAGAGCTTATTTTAATACAAGAAATGTTGCACTTACAAAAAGAGTTTACAAACACATCAACTTTCTTTTTTCTCTCCTATTTTCTCTTCATATGGGTGGTCCGTGTGAGTTCGTAAGACAAAGTTTGTAAACTTCTTTTGTAAATGTAGCATTACTCTTTAAATACATGCAGAAATCTGGGTCAAACAGAAACCGATCTAGGGCTGAGCCAAATCAGTAATGTTAATTTCATTTACTTTATTAAATCTATTAGGCAGGCCAAAATCAGGAAATTTAACTAGGGCAAGTCCATTAGGGATTTTTGGGCTCCCTGCCTAAAACTAGAGGTCTCCGTCTTTATGAATTTATCAAATTTCAATGTCAATAAATTCATTTATATTTTTTCCCTGTAATTCTATAATAATACAAATGCAAAGCATAATATTAGGTATATTCACACAAATCTGTATAAAGATAGAAGCTTGCCTAATGGACATATCAGCTGACATGCCAGCCCATGGTAATGCAAGAGACGGATCAATACTCCTGGCCCGATCAAATGCTTGCTGGGCCAACTTCTTTTCACCTTGTTTTCTGTAAAGCTGTAGAAGGTCATTAATTAGCCTTAACTCAGACAATGATAGCATACATATATAATGTCACTAAAATCCGGCTCTAGAGAACTCAAAAAAAAGAATCACTCTTTTTTCAGGAAATTTGAAGAAACAAAAGAATACCTTCCCCAGATATGCCCATGCAGAAGCTAATGATACATCCAACTGCAATGACCTGATAAAAGCATGTTGTTTCAACTCCACATGATGTGATAAGCATCCCAATGCAACCCAGAACTCATGATTGCAACACTCAAGTAATAATCCACCTAGGATCATTTTCTCAGGTAACTCCCTACACCCAAACAGAAATCATACTTAAAAGAAATGACAAACCCAAGGAATACATGAGTCGATCACTTTACAATACTCTAGAGGTGGCAAGACATGCCGCTATCATAATGAGCCAAAACAGGTTAAGGTTAAATTGCCCACTTTTAGTACAGGCGATGGGCAGGGTCCGGTGCCATGACACGCGTACACTTTTTTGTCAATTTCTTTATAAAATACTCCATCCCTAGATTACTGTCCACGTTATTACTTCAAATTGTCTTGATATTTATCTACTTCCAAAAACGGATAGATTTAGTATTCCTAATTTTTACCATTTTACCTTAATTACCCTTATCACTAAATCCTGGAATTTTTCAAAGAATTGGCATTCAAATGCAACAAGGAAAATTTTAGCATTCTCCAAATTAAAAACTACATTCATTGTACATATCTTAAATTTTGTTTATTTTTTGTCTACGTAGTAATTTGGGGACAGAGGGAGTACAGATAATGAATCTGTTGTTTATAATTGAATTAATAGTATTGCAATAATACTAATATACCAAGTCTTTAAATAAAACAAATTAGGAGACCATATGCCTTATAAACATATTTAGACTTTCAACCCATTTGTCCCATTCCCTTTGTAGAGGAATATATTTGATTGGTCAATCTGAGATAAACACAACCCAGTTCACTATAACGGGTTGAAACTGCCACCTTTTGAGGACTCACAAAAGTCAAAGTTTTTACCCTTGGTATCTATCACGTTTCTCAGCCTCCTTCAAAGAGTTTATGACATCTATAGTGATAGCAATATCTGTGTAGATGTTAGCTTGCCATGGAGTCAAATGTAGAGACTGTTGATAAGAGTGTTTGGCACTCAATGCAGCTGAAAAGCAGGTGTTTCTCCATGTAGTTATGGAAGCAGACAAAGCTTTTTTATCTGTTTGTAAGGCATGGTTTTCATCCATCCAGGGGAAACACTTTGCATAAGTAAGCTGAGACAGAAAGAATCAAACTGTATATAACATTATCTTTCGTAATGAGACTACACCCAAGAGTTATTATCTTTAGAAGCTAATAGAATAACCAAACAATAGAGGTGGTCAAATGGGGTGGAGGTCAAAACAGGTATGGATTTCATGCAGGTCAAGACGCTCCACGTCAGGTTGTATAAGTATTATACTACTATAGTACTATGACTCAAAACACATTTTTCTGTTCTTATAAATCTTTTAGGGATAATGTATTTGTAGGTCACCCTAGTCCCAAGTATTCAACAATTTCATCAAAGCTACTAATATATTGAAACTACTTCATAGATTGATACAAGGGTATTTTTGTCTATTCTAAATTTTTAAAGCCATCTATGTCAGTAGACATATAGAAAATACTCTATTGATAGAAAAAGGAACTTAGTTGTCTGCATTAACAGTACACTTTGCGCAACTTTCAAGTTTCAACACATTTAACACATTTCCTTTTCAGCTACTTTCACGTGTTCAGATATAAGCCAACTTTACCCATCTGACCCTTCATAAATAAGTAATAAGATATAACCTGAATCAAGCCATTCAATATTCATAAGTAAATAGTCAAAGTTGCCACCTCTACTACAAAACATATAAGCAAGGAAAGAGAAAAAATGAGTGAATAGCTAGATGAAAAAGGGCAAGGTACTTACATAACCAAGATAGGAAATTACATTTGGGAGGTTATTTGTACACAACAAAACGGTTTTGTTTGGACATTTATACACTCGAATACATGGATGGAAAAAACAACAGACAGTATAGTGAGGGTATTATGATGTAAATAGCAAATTATGCCGTGAGAAAATAACTCCCCTTACATCTACTATATGAAACAAGTTATCTTATCATAATAGTGTTCAAGAATTATATGATGAGGAAAAATAGATGCACTATCCAAATAGTTTGTAGTATAGGTATACCTGAATATCACCATGTAACTTCCACATGCATGAAATACTTTTGCCCAAACATGTACCAGCTTTTGCAACTTTTGATGCCTCCTACATATTTATAAAGATTTCAAAGACGCTTTTTAGGTGTCATATAATATTTAAACTTAATTTAAGAATCATTTTACCTCTAACACAGACGCTCCCCATCTGAATGCACCTGAACTTATACATTCCTTTGACAGCTCAAGAAGTGCACATCCTAGTCCATAGTGTGCAGCTAAATTTTTAGGTGATATTTGTAAAGCTTGTTGAAACAGCTCAACTCCCTTCACCCACATAGTTAGTTAGTGAACAGGTTGTGGGAGATGGTGTTCAGGTAGAAAGTGATTGTGTATGCTAGAAACGATTATAATATTATAGATACACAGAATCAGAAGAAGAATTTAAGATGTTATAAAACAGCTTGTGGGAGACGGTGTTAAGGTTTGCTTTTGCTGTTTGAAGTTAATAATCAGTTGCTTTAGCATTTGGCAAATTAGGATGGCTTAAAACGTAATACACAACATGAATCAAATGACAAAAAAATCCATTTTGCATGAGAAAAGGAGGTACTTTCTGTGATATGGGAGTGATAGATTCTAAAGTTCGGTATAAAGCACAAAGCATGCATGATCAGAATTTATTTTATCCTTGAGAATCAGTTCATGCAGCTAGTATGAAAGTACTTTTGTACAGTGATCGCTTGACCCCTGAATAAATAGTTCCAAAACATAAATCCAAAAACCCCTAGTGAAAATGAGTCAAAATGACCAAATGTTTGTATGCGCTGTTGATGTTAAAAGTTTTGACAATAAGTTGTTTGAGTGTTTGCCATATTCTACTTTTTACGAAATTAATACATGACAATGAATCCAATGACAAGAAAGGACATTTAATGTAAGAAAGGGAAATACTTTCTATGAAATGAGGGAATAAGTTTCTCAAATTAGGTTAAAACAGGGCACATTTAGATTGTATTTAATCTTTTGATAATCAGTTTTCTTGCAGCTATTAATAAACATAAAAATCTAAAAACTAAATGTCTGAGTCCTAAATAAACAGCTACTTAGTGTCAAAACACAGATCCAAACATGTGGTATAGATAAAGATACAAGTAGAATCATACAAGATTTACCTTTCGATGCGAACCAATCATCATGAAGACATATCCACTCTCGATCAAAGAAAAAATTCGCGATTCGTCCAACTCAATAGCTCGACCATAAGACTATTGAATAACAATAAGTTAACTTGTAACCAAAGAAAATGTATAATTCAGTTCAAAAGGTTACAAAATAAGGTATTGCAATGAACATATAGTCTGCTATATCAATAAAGTAAGCATACAAACATGAAACGGGAATTCCATTTTTCCAAGTTTTTCAAATGTAAACCATCAACTCTTTCCAAAAGATATATCCAAGATAATATACAAAGTCATAGTGCACAAATAGAAACCATAACTTCTGATCAAGTACCTTGATAGCTGCTGTGAACATACTTAATCGTTGATAGGCAAGACCCAAGGCCTAAAAGTAAAAGAAGAGAAATTGAGGGACTAACATGAGTAAACTACAAAAGTATGTGAAGTGAGAGAACCAACCTCCCATAAATCAGCAGATGTAGGATATCCTCTAATGGCATGCTGAAGGCTTTGAACTGCTTCAGACCATTTCTTCTGATGGACCTGCAAGAAGTAATTTATATAATATAAATATATATATATATAGTTATTCACAATACTGTTCGTATAAAGAGATATGTTTCTTTGTAAAAGTTATGTATACTAAGAGTCTGAGCCTAAGCTAAATATATAGAAGGAAAAAGACAAGCAGTTATAAAAGAACCTGTAGAAAACCTAGCCTACGAAATGCCCAAAATGCCCTAGGAGACTTCCCTGAAGCTTCACGACACACAGCAACCTCCAAACTCTCCTTTCCTTCTTTATCCAACAAATCACACATTGATTCCTGCCAACCAGAGACAAAGGGAGAAAACAACTGAGAATTAGGATTACTAGTTCCCAGTAAAATCAGGGAATAGCATTCCATGTGAGATACAGCATTAAACCTCACGAGCAAAAATGAATAAGATGTTGATTTAGCACCTTTATATGTACTCTATTTATTCTATAACACATGGTGAATATCAATTTGTAAACTCAGTTGTTATAATTATATACATTACTATCTACATGGATATTTAAGTTGGAGTTTAGTATACGTGACTATATCGGTGGGTAAACTTGGGTTAAGTTTTTTTTTTAAATAGAACATACAAGCTACGCGACCTTTGCCTGTTTGACACGGTTCAGTCGCCCATATTTCTTTATTTCGTTGGACATGTTGTAGATTAATTATCGTTTAAAGACAACCTGAATCGACACATTTCCATATTAATGGTTAATACTAATACTGCCACTAGATTATAGCTAAATCCTGCTTATCTTAATGAACAATTCTGTCCAAAACTAATCAGCTTGAATGGGTTGGAAACACTTTCCAACAAACAAAAAAAACTACACAAATGCTGCTATCAGAATATAAATTGAGGGGACATAAACAAATCAAGTTAACATACAAAGAGAAGTAAAAAAGCAGAAGAATGAAACTAACCCCGGATTCAGAATCTTGAGGAGAGAGAGCAAGAGCTCTCTGATAACACTTGAGAGCTCTTTGAGTATCAATTGAAACTTTGCTATAATAATGACCCAAATACCTAAAAGCATTAGCATCTTGCGGATTGAGCTTTGCCGCAATCACAAAATGCTCAGCTGCCTTTTGCTTTGATTCTTCATCACTCCGGTCCCACAAGAACAAACCCTGAATTCATTAGAAATATTATATTTGTCAAATAAGATCACGGAACTTATGTTATAATCTAGGGAGGTGAAAGACTATGTTACCAGATTGAAATGGGCAGATGGGTCATCTGGGTTGGTGGCTACAGTTTCACTCAACTGAATAAAAACAGAGTCATCTTGCCTGTCCTTTTCGTCATCCTAAACATAAATTTGAGAAGAAATAAGATATGGAAAATACCATACATCTTAAAGTTGACAAGTCTAGAGATATTAGGACACAAGATTATATTACAAAAACGGAAAGAAAAAATCTATAGAATAATCCCCCTTAATTAGTTGATTCTATTCAAAGTAGGCCCACATGAGCAAAAATAACAAATCATGTCAATTTAAGTCAATTCAACCAAAAGGTGAAAAGACGGCTTAATATTGGGGTAAGAATCTGAATGAGTTTATCACATATACAGTTTAAGAGGCACATTAACACAGCACCATAATGATCCCACCATTGAACACAGGTGATCAAAATAAGCTTATATAACATGACAGATACAATAGAATACCCTTATGAGTTCTGATACACAATTAATTAACATAATGCAGTTAACCAACTGTCACTTGCTCCAAACTCCAAATACAAACACAAACACAAGGAAAACAAACAATTCTCTTTCTGTTCATCAAGTAGACCATCAACAGAAACCTTAAAAATACACAAACAGACAAACACCAATCACAAGATCTTAATTAGGGTTTCAACTTCAAAGACCCAAATTCTCTCTGTTCACTAACTAAGGGTTGAAGGCTTTTTCAACCCTTTTTAACCTAGTTCTCTTTCTTTTTCTTGGCATTAGGGTTCTGTTACACAACATTAAGTGAAAGATTGAGTTAATTATCGTGATGAATATAGAAATTGAAAGTTCAACACTTGCCATTGAGGGTTTTAGGGCTTCGATCGAGTGTTCTACGGCGATGATGCGAACAACTTAAAGACTCCGATACGGCGGTGGACCGGCGGCCGGAGGCAACGGTGGAGGTGACGGAGATGCGGTGGCGAAGAGTGAAGGAGACGGAGGAGGAGAATCGTTCGAGTGTTTGACCCTTTGACCGTTTGAGACTGAACTCTCTCACTACCTGTGTTTGCATAAAATACATAAAGTTATTATTAGAGTTAACATTTTTTCGTATAAATGTATGCATTTCTTTCTACCTTTCAATATGTCTAAGATCTATGCATAGATGTGTTCATAATTTGATATTATTATTAGAGTTAACATTTTTTCGTATAAATGATGTGGATCTCGATCGTCATTCGTGTTTCTAGGGTTTATTCAAGTTTGTTAAGAAGGTGAGTTCTCGATTTTCATTTTCACTTGTTTTACATTGATTTGGGGCTAAATGCATACATGTTATAGTATGGATAAAGTTTGCATTTTTATGTGAGTTCCTACGCATGTATGTGTACATGTTATGTTCATAGTGTAAAACCTGATTGCAAAGGATAAAAAGAGTAAAGTTATGACGATAGAATGTTTCTGCATTAATAAGTGATCATGCATAGATGATGCAATCCAAGGCACATCTCGGGTGTTCATGCACAGATGACACCCCCCCCCCCCCCCCATAAATGTTGCTTTGTGTAACACTCGACCCGTCATTCTACATTTCTACCAATAGTGTTCGCTTTGCTCACGAGTAGCTCACGAGTTTGCTTTTGGTTGCTCGGGTGAAAACTTCCCGGGGATATCACCCATCCCTGGATTGCTGCCACTTAAGCACGCTTAACTGTGGAGTTTTCCTCTCATCCACAGCCAATACGCCCAAAACGTATTGATGATATTAGAGACTAGACATTCCTTATGAACCATGAATCTCTCCTGTTCACGGCCGGTGTGAGATTTTTATATAGGGTGTCACACCTTGCATAATTAAATGTTTACGCATAGATAGATAACTTGTGCGCAGATAAAACAATCTGATGTGGAGACTTATGCACAGATAGACAGCCATGCATAGATACTACATGTCCGACTTATATAGACCTTACATGCATAATGCCTCGTGACTTAGAAAGAAGGACCTCGTTACGTAGATAATATATTCATGTGTGGATGTTTATGTTGTGCTTGGATGATACAATGCCCATGCATAGATGTTTATGCTACTCGTTAATGTTACGATGCCATGTGTAGATGTTTATACCACGCACAGATGCAATTGTTTATACCCACGTGACATTATTCATGTAATGATGCAAAATGATAGAAAGTTTCTCATGTGTAGTTGATGCTTCTTCTTACGTAGATGCTTACTTATGCATAGATGTTGTAAAGATAAAATCTCATATCATGTTAAAGAGAAAGAGTTAAGGTATGAAATGTATCTATACTGCAATATAAAGCAAAACCTTAGGACACAAGTGTAATTTTACTAAGAAAAAAATTAAGACACCTAATACAACTTATTAAACATCAAATACAAGTGTTCTTTGCAATCATTTATATTTTGCCTCTCATTTAATAAACTTCTTTTAATTAATACATTACTTAAGGGCCCCGATATGTAGAATTTAAGAGGCCAAAATGAAGTTGAAAAATTAATTTGTATATTGTTTATTAGTTTGGAGGTAGTAAAGTATACAAAAAGAAGGAACTTTTACCTTGCATCTTCAACTGTGATTTTCAATGTAGTTTTGTTTGATTGAGTGCCATAGTCGGAAATATGTAATATAGTAAGTATGCAATATTTGTTAATGTAGTAAAGACGCTTACAAAATTTTCTATATGAAATTTCTGTGAATGGTAAGCAACCTATTAGGAATGGTTTCTCGTTGATTAGTGGTTCTAGATAGGGGTGTTCAAAATCGGATATCCAAAAATATGCGAAAATTTCGGATATTCAAAAATTTTGGGTCGTGGATTTCACTATTCGAATCCGAATTTTCAGATATCCTAACGAATGCCCAAATTCTTTAAAAAAAATATGCATTATTTAATATTTTTATAAAAAAAGTATTATTTTATCTCAAAAATGTTTTTGGATAACCAAAGTTTTTATAAAATATCCGAAATACCCAAAAGTATCTAAAATTTCCAATTAATATTTATTATTTAATAAATTTTATAAATTTCAGATAATTTGGATATCCGAATATCCTCAAAAACACTATTCGAATCCGAATTTCAAATATTCAAAATTTCAGATATATCAGCTTCAAATTTTCAAATATTTCGAATTTGGGTTCGGATACAGATATTTTTGAACAAGCCTATTATGGGTGTTTGACAAATCAAAAGTAGTAATTTTGAATGCTTTGTGATCAAGAGGAGTCAAAATTGTAATTTGATTAAAAAGAATGGTTACACAATGGGGGACAATATTCATGGAAGCTTCTACATTAACAAATTAATAATTCTTTTATACCATTATAACTTACGACAATTAAGCTTGCAAAGTATGTATGGTCTTGCATGTCAATGGTACCTTGAATAGAATCTCCTTATATGTATAATTAGCAAATGAAAGAAAATGAAATAAAGTGACATGAGAATAAAGTTAGCTTTTAAAATAAGGGAAAATATGCATCTTTTATATGAGATGGTAGCAATACTTGTTAGTTTTAGGCGAAACGGTATTTATTTTCTGTACACATGAAACTAATTGGTTTGCTAGAGTCGTTGTCTTTAAGTGTGTACAGTTGCTTGCAAGCCGTCATATACTTCTTGCCATGAGTGTAAAATGTTAACAAGTTGTCTGACATATAATAAATTTAAATGCACACATATGCAGTAAATCACGCGACTCTCAATTTATTCAAGGTTTGATTTCAATTTCTCTACAATCAACTTCACCAAAACATGCGCACCAAGTACATTAAACAATTTTTAATTTTACAAAAATCTAACAAAATTACCTAAGTCCATTTTAATGTTAACTAACTTCTAGCCAAAACTAAATGCAAAAATAAATGGTTAAAACCTCAAGTCAACCTCTGGCTACTGTCAACACTATTTTTCTTGAGGTAGTACAAACATGTGTGTCAAGCAATTTAGAATAATCTAGAAAAATTAACAAAAATCCATTATAATGTTAATTAGCTTATAGTAAAAATATAGGAAAATGATCTAAAGTCCATTTCGATGTTAACTAACTTCTCACCAAAGAATTGTGTTGAGATAAAATGGTTAAGACCTTGTTGTCAACAACTATGTTCTTGAGCAAACACACACACAACTATAACACCCTTTTTTTATAAAATCATACTTAACCATTGCCGAAATTAGGCCAAGGCTTTTTTATTTATTTTCTATTTCTCAATGAAGTACATTTCTCTCATCAGACATGCTACAATTTTAAACCCAATAGTATAACTCTAGTTCTTAAAATATTTTAACATGACCCGTTCTTTTGTTAAGCAATCCTTATGAACAACAAAGCGATTCAAAGTGTCAAGACTCTAACAATAACACACATGACTAAATTACACGATGTCTCGAAACCACTAAACTAGATCATCAAAGAAGTTAGTCTCCCAAAATACAATATATTGGTTATATGACCTACTCAAAAGAACTACACATTTAGTGAAATACAATATCACCAAAACCATATATTCATTGACTTGTTCTAGTGATCACTCCACTCATCCAAAATCTCCCTCATCGTGTGGTTACACTTAATCTATGACTGCCTTATTGGTCTACATGACGAAGCCACATCAATTAACATTCGCGTCAACCTACCAACACTTTATGTATAAAAGTGCACATTGAAAGCACCGTGGTTTTCTAAAAGTATTTTTTGTTGTAGCTTGGAGCAATTTTCATACTTGTTAGTACAAACCTATATTGTAACAATTTAATACAATTCCAACAATGAACAGTGACAATAATTAAATAGCTTCCATAGTAGTAATAATACAATCACTCAATATGCAACTAGAACTATCAAGTAGAAATAATACATTACCACTATGCAATTCCTATATTTTTCTCTTATATAAGTTGTAACTTGATATCTTGTATTTGAGATTCATTTCGTGACAAAAACTCATAGATACCATATGGCTCATTGAGGTTTTTACCAAATGTACTCATTCATATTCAACAATAAACATACAACTCAACACTTGTAAACATTCACACATTAATCACAAGGTATTCATAACCAAGAAAATCTGTTCCGGTACACAAAACACACCTTAAGGGCTAACTATTTTAATACTAAACATAAAGATCACACTTTACGAAGGAATGCAACTAAAAGACATCTGCAGGTTGCTATGGCCATGACTTACTATTATAATCTTATAATAAGATATGAGAGAGAATGAAATAAATTATTTTATTACTCTGGACTATTTAATTAGAACCACTAATGTTATATCTATTATTAAAAATCATTAGTGATTATTAGTCATTGGTCATCCAAGGGCTTTAACTCGAATTTATTTAATATAATAAAATGATTATTATATATGTATTTTTCTCATGTCATGTTTTCATGCAAAATATTTAAGGAAGAAAAGAAGTTTGAATCGAACGTAAATCCAACCGAACCTAACTTTGTGACCAATTAACAAACTTTGATGTGAAAGGTTCATTGAACTCACCAAACTTTCACTTGTTAATGCCAATACGTCAAATGTTTTGCCATAATCAATGCTAAATGGTGGGGATGAAATTTATTAACATTTGAAAATCATGAAAATATTTATTTTTATATATTTGTGCATTTATTTAAAATAAAAATTTATCTTTTACTCGTAAAACACGTATAATTGGTTCACATGTATGTTTTATATTTACACGTCAATATAAATGCTTTAAATTATAAAAATATGACCAATCTTTTGCTTTTTTAGTATTTACTTTTTACAAAAATAATAAATCAGATTTATATATTTCAGGACAAGGGTGGAGCTTTGTTGTCCGGCCCCCCCGGGCCCCCTTCGTTGTTCCGCATAATAGTGGAAAGTAATACGTATTTCGGTCGAAAAATTTCATACGTGTTGAGTCTCCCCCTCAATTTTCTCAAGCTCTGCGAAATTCGGTGACACAATTATCCGGCATTTATACAAGAAGAGTGACAACCATTTTCATAATTTATAGTATAACATTTTACAATGCGTTAACAGTAAAATACAAAAGCTTTGTGTCTCTAACGACTCTCTCCCTCTCCATTCCTAACACCATGACCACTCACTTTCACTACCACCAACTGACCAGTTCACGAAAAAAAGGCTATTGATATTTGATAGCGGACGTGAAGTTGGAACCGAATGGTGATGATGGTGGAAGCTCAGACAGAGGATTTTAGGTTAGGTTAAGGCTTGAATGTAATGGTGTGAGGGTGAAACCAATAAAGCCCAAACACTTCCATTCAACTTCATTTCGTGTAGATTAGATTCTATTCACCATCTCTTTTGATAATTACCCTAACCCTAAATATCTACGAGGCTTTTCATCCAACAGGTTATCTCCTCTATACGTATAATTCACATGTATATACATATACTTATGGCTTAAATATTCCTAATTTTGATGTTCTTCAATCATATCACGATCGGTAGCTTTTAAGCGTCATTGTTTATCTTAGCTTCTTCTCTGTGTTTAGGACTTTTTTAGGTTAGGAGATCGTTTGGGTTTAGTTGTTGCAGTTTGAGTCGATTACTATCTGTATTTTGATGCAAATCTTATTAAATTGGTGTCCTAATTTTGACAGTTACACAAGTTTCATATAACTGATAATTGATGCTGATGGACGGTAGAGTTTGATATTAGTAGTAAAATTAAGCAATCTTGTAAACTTATGTTAATTATAGATCGTTCTTATTTTAATTTCATGGTTATCTTGCATCAATTTTCTGTTTTCTGCTGCAATTGTTTGTCACTTACTGTTGCTATGGGGTTGTTGTTAAGTTTAAGGATTGTGTTTTTAGGGACTCAGATTGATGATTTTGCTACTGATGCTATAAGTTACTTTTGTTGGATGCTCAAGACCCAACAAAGAGATTCGAAGTGGTTAGAAGTTTGAGCAACACGTTTTGGTGATTAATTATTATAAATTGGAGTGATTATGGGCATCATTTTAATTATGTCCATTGTGTTATCCAAAAGATTCATGATGTTTGAATTGAATTGCAATCCATTCAAGGTCAACATTTCTGATTTCTTATGCACATATTTGGTTACCAATTGACTACCAATTGCACATTTCTGAATTCTGATTCAAACTACATTTAGATCTTTCTTTTTTAGCTGTAAGTTGATTTGAATTAACAATCGGGTTTTGGGGTTCATCCAACTTTTTAGGTTATTCTTTTTGTTTGGTTAATCAACTTTTATAACACAAATTAATGGTTTAGTCTATGTTTTGCAGGTCTTTGCTTTCAATAGTTGTCATGTGAGGCTACTCTATTCTAATTGTCAGCAGTATGGTAAGTTTATGAGTAATTTTGGGTTTGGGAAAAACCTACAATAGAAATCATAGTGTGTTTATAATTATATTGTTAGTCTCAATTCCGGTTAGTTCATCAAACTGGTATTGTATATTTGCAGGAAATTGTTTCATTATACTTATTTTTATCACCGCCTAATTTGACTCCAGCTAAATCAAAAGAGTTTGCAATGAACTCGCCATTCTTAAGGTGTGTTCATAGCATGATCATCTTGATTTCATGATAGTTGATTGAATGGTAATGTTGTAGTTGCGTTATTTTGTTCATGTATGATGGCCGTCTGCCTGTCTTCGTTTAAATTCTGCTATTATAAACATTAAATACTCAGCGAAAACGTGACGCTTCCTAACCGCGTAGCGCAGGGTATGAACGCTAATAGATCAGGTTACCCTGACGCAACGCGAGGGTGACCTACTAGTTCTTAACATATCACAAGTTACATTTTTCAGCTTCAAGCTCATGAACATTTTATTATAAGACTCGTTTTTAAACATAAAATATTGATCAAGTAGAATACTTGGTGATGAAATCTTTGATTAGTTGCATCAGTTGACATGCTGGTTCTAAATCTGGATTAATGGTGAAAAACCCATGTTGTTGGCCTTCAAATTCAACATATTTCACATCTTTCCCCCAATTTTTCAATCTCTCTGCATACTCCTTGGCTCTGTCTTTGAGTAGATCACTGCCACCACAAATCACCAAGATCGGATCTAGCTCAACGGGTTCAAGATCCACACTAACCGGTCCAAACGGGTTCACAAGAGGGTGGTCCATGGTGTCCCCCTCCGGGATCGATAACCTCCAGAACCTAACCAAAACTTCAAGTGTGAATTGACAATATATATATATCATAGAGCAAAAGTCTTTGGAAGTGTAAACGTGCTAAACCGTTTGTTAGCTACTAGAGATCAGTTTGTTAAAAGTTTGAAACGTGTTGAGTTTGAACAAGCTCAAGCCCCAACTCGACCCTAAACTAATAATCATTTAAGAAACAAGCTGGAGCCTGAGATTCACT
This sequence comes from Flaveria ramosissima, assembly GCA_025215565.1. Lineage (NCBI taxonomy): Eukaryota > Viridiplantae > Streptophyta > Magnoliopsida > Asterales > Asteraceae > Flaveria > Flaveria ramosissima. Next base: position 15,774,971 of record CM046035.1, read on the forward strand.
TACCGAACTTGTCTAAGCTAGCTAGACTAAAGCCCTAAACAAACCTATTATATATAAATATAATATTTGTGTTATATAATATATATATATAGAACTAATAATATAATATTCATAATTATGATAAAAACTCAAAACAATATATATTTTGTTTTACATAAAAATACAGATAATAATTAAACATTTAAAAAACAATCAGATCAGGCTTGAAAACTTTTTAACTCGTTGAACTCCAAAAAAGCAAAAGCTTTGGTAAATTAAACGAACCGAGCTCAAGCTTCGACAAACTTGAGCTCAGCTCGGTTCATTTACACATCTAATCGATAAAAAACTTTAAAAATACATTAAAAGACTTTATTAAAGTATGGTTATTTCATTTGCAATTTACTCTTGATCGCACATTCATATCCATAAGTTTGAAACAAAGAAAAAAAAAGTACCTATCAATAAGTTCCCAGTTCAAGAAAGCGTCTTTGGGCCCATGGGCCTCTGACTCGGTCAATCGGGTCCCACCAAAGAAGGGTGCCAACAGAACATAACCCCTAACCCGAACCGGTTCCAAGCTCTTCGAGCCGGCCCGTAACCGAACCGCCACATTATGAGCAATATTCCCACCAGCCGAGTCACCAGACACAAACACACGGCTAAAGTCAGCCGAGTCAACAAGCCACGGATCCGGCTCAGCTGCCACAGCCTGCCCCTGGAGCCACTTCATCGAGGCGAACCCATCCTCCACCGCCAACGGGAGGCGGTTCTCAGGGGCAAGCCGGTAGTCAGGAGCCACAACCACGGCTTGGAGAGCTAGCGCGAGCTTAAAACAATAGTTTTGGCAGTTGGGCCATGTTCGTGACCCAATGCAAAATCCACCTCCATGGATGTAATAAAAAACCGGCAGTTTTTTAGCCACAGGTACTGCCGGTTTATACATCCTTAGGTGGAGGTTATTGCATTGGTCAAACATGACGTCTTTCCACAGAACCGAGCCGTCATCAAGTACAGGGACTTGAAAGCTCGGTTCAGTGGACCGCCATATCGAGCCATCGTTGTAGACTTTGAGAACCCCTCGACAGTCATCGACCTCGTAACGCGCCATTTGTGTCATGTTTGGAGTAGGGAGATGGTGTGTGTGCTTTAAAGAACATTGATGGAGGTATAAAGAACAAGAAGAAAGACAATACAAGATGGTTTTGATCCTGTATATTTGTGTATGTCACTTAGTGATGATGTACTCATTCTTGATTTCATGACAAAAGTGAAAAGCTCATCAAGCCGGCCATTTTTGTTTTTTTATGCCCAAAAACAAATTTTGAATTAATTCAAACACCTACCAACTTTATTTACGTCCACTATTTTCAGAATCAGACCAGACAGAGAAACAATTCAGTTGAGTAGTTTTAACAACAGGTTACTGGTTGGACTGGTTAAACTGATGATCCAACTAGACGGTTGAACCGGATTGCAAAAAGTTATATTTTTACTTGTGAAATTCTCTAATTCATTTGCTATTTTATTAACGTTATAAATACATATGAAAAGATAACGTGTATGTATAATTTTCTAATTATTTATAACATTATCTGATTTTTAAAACCAATCATTGCAACACATGTTTAAAAGGCAGTTTGATGAGACGTCTCATTATGAAAAATATGGTTTACTAAAGCAGTCAACATGATAAAAAGATGCATGCCATTTGTTCATATAGAATGTTTTCACGATCGGATCAGACCAACAGAATCACATGCTTGAAAGGTCTAGTTAGCCTTTTAAATCGTTTTCGTATAAACCGGCCTATCAAATGAATGAACTAGACTAGTTAAACCAAATTTTAATGTTTTTATTTCTTTCTTTATATATATTCTTTTTAAAATCTCATTTACTAATTAAATGTAATACTTCAACTTCAAATTTTAAATATTGTTCAACTAATTTTAGTGTTTATAAGTCATTACAGTGTTTATAACATCATCCGGTTCTTAGTTAAGATTTAACCGATTTGATATCCAGTCCGGTTCCCGGTTACGAAAGCATCACCCCTATGTCCCAATAAATGGTTCCAAACTTGCTACAAACTAATTTTTCTTGACAAACTTTAAGTAAGCAATCCCAAACACATTGACTTTTTTACTGGTCAACAGTCAAACAGTCAACAGACATCTTCCATTGACCATCATCTTTAGGTCAATCAACTTCCAAAACAAAATGACAACAAAAACGAGTCCATTAAGAAAGAAAACAAGACAATGTTACAAATAGTCAAATACCATCTTTCCATTTGCCAAAACAATATACAAAAAACAAAACATTCTATCTACTATTTATAAACTTGCATATATAAAATATAAGTAAAGGAAAAAAAAACCCGCTACAAGTAACAAGTCAGCCGCGGTCAGAACATCAACCAGACGAAAACCACCACCGACACCTACAGCCCGGTTCATGTTTCAAGCTGTTGTTCAGTTTTGAACAGCAGCTTAAACCATAACCCGACGAGCAGGGGAAGGAACCGTCTCTCATCTAAACCAATGTTAAACCGATTAATGAGCCCGTTTTTGCTTATTCGCCTTCCAGAAGGTTAAAATGTGACCTAAAAATAAACCTACTTATTGTTTTTGGTGCATTTTTGAAACTTATACCTCTACATTGAACCAAAGTTCAAATTCTCCCATTTGAAAGGTGCAACCAGACCGATATCCGGGGCCCCACGAAGGAAAAGACACACGCATACACACACAGCGGCAATAGCAAGCATTGAGTGTATATAAGGGCGGTGAAGTAGCCCTTGTGAGCCCGGGACCCGCCTGGGGAAATTTGCAGCCACTTGTGCACATTTTGAACAGGTTTTTGGCTCTGTGGGGTCTCTTATTCTGAAACTTAGCTCTTGGTGGTTGTGGGTTCTTGTTTGGAGTTCTATTTCGTTTGGTATCCGTACTGATATTTGGTTGGCTATTCTGTCCGCAAGCTTACCAGCCACTAGTGTGTTGTATGAGTTGTTATTCCTCATTGACGCGTATGCAAATGGAGACAGCCCGTTTGCATCTAATGAAGAGTTCCAGCTCAACAGCCCGATCTGCACAGGTCAAAACGATCAACAAGCATCAGTTGTGAACTAATGAGTAGTTTTGGTGTGAGTCAGTTGTGAACTAATGATTTTAGCTATTTACTTTTGTATTATCCATTTGACAACCATAAATACAATATGTAATGCTGAGATCTTTTTTTAAAACGTCTTCCAAAAGGACAAGATCTTTCTTAGAAGAATGAGATCTTTTTAGAGAAATGACATTTCTTTTACTAAATACTAAAATAAATACCAAGGTATATGAGATAATGCTGGTATACCTCTTGTGGGTCATTTGTCAAAGCATCAACTAAATCATCTGAATCAGATGTGCAAGCCGCCAAATGCAATGGTGTGATGCCGCCAGGTCCTGCTAGGTTCGGCGGGAAAACATACTTTCTAGAAGTAGTTTGTGAATCTTGCACTGAATAATGTATGAGTAAATCAACCATATTCTTGCACCTTCTTTTAACAGCCCTGTTTAAAAGGTTAATCTCATGTAGCATCTCCAGTGATGCCGACTCATCTGTAATACCCGAGCTTTTATAAAGTAGAATTCCCAAAAGGGTTTTCACCAAAGCAACAAAATCTCTTTCTACTGAGAATACAAGCAGGAATTTGAATCTAGTGAGGCTATAACCGGAAAATCCTTCTTTTTTCTGGAATAGCCATCCGAGCTCATTTAAGAAGTGCAAGTTTTCTTTGATTGACTTCGTTTGACCGTTTATAAACTCAGCCTCGAGATGCCTCAATTCTTGGCAAAGAGTAGCGTCGGCTATTATTATAGGAAAACTGGTACCTCTTAACCCGTTCTCTATCTGTTCAAACAATTCAACATTCAATCTTGTGAGAAACTAAGATTCAAAAAGGTGGCCAATTATTATTCAAACATAAAAGACAGCAAGGTGTGTTGGATCAAGGCGGGCTGGTCGGCTAGACTGAAAAATTTAGTCCGTTGTTTTGGAATAAATTAGTGTTATTAGTTAAAATAGCAACACACTTTCATGCCTCTACCAATTATTGCCACATAGTTTAAAATTCCAAAAACAGTAACAAGCTTTCATTTTTTTTTACCAACTATAGCAACATAATTTCAGTTTTATCTCCAATAACCGCAATGTAATTTACCTTGTGGTTGCAATGGTGGGTAAAAAAATGACAGTATGTTGCTCTTCCTGAATATTTTCAAAATATGTGCAAGTGTGTTGCGATTCACACAATTATCCCAAAATAAAGAGCAAGCACATTGAATATGGTTACAAATGAATTCTATAGACAATAATAACCTTAAAATTGAAGCGACTTAGGAACTTTTGTTGTATGATTAGAAATACAGGTGAGGGCAACTTTTAAACCGTATGACTCGTTCCCTTTTTCGCTAATGTTTATAAGTGGTGCATTTGAGATTAAAATAACACAAACTGATCCATTCATAGTTAAATAGATCAAAATCGCCACCTCTCATAGAAGTAATATACCTCAATGAAACATCGACCAAGCGTACTAGGTGCACACACTTTGAAGCTGCATGTGCTTATTTCCTCATATGTAGATTCTTGATTGGCTGATTTTGTTGCTTCTTCCAATGTATATCCATCAGCATGTGTGCAATAGATTCTGCAACAATAACATAACATGAATATCCAGTATCCCATCTCTTTATGAACCAAAGATAAATACTATAACATACATATAGGGAAAGAAATACACACTTGGTGCCAGGTGTCCTTAAATTTCGGCCTCTAAGGATAAGAGAAGTCTCCTTTCCAGCCACAACAGCCAAAGGAGTGATGGATATTAACTGAGGGGAACTCCATGTTTTCACAGATTTAAACAAATAGACCTTCCCTGAAATATTGTAATATACAACAAATGTCAGATTTAAATGAAAAACAAAAGCTGGAAGTGAGAATTTTTACCCGTATACGGGTAAAAATTTCTCTAACAAGTCGAATGAGCAACTTAAAAAAAATCAACTAAAAAGGAAGATGAGTCCAACGTTGCAACAAGTGAATTCTGATGCTTACAAATTACATTCTCCTAGATTGTTATAAATATACTCAATTTTAATAAAGAAATACTTAACTATTTATAAAAATTATATTGAATACATTAACTATTTGTCAAAGTTCAAAAATGAAAAAATAAGTGTTAGTAAGAAAACTAATTATTATATCAATAATATAGTTTTTGAGATTTTGTAATATTATCATATATATTATTTATTTATGACTTTCAAAAAATGACAAAAAGATGTTAGTGGGTAAACCTACCCGACCCACCCCTTTTAGCCCATACTCAAAAGTTTCTTTAATGAGGTAACTTACCAAGAGCAATACCAATATTATTTTTAAATTTGCTATACCAATGTCAATGTCGCAAGTAGGGGTGTTCATTGGGTCGGTTTTGAGTTATTCAAATTTAAAAATTTTAAAACTAAAATACGATATAACTGAATCCAATTTGGAAGTTGAAAAACATATTTGGATTAGGAATTTGAAAACCATATTCAAATTCGAATTCGAATTTGGGTTGATCCCAATAACCTGAATTAGGAGGAAAGATAAGTGAAAATAACAAATAAATAATATATACAATAATAATAATTAATAAATAAATATATACAGATCCGATTTGCTATTCAAAAACCCAAGTTCAATTCACTGTTCAAATTTTGTTGGAATCAAATTTTGGGTTTTCCGAGTCCAACTCGGATAATGAACACCCTTAGTTGCCTGAAAATAATTTAATATTTTAACTATAATATAAGTTAAAGATAAGACAATAAATGACTAACCATCTTTATGTGATGCTATTTGCTTCTCGGTATGTGCTAAGAACCTTCCTGTTCCCCAAAAATCACTGCCGGAATCTCGCAAAAGAGAATTGATGTACTGAAGAAATTCTCCTTCAAGCTGCAATAAGAAAAAAGATTGCAAATACTCAGTAAGGCATATACGAAGGGATAGTTTATTGCTTCAATAATTAACTTACTTGATCCCAAGAAGATGATGGCATGGATAAATAAATTGAAAGAACTATACATCCAGGTCTTATGTATCCTTCCATCTCAGATGGACTCTGAGAAAGCCAATTATAGACCTGAAAATCAAGAAATCAAAACCAAGTTACTTAATCAGATAATCAGCTGTAATAAACACAAGTTTTAAAAAATAGTGGTTGGATGTCTTTATGTTAAGTCGTTAAAATCAAATGATCAGAAAATCGAGTGTGTAAACTCTTATTATTTGTGAAATTAACATAGAAGGAATAACCAAAAAGGACATTACTATGAAAAAAAATGTTTCATTTCGTTGAATGGGATTTACGAGAAGATTTGTACACAACACAAATTGATTTATAAACAAAAGGATTGCATGAGTTCGACATATTTACCCTGTGGCAGGGTAAATTTGTCGAATCCAATATTTCCTTTTGTACAAAATTAAATAGCTTTGTGTATAAAGCACCTCCGAATCTAATTAAGCCCTTACATAATCAATTATGTTACAGCTGGTATAAACTTTGACCCCTTAAATAAACAGATAATCGGAAGCAGGATTGTTAATGCAACAGTAAAACAAGTAATGGTGATCTCAAATCACAATTATCAGAAAAAACAGTTACAAAAGGCAAGTATTGATTCACCTGTGTACGCAGCGAACCAGGCAAATGACTTGGATCCTTGTCAAACAGTTTAAACAATATCCGTCCGGTGCGATCCTAAAACATACCACAATATTTAAAATCACATATACACACAAAATATGGAAGGAAAAAAAAAACCCTTCTAAGAATATCATATGAGTAACAACCTGAGGATCAGAATTCAAACTGGAAGGTGACTGATCTGATGATGAGGATGTATATCCAACTCGGTAAGGTGAACTCTGAATAGAAAGGTTATCAGTGCCGCCATTCGGCCCACCAAAAAGCTCAAGAGACATGGTCGTGCCTCCACTATGACCGCCACCGCTAGCTTTAACATTTACAGTAACCTCGCCACTAGTTGACAAACTCTCAGGCTTTGATCTCTCTCTTGAAGGTTTTGGCGGGAAAAACCTCTGCACGACAGGTGGCGAAGATGAAGGTGAGTGTTCTTCAGTTGGATTACTACTGTCAGATGAAAAATATTTTCTGCTTGATGGCAATTTTGGCAGGCTATCATTTTCAGGTGAAGAACTAAATAACTGTAACTGCAGCTGTAAGTTAACCGGCGTGTCAAGAACTTGACAATCTGAATCTTCACCACGAGACTGAAAACTAGTACTACTTCTTTCTCCAGAAAGAACCTCAGTCACTGGTTTCAGACCCATGGTTTGGTCAGGGTACCCAGATTTAGATTTATCAGCCTCGAGCCCGAGGTTTCTTTTTTGGGATAATGATTCAGTGCCAGAAAGAACACCAAGAAAGTCCATGGTTGATGAACCAGTTTTTCTGTTGACTTTTTGACTCTCAGAAGATGGTTTATCTTGGTCAACGTTAGTCAAGTTTCCGGGAACTGGCGGGATAGGTAAAGAGTTTATTTTGTTAAGAATTTGCATGAGTTGGTCTTTGTTTGGTAGTGGTGAAGAATTCCTGGTTACGTCGTCGATGTTTCCTGATATGTAACGAACCATAAATATCAGGTGCTCACGCTTTAATACATTAGATAAAAAGAAGGAACGGAGAGGGGATCTATTAGTAATAATACCTTGGGCACGAGCTAAAACAGTTAGTAAATTAACAATATCCATATTTCCGTTGATATTTTTATTTTCATTTCCAGGGAGTAATAAATTTGAAGCAACATCGTCTGGTTGAGTTTTTCTTCTTCGCCTATTGTGGCCAGCTAGCCTACGCCTACAGCTCCGTTTTCCCTCATCAAACTCGGAAAGAGGGTGAAACCTAAAATGAAATATTGCAAATAAAGTTAGTTAAAAACAATATATGGCTCATGTATCAATTCATTACCATGTCACAAATTACCCCTGAAAAAAAGCAGAGATGCAAGCTATACATCTAAGGCAACATAGGGAATGTTTATACGCATGTTTTGAATGTGATTATGTGATACTGAATGATCAGAATCAGACGGTAGAAGGAAGTGTTTTGTTATGTTGTGTTTCTTAAAAAGTTCTAATAGTTAGTAACCAAATGATTGGATGTTTGAAAAATTCTGTTGTTTGAGGAGTTAATAAATTATATAACCAAAAATGAGGAATGCTTTGTGAAACAGACATAGAAGTCATTCAAATTAGGTTAAAAGAAAGTTATGAAGTTGATTATTTGAACCCTAAACATTTACATAACTGAAAGCAGCATATCAGAGCTACAAAACACATATTCAAACATCCCCTTACAAGTAAAGATGCAACTGTAAGTTTTAATATTAACTACTCAATGAATGACAATTTATGGATATTGGAAATCTAATTGTAAATTAAGGCATTAAACCACAAACCTGCTGCACTGTTGACAAAATCTTTGCATTTGTTTTCCAACCAAGGCCTTTCCAGCTTTACTATGAACCTCACAAACCTTGTGGCGGCGATGATAATCTTTAGCAGCTGATAGATCTTCCTTGCAGCTGTCAACTTGACACATTGGATAATTGCCACCACCACCCCCACTGCCTGGCGATCCAGATCGGACCCTCTTATTAGGCCTTGTGACCACCTCCTCACCGGAGACCAAACCACCACCACCGAGTTTTAACAAGAGCCCTGCATCTTCTTCTACTTGACCAACTGGGCTCTTCTTTAAAACATCAGAATTAACAGTATGATTAACAAACTGATGTTGTTGTTGTTGTTGTTGTTGTTGTTGCTGCTGCTTTTCTTGTTCTCTAGAAATCTCCATCATATCCAAGGGTTTAGCCACAAGCCTTGAACTATCCCATTCCCAATTCTTAGGGTTCCAACTGTTTCTAAACTCGTCTAAACTTGGAATCAACCTCTGAAAATACTGCTGATGCTGCTGTTGCATAAAGTTCGTGTCTTGGAACGGCAAGCTGCGTTTCTTCGCCATCGGATTGGCGTCGGGAAATCGTCCTGCACCGATCGTGTTGTACATATACAAAGGAGGAGCTACTTGAGTACCAACCTCTTCCATTTCTCCACCAAATTAGGTACCCAAATTCCTACAAAAATCAAACCTTTTCCATAATCACTTCATAAACACAAAAATTAACAAAAACCCTGTATTGATCCAACAAAACACCATCAATCAATTCAATCCCCCCTTTTAATTTCACAAAACGAATCAAATCCCCCATCGTTGACTTTTCCAATAACAAAAAAACCCTGTTTTTCCAAGATTTTCAAGGGTTTTACACAATAACCCTAAAGCTACATACCCATACATGTAAAGATGATTAAAAACAAGAAATTAACAACAAAAAACAGCAAATTAAATCAAAGATCAACCAACCTCTACGGATTCATACCACCCCAGATGAAAAATTCACTCAGGACTTTCAACAAACACTTGGTGTGCAGATCTAACAAAAGCTTGATTAACGGCGATAAGGGTGTTTGAGATCTGAAAGATGAGAGAGCAAGTGGATCTGATGATAAAAGATGGGAAGAAAAGGGTGGTGGAGTCAATTGGAAGGTGTGATCGTACGAGTCGAATGGGGTTTGTTTTTTAGTTTATTGTTTGTTTATCTCATCTATTTGGGTTCCTTTTGACAGTAATAAATTCCACCATTGATTTGATTTACAGTGACGATGATTATGCTTTTGCAATGTGCAGTCGTACGAATTACAAATTACAAATTACAAAACCCCACTTCTTCAACTTCACCTTCTTGGAAAAACCCCCAATTTCACCATCATCGATTGCAAATTTCGTCGGATCCAATTGAAAATTGACAAGTGTGATATTCAAGGAATATCCTTGCAGTTTATTAAATAAGATAACAATATGGTTGATGATTACGATAATACCAAAATTAACTCCCACGTTGCGACGGAGACGTATAACTATGACGGAGGCGTATAACTATGTCAAATAATATAAACGTCATACCACCGTCAACTTTTATCAACACTGAAATTGGGTTGTGTTAATGAGGAGAAATTAGACCGAAACGTAAAACATAGAAAAGTTTAATTAAGTCGATCTGGGACTCGTGTGTTGCAATGAACCTGTCAAACATGTATAAATAGACGTAAAAAAGTTAAACCATATATGCACGTTGCGTCATATTAAATCGCAAATTTTAGAATGAAATGTAAAACGAAACGTAAAAATGTTGAAACACACATGCATTTTGCGTCGTGTTAATTTGCAAAACTTAGAACGAAATGTAAGACGGAAACTTACGAAAGATAAAAGTTTTGGGTTAAATTTGTAAAGTAAAAAATTGTAAGGTTAAATTACAAAAGATTAACAAAAATGGGTTAAAAAGTAAAAACTTAATTTTTGTGAGGTTACGTTACAAAAATAAAAAGTTTAAGATTAAAAGTAGAAAATTGTTTTTTATAAAACACTCTAATCATAAGGTGCAACACCTTATGCATAGAAAAGTTAAAAATTAATATATTATAAATTAGGGACGGGTGTTTTAGTATAGGATCGTACATGAGATTAATAAAAGCGTGTTGAAATCGTGTATGGTTGTTGTATTAAGTTTTTTTTCCTCTTTTTATGGTTATGGTCATCCTAGCATGTTTTATGTTTACTGAAAGGTTAAAATTCATGACGTTGAGAGACTTTTTAAATGTCTTACCACTAAACCATCTTATGATAATAAAAAATGTATAGGTTCGAGTATGGTTATGGTATTAAGTTTTTTTTAAGGCTGTGATTATCAAACATAATTAATGTTTACTTAAAAAATGTTTGAACCGGTGATTTTAAGCGACTTTTTCGGATGTTTTGTCACTAAACCATTTGATGATAATTTTTGTTATGGTATCAAGTAATACATGACTTGATCATGTTAAATATGCATATTCATTTACTTTTATTTATTTTTTTTCTTCAATCACAAGGTAATTATTAATGCGATTTTTTACTTTTTTTTGTTTTTATATTTATGATTTTTTGAGTGGTAAGAATATATGAGAAGTAGAATGGTAAGAAATATGCTTAGGAATTTCATGGTAGTTTTTTAGAAACTAATGAGAACACATGATTTTCGACGGGTCATAACTAATCGGGTACCTAATAGGTATAAAACATAGTTTTACAATCGGATACGAAAATGAAATTAACAGTACTCACTCATTGTTGTTGTTACTTTTGTATGAATTTGTAAAAAAAAAAGAATGGTTTGAAAGAAAAAGTAATGTATGAAATGTGTTCAAACATAAAATAAGGTGAAAATGAGCATGTAATACAGAGACGGTTTTAAAAAGATAAATTTTATAGTCATATAAATACTTGTCTAGATAATGGAGTTATTTAACCGTTTACTCCACTCTCATTGCAATCCTCATTATGTTTGTCAAGCTTTATGTACAAATATAAAACAAGCTTTCATATTCTTCAGTTAAACTTAAAATATATAATAATGAATCCATTCTTAGACTAAACATATACCTCAAAGAATTTGGATCGATATTTTGATATGAGATCGCACATAAGATTAATAAAAAAAATAAAAATATAGGTGCAAGCCTGGTTGTTGTATTACGATTACATTGAAACATACATAACCTTCTAATTATGTCGTTGTTATGGTTTTACAATTGGGTATGAGAGTGAAATAGCCAGTCTTATTGTAGTTGTTGCTTTTGTATTGGTTTATATGTATAAAGAAAAGATGGTTTGAAAATAAAATTTAACGTAGAAAATGCGTTCAAACATAAATTAAGGTGAAGATGACTCTTTTACATAGAAACAATTATTATAAGACAAATTTAAGAGACGTATAAACAAACTAAACACTTATACCACATATTTTAATCTTTAAACAGTATACAATTATTTAACCGTTTACACTGCTCTCATTGTACCCCTCGTTATTTTGCCAATCTTTACGTACAAATGTATTATGTGTCGTTCATATATCTACGTTCGACTTAAAACAAATGTTAAATCCATTATTGGGACAAACACATACACCTAACAATTTTAGTTCAAAAAAATCCCAGTGTTTCGTTAAAAGATACAACTATATAAATGATACAAGAAGATATGATACAAGTTTGCTTGTGTGAGCTATTAATTAGATGCCTGTTTTGTCATTTACAATAGTAAAAATCTATGTAGTGTTGTATCCTAGAAATAGACCTTGTGTGTGTTTTTAAATAAATCGTGTTAAATTCTTACATATTATTTATTTATAATTGTATTATATTATTTATTGCTTTGTTTATTAATAGTTTAATTATTTTTTACTGTTGAATGTTTATTTTCTTTATTTATTCGTTAACGGTTTTAGAATCTTTTCACTTTTTAAATGATTTTTATTGAAGACAATGTTAGATTCCCAGAAACTTTGTGTTGATAGACAGTTATGTTGGGACAGTTAGTTAGACAAGTTGTTCAAACTAACGTATGTCATTTAAACAACTTGTTTTGACAGGTTTTTATAATGTATTTTGATGTAGATTTTTGAAATATATTGTAATTCCAAAACGCGTTATGAGAACAAAATTAGAACGCTTTTGAATTGTGTATAAATCACTTTTACATTACGGTATTTTGATGGTACTTAAAAAAGTCTAATTGGATGATTCAAAGAGAAATAAGGAGCGTATATTTATTGTTTTGAACTACTCGAGCTGAAAACACGTGTAAAACAGACCAAATACTTTCTTATCATATTGGAGGAACAATCATAATGTTTAGTTAAAACTACGCAACTCCTTACGAAAAATATATCAATCGACGATTATCATATTACCATCAACAGTAACTTTCGAAAAACCGTAGACGCGTAATTAATAAAAATAGAGTCAAATGTATGAGCAACTTCCCACTTTTACGGTTTTACCCCTTAGCATCTTTAGTAATTTTAAGTTAGTTATAAATTTAATATTTAATCAATCTTAACCTTTAAACTTATAATATTATCGAAATATAATAATTCTTCCTTACGCGTTTTGAAAATTAGGATTTGTTTTCACTTTAAAAAAAGTTTTTAAAATTAGAGAATGCCGACCAAAATCAATATTAAAGTTTCTAGACCATTATCTTTTAAGTTATGTAATATTTGGCCCCTCAAACTTTTTTTCCTTTAACCTTGACCCTCGCTTAGTCTAGTTTAACCTCATAATTAAACGTTATTTGACTTTATAATTACTAAACAATAAGAATAAATTATAATTGTTTTTCACTTAAATAAAAACAAAAAAAATTGAATTACACTTAATATTAACATTTCCAAATATTGCTTCAAGAAAGAAAGATGGGAATGTTACATCGGTGGTGACGTAGATGATAGCGTTTTGGTCGTGGTTTAACTTTAGAGGATTTTGGTTTTTGTGTAAATTGGTGACAGTAAGGGAGGAGAAGTCGTCTCGCTCTTCCACATTTCTCGTACATTCACATTAGCATCATATCATTTTTTATTTTCCTTCCCAATAGCATATTAGTGGTCATCCTATCCTTCCCACACTTCAATAAATAATATATGTGTGTAGTTTAGTTCGACAGTCGCGACTTTCTTATGTCGATCTTATCCCTTCCTTCCCCGTTTTCACATAGGTGGGCGGTATTCCCACACGCCACATCATCTTTTCTTACTTTTCATGTTAACTAGGGCTTTCCCGTTGTGTCGTGAGTTTCGTCATGATTTCGGATATCAAAATGCGAAGATAAAAACACGACGCAACCACTCTCACTACAACGTAAACCCTAAGGTATCAAGAAACTTGATTGCAAACCTAGGTCCTAACTACGCCTAGATTCTTAAAAAAAAACTAAAAATACAACACACATTTTAACTTAAACCATTTTGACTGAAAAATCAAGACACTTTAATGTTCCGGCTACAACCCACACAAATTAATGTTAGAAATATAAAAAAATAACAAAAGAAAGACTAAATAACCGAGCAAATCGACAACAAGGGAACTCAAACCAAGTCTCTTCTTTGTAAGGTGTGCATCTTACTATTACACTAAACCACCTTTTGTATAACCACTCAATATTTACTTAACCTAAATCTTATTTTTAATTTTTCAAAAAATTATTAACCAAATGACAATACACATGACATTCCTTAATTGGTTCTAAGCAAACCCCAAACTAATCAAAATCACTTAGTGTAACTAATGTTCCACTGATGTTTGTGTTCGCGGACGTGAGTGACATTTTGCTGATGAGTTTACCCGGGTGACCGGGCTTAAAAATTGTATGTTGGCCGTTAAAAAAAGTGTAACTAATGTTCCAATTTAACAAATAGTATCATAATAACTAATAAGGTAACAAGAGTTACTAAAATCATGAGTACCAAATCCTATAATTTCAAATGGTAAATGGTTAATTTGAAATACTGGACACGTGTTTTGTTAAACTTTCAATGAGGGAATAAAACTAAAAAATAATCAATAAAGGTACGAACAAAATATGTAAAAAAGTTCATTTGGAAGACGATATCCGTTATTTTGATGAAATTACATAAATTCATTGAAATTTAAAACCCAAAACACTTAATTTTTTTAAAAAAAGTTTGTGTTCTAAAAAGAAAATGGGTTATTGGATTTTAATAATCCCAAGTTTCATTTATTGGTCGGGATTAATCCCAACTCAGTAAATATTTACAGATGCCGCAACTTTAAGTTTATTTTTCTTCAACGATCTCTTACTAACTGAGAGTTAACCCCGTTAGTTTTTTGATAACGTGGACTGTTTTTGTGGCCAAAACACTAAATAGAAAGTTGAAATCTATTATCAGGTCCGTTAATTTGAAACTTCCGCACCCAAAAAACCATCAATCTCTACCTCCTGATTTGAACCACCGAACTCGTTAGAGATAGATTTCAAGTGACGATGGAGGCTAGACAATGAAAAACGGACCTAACTGAAACTAGGCGGTGCTGTAGTTGAAAAATGTCTTAAAGTTGGCCCCATTTCATCAAAAAAACTAACGAGTGTTAACTCTCAGTTAGTAAGAGATCATTGAAGGAAAATAAATTCAAAGTTAGAAGTGACTTTAAACATTTCATGAGTTGGAATTAATCCCAGCCAATAAATAAAAGTAGGGATTATTAAAATCCAATAACCCAAAGAAAATAAATCTTGCATGGATATACGATGCTTTCAAAGCTTTATCATTTCATAGACGTAAAGTAGATACTCAAAATCTGTTCACGTATTTCGTTAAGGTAAAAACTTACTCACGAATGTTAAAAAATACACGCATTTATAACTTTTATCTATTACATAAAGGGTTTTTAACACAACAACTTAATTTTTATAAGGTCACACTCAATGTACTATTTTGGAAGTTAACAAACTAAATTTATAATATTAATATCGGTGTATAATAGTTTATATTTCATATATTTAATTGTTTTATCAATCATGTTTTAGTCAAATGAAACAAAATAAGGAGTGGGTTGTGGGCAAATAGGTCTTTCATTACCAAACCAAAAGCAAATGCACATTGTTGAACATGTACAATGCATTTGTGAAACATGTGCAATGTCACCTTTATGTCTCCACAATACTATTTCTTTCTTTGTCTCTCTTTCCTTTATAATATTAAACTTTTAAATTTAATTAATTTCAGTCAAACATCTTATTAATTTACACCAAGAAGACAATCAAATAAGGGGCAAATAATTTATTTACAAAAATATTAAACTAATGCCCTAGATATTATATGAACATTTCAAGAATTATTTTGTCTTGTGAAAGAATATATTTACTACTTATTTAATATAACGTATTATAATATATTGATCACTGTCTACACTTTTTTCAACTTGTCATGTTTAATGGCGTTTTAAATATAAGAACATTAAATTACATATATGTGTGTGTCAAAATAAGATATCATGTTCTTTTATATATAAAATTGGAAATATTTTAAAGAATTTTAAAGAGGTAATAACGTTGATTGTTTATCAACCCATGACTTTTTTATGAGGCCGGCCATTTATTGTGACTTTAAGAATACATGCACACATGTATGCATATGGGATTTTGAGGGGATTTCGTAATAGTTTTTACAATAAGAGTTTTTAGGTGTTTTTAGAAAAGAAAAAAACAGATCAACTTTTATTAGGGTAAATTCATACGCTCAATGATCTACTCTTGATTTCATGTTAGAAGCGTACGAATTAATAAGGGCACACGTAAATGAGTTGATTAATTAATGACGGTGTTTGTGTCAATTTAAGTACATGAGCTTTGTTATACACATCATCATTACATAAAATGAGATAAGCGCACCATATAAATGACATGCTTGTATTATGCATTACATACTATTAAATAATGTTATTTTAAAATATACATATACATATAACAATATTATACTCATATTAAAAATATTACAAAGTTTAATCTTATGATATCATTTAAAAGATAATTAGGTATGTAAAAGTTATTCGAGTTTAATTTAGATGCAACTGGTATTTAATAAACAAAATCAATGGATACTAGCCCATCTTTTACCCTTTTATTAATAACTTTCAATAGTTACAAAATTATCATCGAGATAATCTTAACAATCAAATTGTTTTAACCAATGAAAGAGATTATTTATTGTATTTTCTAGGTAAAGTATGTTCCCTATTGGATCTGTTATGTGTGTGTAACTATGTATGTTATTTCAAAAGGGTAAAAACATTGAAAAACAATTAGAAGAAGGCTCTTATCTCCAAATGTGAAGGGTAACATGTAATTATGGATTGTGACACACGTTTGTGTATCTAAGAAGCGAAGCATACGAGGCTAACATATCGTGTAACATATCATCTTGTATCATTATAGGAACAAATTTATAAGTGTTTTCAAAAATAGTTCTATTTATAAGGAAAGATATCAAAATTATAAATTAAATATGCATGATTATATGGTATATTTTATAATTAAAATAATGAAGAATATAAAAAACTATTTACGGTTAAAAAGGTATGAAAATATAATAAAAGTAAAAAAATAATAACAATTGTTCTCTTGCCCTTCTCGTTAATTGGTCAATTTAAGTCCATGTTGCATGCTCTTTTCGAATTAGTCTTGATTTACCTTGATCAAAACTTTACATTGTTTTTCGTATTTTTTAAAGGGAAATATATCTTACTTCTACTCAAATATTACTTTAAATTGTAACATGTTAGGGTTTGAACTTAAAACATTCTTAGAGGCAAATATAACACTTTTTTTTATTACACACACTCTCTCTCTCCATATTCACATACATATTAAAGTTACGAATTACGAGAAGCCCTTAGTCTTAGAGGCTTTGAAAACTTAGAGGCTTGAAAGTAGATTATAAAAGTTAGTTTGCAACTTTGAAAACTTTAATACTTAATTCGAATTGAATCAAATTATCTCGATTCAAAATGGAATTGAATCATCTTTTGTTTTTAATTTGAATTCAACTTCAAAATTAAAATTCGAAACCATGGTCGATAACCGGAGGAATCCAATTTGATTCCTTGATGAACCTAAACTTTGATTCAATAAACACACATCCACTTCATTGTTTTAAACGCATTAGTCCTAAATAACTTAGATGTATAGTTTAAAAGTTAGATGTATCGTTATAATTGTTTTAGGAGTACAATTGTGTGTATTAACACATCAATGTATGTAATATTCAAACACTTGCTAAAAATAAAGGGTCCGGTTATTTAGACACCCCATAATTATAAATCAACACTCCAAAATTTTATATGTGTCGTATAGCCTCATACGCGCCGTATAGGGGGGGTCGTATAGAGCTATATGTGTCGTATAGTCCCATACGCGTCGTAAGGGGGGGTGTCGTATAGAGCTATATGTGTCGTATAGGGCTATATGTGTCGTATAGCAATCTGACAGCCCCCTGAATTTTTCATCGTAGTCAGTGTCGAAATTCACTATACGCGTCTGTGTTGTATATGGGGGTCGTATAGGGCTATATGTGACGTATATCAATCTGACATCCCCCTGAATTTTACTCGTTTTCAGTGTTTTCGACCCTATACGCCGCGTATGATACCATACGCGGCGTATAGACGGATGTCGATTTATCCAAGTGGGTGTCTATTTATTAGGACCCTAAATAAATTCAAATAGAATAAGTCAATATGTTATTCTTCTGTTACCCTATCAGTTACTTTTAGTTATAATTATTGACTATATTGTCACCACAATATCTCAAGCATTGAAAATTTATAGCTTTGCATGGAATGTTCACATTAGCATATGTATCTATAAATGATAATAATAAACTTATAGTAAATATACATATGTGAAGTATTCAGTGAATTTGTCGACGGTTGTAACATATTATTTGCATGTTACCAAATCCGAGGGATGTTTAAAAACTATTAGAAGTTTATTCAATAATTAATATTCATTACTTACACATAAATTGAATTGAATAAAGACAAATAAAGTACAAATATATTTTTCTAAAAATATATTAAAAGAAAAAAATACTTTAAAATTTAAAAGTGGGACAGCTAATGCCAGCTTCCCATTAAGAAATGAGAATAGTACCATTTTATGGTCCCCAAAACCCATTCACAATTTGGAGGTCAATTACTTGTTCTTTCAACTCCAAATAAATATGTACAAAGGAATCTTGTAATGTGAGCATGTACCACCCATATAGCCCAAGGTACAACTCCAACTGTCTTCAGGGTGGCAACTGCATATGTTCCTTTAACCATAATTAGATACTCAAATGCAAGTATCTTTGCACATTTGTACATGTCTATAGGTTTATACACTATTTATAAAATAAACCCAAACCGACCTTTTGTTATGAAGTGTCTATTTGCTTTAAAATAAGGGAATAATACAAAGAAAGTGTTTGAATTGATTATCTAATAACCTGAAAATCATGTCAGACATATGAACTCAAACATAACATGACTTTTTGTTAGTTGGACATGAACGCAACTCGTTTAATGTGTAAGTTTATTTTGATATACTCTTTTAGCATGTTGATACTCTAAAATTAGAAAACTACACTAAAAAATACAAATCTATATTAAATAATTAAGTTTGAAGTATAAAACACGATAATCATTACTTTTTTGCCTTTTAAAATTTTAGTATAAGATATCCAATAGTTATAGCTTAAAATGTGTTAACTTTTAAAAAAATAAAAATAAGCGGGTCAACCATGAACCGGTCAAGTCAACCCGAACATGACATGTTGCTAAAGGCATCGGACACGAAACCAACCGGACACCGTCAAACCAAACCTAAACCGACATGTTTTTTTATCGTGTCAGACATTGACATCCTAAGCATACACAACTTTAAACAATTTATTCAACATAACTTATTGTTGTATGAAAAGGAACTAGAGATAAAATAATATCAATACCATAAATCAATCATTTAAAAAGTTACAAGAAACCAGTAAAAAGTGAGTCTATCCAAAACTGAAGTTTAGCTTTACTATTTGCTATCTGTATGAAAGAAGCCTGGAAAAATCTATGCTTCTACATGAAAAAACAGACAGCAGTAGAACCATAACAGTGATTACTAGATTCCGCCAGCGTCGACGGTTTCGGTTTCTGATCGCCCCAACTACCGCCGTAGGTGGTGGGATGAACTTCGGTTTCAGTTGCTTAGGCAAGAAATGTGGTGGTGGTGATGAATGTTGATGTGGTTTTCTGTTTGTGTTTTCAAGCTCTTTTGACTTGTTTGACTCTGCAGCATCTACATTATCAATGCTGCTGCTGGTGGCATCAACGCCTGCGCCTGCGCGCTTCCGTTCTTTCTTTCTTAACCGTTTTAGCCTCGCCTGCACAATCTCAGTTCAGTTACATACTGTTAGACGTGCTGTGTTTTATCTTTAACGGGTTAGATGAGAAGATTTAACTATAAAGAAATGGGTCAAATTGGATAAAAGTAATCCAACATGTATAAGGTTAGAGTATTGTTGTAATAATATAGTTTTTGATTCATATATAGCATAATAACTATTCATAAGATCATAGCACTAGTAAAAAGTGTTATCGGCCAACTGACCAACCCATATGACCCGAACTAAATGACACCTACCATTTTTCTACTTAAACTCTTTTTTTTTCCAGTTTTTGACCCGTTACCCAACCCAATCGATCTGCCCATTTACCGCAGAATGAAAATGGAATATAGAGCAAACCTTCTCTTTCTGTTGGGCTATCTTTTGGGCTTCCACCTCGGCCCGCGTTTGGGCCTTTTCAGCATTTTGTTTCTTCCTCTCATTGGCCTCATTTGCTTTCACCTTTTCCTCCAACTGAATTTTGTCTTTCAACTTGGCCTCAATCTCTTCTTGCATTAATTCATCTGTATTTTCCATAACTTTAACATCTGTTATCTCCGAAGGTTTAACAGGTTCTTTGGTTTTCATCATCTGTTCAAGATCCCCCAATACATTCTCCTTAACTTGATCATCTAACTGTTCTTTAACTGTTTTAACCGCTTTTTGTGTTTCTATATCTGCAACTGCTGAAGTGGATATTATTTCATCCGGGTAGGGACATGAATTGCTGGCAACGTTTTGGTCTGTACCACTGTGGAACACACGCGAAGGTTCATCTTGTGTATTCTGCATTGCAAGCATGTTGTACCTACTAATGTAGTCTTTACTGAATTCTTCACTTAATTCATCCATTAATCTCTTAGCCTAAAATAAATAAAAATGTTAGTCATCAGCACATACAAAGACAGAAGATATAATCTGAATGTAAGAAATCAGTTTTTAATGCTTTGATGAACGGTTTAAACAAACTATATTATGATCTCTCTATAATCATCATAGCATATTACATGTGTGCATATTCTTTTTGTTTAGATGATCCAAGTAAGTACCTAATAATTCAACTAACTGTTTGCTAAAGATAAGTAATATGTGAAATTCATAACAAACCTTATCATTTAAAGTTTTCTTCAAACTATTTAAATGCTCAGATGCTTCTTTGCAATATTGCTCTGCAGCCACGAATTGGGCTCGTAGTTCTCTTTCCATGTCAAATTCCTCAACATACTTTTTCCTTGTTTCATTGCAAGCCATCTGAGCTATTGAAGCCTTATCTTTCAAGGTCTTCAGTTCCGTGTTTAAATTCTGCATACAATTAAAAAAGAGGATCAATATTTAAGGATACTGATGTGAGTATTCAGATGATAAGAAAATCTACTGATGTGAGTTTTCAGATAAGAAGAAAATCTCTGATTATAACTTATAAGTAAATATATATGTACCTTCAGAAGCTCTTCTGTTTGGTCCTTTTGCTCCAAAGCATGCTGAATTTCATCTGTGCTACCCATATTCGAAGCTAGTTGAACACGCATACACTTCAATTGTTTGATTTCATGAATGAACTGTTTTTCATCTTCTGAACACAACGTTCCATGCTTTATCATATGTTCCGCTTTATATATCTGCTTCAAGAAGAAAAGCCAAGTTTAAGCTACAATATATAGAAAAGCATCTAGTAAAATTGACTGGATTTCATATAGGAGATAAGAAAGGAGTTGAATGATACCCTCTTATCAATATCTTCAACTGCAATGGCATTCTTGACTTTGTTGATGATACGTTCAGTATCGTCTATCTGCTGCCTCTTTGATTCAACTAACTGCCTTGCAGCCCTTAACTCAAAGATTTTGGCCTTGAACGCCTCGTTATGTACCATCATGTTTTCCTGTTTAATAAAGCAACAAGTTAATTGTATGAACACAAATGCTAACATTATAATGAAACATCAACTCGTTGTTAATAAATAGATTTCTTACCCTTTTGATGTCATGTTCAGCTGAGATTGCATCTCTACACCTTGTCTTCTCATCAAGTTGCAGCTGAGCACTTTTAATCTGCTCCTTTAGCTTTTCATCCTCAGACTGTGGA
This sequence comes from Flaveria ramosissima, assembly GCA_025215565.1. NCBI lineage: Eukaryota > Viridiplantae > Streptophyta > Magnoliopsida > Asterales > Asteraceae > Flaveria > Flaveria ramosissima. The sequence continues at coordinate 15,796,972 of CM046035.1, forward strand.
ATCTTTACCAAATAGTAATATGGCCGAAGCTCATCCTCCTCGGTCTGAACATTAATAGGATCCCCGACCTGTTGACCATCATCTAAGTCATCAACACCCTCACAAGTCACACTCTTGCCATTTTCTTGTAGATCAATGAGAACTGGTTCATGATTGTTGATGTTGGCACCATCATCTAAGTCATCAACACCCTCACAAGTCACATTCTTGTCATGTTCTTGCAGATCGATGAGAATTGGTTCATGATTGGTGATGTTGGCACCATCATCCAAGTCATCAACACCCTCAAAAGTCACATTCTTGTCATCTTCTTGTACATCAATAAGAACTGGTTCATGACTGTTAATGTTGGCACCACATTCCGGTTCAGTCTCAGGTTCTGAGACTTCAAACACACTATCTGAGTCGCCAGATTGACCGAATGAGCCAAATCGAATATTCAAGTCAAGCCTCACAAATGTAGCAGGGAAGATTACTTTAAGTTGATCCGTAACAAAAGCTTCCTTAACTTCAAACTGTGCTTGTTCACCGTCATCACAAATCTCATTCTCTTTTCTATAATCTGCACCCTCATTAGAACAATGTGAACCCATATCTTTTTGTGAAACTGCACTCTCAGCAATAACATGATCATCAGTAGCTTCTGTCTCCAACGCTTGCGCAGCCATATTAACCGATTGCTCATCATCCTCCACGCTCAAAACACCATCCACATCCTCCATAACCACAATTTCAGACTTTTTATCATCTTCAATCACCTCAACAGTCTCCTTTACAGTCTGATCTTCCACTTCAGGTCCATCAAATTCAGCAGCGGATAAGACTTCTATACTTTCATCAACACTGTCTTCTACCTTAATGATCAGATCATCAATAAACACGCGTTCAGCCTCATTAACCGATTGCTCATCATCCTCCACACTCAAAACACCATCCACATCCTCCATAACCACAACTTCAGACTTCTTATCATCCTCAACCACCTCAACAACCTCCTTCACTGTCTTATCTTCTACTTCAGCCACAACAAATTCACTAGCAGATACGACTTCCATATTTTCAACACTTACATTCACTTGAATGTTTGTTTGTGTATCATCAATATCATCAACACTGTCTTCTACATTAATGATCATATCATCAATAGACGCGCGTTTACCCTCATTAACCGATTGCACATCATCCTCCACACTCAAAACACCATCAACATCCTCCACAACCACAGTTTCAGATCCCTTATCATCTTCAATCTCCTTCATCGCCCGAACTTCACCTTCAACAGCTTCATTATCTCTCAACCACATCTCCACAACTTCTGATCCGTCTTCGGATCGAATTCCACCACTGCTCACTCCTCGAACAACGTCTACAACCGCAGACTTTAACGAATCACCACAACCGACGTTCCAGTTCCTACAGAAACCGACATCACCACCACCTAAACAACAACCATCAACATCGAAATCAGCTAAACAACAACAACAACAACCACCACCACCGCCACAGTTGTTGTTTCCGATTCCATCGTTACACATACACACACCGTCGTTATCACAACCGATCTGATCAGTTAAAATCACCATAATTCTACAAATCGATAAACAACTACAGATCAGATTAAGATTTACGATTCAAGTAATCATACGATTTGAATTGATGAAAACAAAGAGCATGAATATATAGGTACTTACGATTAATATTATATGATGAAGTGATTGATGATTATGATAATGTTGATAAATGATCATAAAAGGGGTGAAATTGGGGGTGTTTATATACTGATGTATGAGTTGTGGCGGGAGAAGAATTCTATATATCTATCTCAAACGATATGTGTTATTATTGATATTGTTATTTAAGATTTAAGATTTAAGTTTAAGATAAGATAACAAATGGATAATTATCCCTTAATTAATCTTTTTAATTTTATTTGTATTGTATTTTATTGTTGTTATGACTTATGACTATGTTTTTTATAAAGAAATAATGTTTAATCCTATTTTTTGGGAATTATGATTTTTTGAACTACAAAAGTGAATAATGATTATATGTTCAATTGTGAGGAATCTACCTATTAATAGTCTAAATGGGATACGTGTTAGTATTATATTCCTTCTAATTAATTTTTTTTTGTTTTCATCTCGTATTAAATAATTACATTAATTAATAATGTTATTTAAATTTTTAGTCTAAAATTAGTGTTTTAATTAATTAATATTTTTTATTAATTTTACTTTAAAAATTAATTTTTTATAAAATAAAAAATTCTTCTAAATTATCAAACTCTTTTACAAATACAATATATTTTAAATTTGGTGTTTTTAAAAAGTAATTTTTTTAAAACAAAACTAATTAAAACTGAAAGTTATAATAAGGAAAATTTTAAAAATTATATTTTTTTTAAAACGGTTTATTTTGAAACAAAATATTTAACTTTTTATACGATTTTTTTTAAAAGTTGATATCATTATTTTATTACTTATAGTCCTTAGTTATACGTAATTTCAATCATATTTTGTCTTAAAATATCGCTTTATAATTAATAATTTTATTATATTTAATATTTTAAATTTTAAATAGGTTATACACGGGTTTAATAAAATTAGTTATATAAATATAGAGGTGCGTATCTAATAAAATGATAAATAGACTTTTTATTGTATCAATACTCTTTAAAATTTTTAAATAATAACATTTAGGAGGTGATCGTCTACACTAACATAGACTGATTGGTTCACGTGTCAATTTTAATATATTTTTTTTGTTTTCTCTGATTTATTTACATGATATATAGAAATCTTTTCAAATCCACAACTATGTGTATATTAATTATTACTATTATAGGATAATTATCCTTGATTTAATCTTTTTGTTTTTATATTAATTTTTGTTTAAAAAAATTCAAAAACAAAATCTCATGTACAATATTGTTATAATTTATAATCCTATTTTCTGGGATTATGATTCTCTTAACTACAAAGCGGATAATGGTTAAGTATTCGGTTATGGATAATTTTGAGTAATTACATGAATATAGAGGTGCGTATTTAATAAAGTGATAAATAGACTTTTATTTTTATATATTTTTTTGTATTACTCCTGATAAAAATATTATATTACATTGTTTGTCATTTGTTAGATAAACTTAATGCAGTTGAATATTAAAATTATTTAATTTAAAACTTCTTCCAGAAAATCTTAAGACAATTTGTAAATTCATATACCTTATGAACATGTTAGACTTATCTGTTAATAACCAATAACCAATATAACTAGCGTCTTCCCCTTCGTCGACTAAATCATCATCAAAAACATTATATACACAAAAAACCGTAACATCAACAAAAATTGTGTTTCGTTAATGAAGTTCAATGCAACACAAATTTGGTTAGAATGTAATTCTCAACATCACATGCGACACCATCAGAAATAATCAAAGCTAACGATTTGTTAGACTGTGATTGTTATTGATAATAAAATTGAAAGTTGAGATTATCATCTGTCAAATTTTTTGTTGCGATTAATATTGGCAAGTAGTTGATAATTTGGATTATTAAATTCAATTTTACTTGATAAAATTAACAATGGAATAAATATAGTAATTTTACAAGCATTATGGAGCTAATGCACCTGATGTCCTTTCAAACTGCAAGTCACTAGTGAGTTTTATGCGAGAACCATCACAAAGTAACACACATAACTATAAACGATGTTTGTAGAGTAAATGTTGTATGCATCTACAACCAATATGCGAAGGCTGGATAGGTTTGGTGTGGAGCGCGACAATGTAAAGAAGGCTAAGGTGGAACTGGTGTAAATATGTAATGCATGGCCCATGATGGAGAGGAAGCAATAGCTGGATGATCGTCTTGATTTAGAGAAACAACAAAGAAGGAAAGCAACAATGTGAGATACAGAAGCGAGACAATAATAGCGACGCCCATGGGAGCACCACTCAGTAGCCTTCGTGATGGGAGGTGAGGCGAGTGGCACCCATTCCCTCCACTCTAGACTTTAAGACGTCTAAAATATGGAAAATGATTCTTGACTTGTTTATTTAAACTTTAAGACGTCTAAAATATGAAAAACAATTCTTGACTTGTTTATTTTATATTAGCTTATCACTTCGTTGATTAGTAGAATGTTTTGGTAATTAACTAGGAGGAATACTTGCGCTTCGCGATGAGATAAAACATTATTTAAGTCATATCGAATACGACAACATGATAATTAACTCTATTAGGTAAAGTTACTTGTGTGTAACAAAAACATACAAATAACTATAAATGCATAAATAAAAACCATTTACTTATAAACCATTGACAGTTGTAATCCACTAATTATTATAGGGGTTGGTTATAAATGGTTGAGTGAAAGGGAGAGAAATTTTATGGGGGTTTGGGGAAACACGGTACAACTCCTATAAATGTTTTAATATTTTTGTAAGTGGTTATAAGTGGATGAGAGAGAAAAAGTAATGATAAGTGTATGAAAAATTATTAATTAATAGAAAAAAAGAGAAAAATTAATGATTTTTAATGTAATTATAACAATGAAAATGAGGAATGTATTGTGAATGCTCTAACTTAAACCCTTGAAACCATAAGACCTGCAACACACCTAGTTCCATGTACTTAAGTGAAGCATTCTAAAAGATCTCGCCAATATCGAATTAAAGTGAAATCTGAATATTGGTATATTTTAGATAGCTTTAAACTAAAGTTTTTTCGACGATATCATATGATCTTTCAGTTTATTATAAGCCCTCAGCCAAATATGATCCATATTCTTTTGTTTGATTCATTTTGTTTCATACTATAGTTTGATTTATGTTACATGTTATTATAATTTATTTTATATAAACAACACCAGGCTATAACCTCATGTATCACACATGTTAAATAAAAAAAATACTAAACATTTATTAATGAAAAGTTAGGAACTGTAAAACGTTAAATATAAAAGCAATTTAATTAGCTGATATAATATTTTTACTATTTTTAAAACTTTCGTTTTAAAAAAATTTTTTTTTGAAGAAAGCTCGTTTTTTATCAATATCTCATTCTTTAAAATCTCCGGGATTGTTTTGTAAAAATAATTTTTGTATAATACTTTTATTTTTTAAAAAGTTGATTAAAAAATATTTCATAATTTAAAAGGTTTTGTTGTTTTAGAAAAAAATCATAGTTTTAAACAATTTTGAGTTTGAAAAAGTATATTTTTTAATCAAAATACTTAAATTTTATTTAATGAAAAAATATGTTTAAATCTTAATGGTTAAAAAAAGATTTGGATTTATAATAAAGATTGAAAGGGAATCATTTAATTGGATTTTTTAAAATAGAATAAATAGTTTGGACGAATAAACTAATGTGAAAACATGTGGTAATGACATGTGACATTACATGTAAAGAATTATTAGATTAGATTACATGTTAATACGTGTCACAACTACATTTTTTTCTTTATATATATTACCTAATACCAAAAGTTACGAGTGTTTATTACTTCAACATAATTAGTCATTCAAATAGAAAAATTTTCAGCGTTTAGTGTGGGTTTTTACTTTTTATTAGTTTGAATTAAGACATATTATAAAAAACATATAAATCCTGCACTTTCCTTGTATGTGTTCTTCTATCTTCTTGGTTTAAAATTTTATTTTATCAAGATTGTAATTATTATGAGATAGGAGCCTTTAATCTTGTATAAACAAGGTTTATATATGATAATTAAGTTTGTTTCAAATAAAAAATGTCGTGTGTGCTATCGAACAATAGATCGTCAGGGGCGGACCTACCCTTTCGGGTAGGGAGTCAGCTGACACCCATGATATAAATCAGTAATTTGGTATGTATATACTCAAATCTCGAACGACACCCAAAATTTTTTGACACCGACCCTTATGAAAAAAGTAAAAAGAAAAAGAGAGAAGAGGTGAAGATAAAAAATATCTTATTGATATGTAAACTAAAAATCAAGATTTTATAGCCATGAACATAGATCTAAAGTAGGTTCACAAGAAGCTAAGAATATGAAAAAGAATAATAATAGTGAGAAAAAAACTAGTCAATTCGATGATTGAAAATGAAAAGAAAATAAGTAGATGTGATTTGTAAAGAGAATTTTGTACTTTTGTAATAGTTACAGACTTGCAGGTATTAGGTTAGGTTGATAAAATAAAAAATGTTCAAATACAAGTCTTATAAAACTAAAAAGTCTAAAAATAATCTCAACCATTGAGATCAAATTATAGGAAAAATGTGTTAGAGTAGTATATTAGAAATAGTCACTTTTGTTGACTTTTTGTAAGTTCCCTCATTTTTTTAAACGTTCATAACTTTTATATACGACATTATTTTTTTATAAAAGTTACACCATAAAAACGAGTGTCTTTTAATCTTTAAAACGAGTAAACTATTGTTATATAAAAAGATAAAAATTAACGTTTTTAAGCTCATATCTCGCCATTGTGTCTTTAGTGCAGTTTATTGTATATTTTTGTTAGTTATTCTGTTAATTTTGAATACTATTGTGTTTTTTCTAAATGATTAGAGAGGTACATATCTAATAAAAAGATAAACACACTTTTTTTTATTTTTTTATTTATTGGTTAAATACTTAAATAATAACATTTAAGAGGTTCTTATCTATAGAAACATAAGTTGATTGGTTAACGTTTTTGTAATTTTTTTGGTTTTCTCTGATTTATGTACGTGATATATAGAAATCTTTCCAAATCGACAACTATGTGTATATTCATTATATTATTATATATTATTATTATTATTATTATTATTAGGATATTATTATTATTATTATATTATTATTATTATTATTATTAGGATAGGATTATTATTATTATTATTATTATTATTATTATTATATTATTATTATTAGGATTAGGATTATTATTATTATTCTTATTATTATTAGGATTCTTATTATTATTATATTATATTATTATTATTATATTATTATTATTATTATATTATTATTATTATTATTATTATTATTATTATTATTATTATTATTATTATTATATGATTATTATTATTATTATTATTATTATTATTATTATTATTATTATTATTATTATTATTATTATTATTATTATTATTATTAATTAAGATAATAGGATAATTATATTTGATTTAATCTTTTTTTATTATAAATTGATTTTTATTTTAAAAAAATTCAAAAGCAAAATCTCATGTACTTTATTATTATGATATCCTATTCTTTTGAGAATATGATTCTCTTAGCTACAAAGTGGATATGGTTAAGTATTTGGTTACGGATAATTTTGAGTAATTACATGAATATGGAGGCGCGTATAAATATAACTTTTATTTATTTGTTTATTTCGCATTATCCCTGATAAAAATACTATATTACAACGCTTGTCGTTTGTTAGATAAACTTAATGTAGTTGAATATTAAAAATATTTAGTTTAAAACTCCTTCTAGAAAATCACAAGGCAATTTGGAAATTGACATACCCTACGAACATGTTATACTTTAGCTGTTAACAACCAATATATATAGCTAAAAGTTTACGTTATAATTAGAATAGCCAAATGTTTATGTGCCATCATGGTTGCATTTCAACTTTAACTAGCGTGTTCCTCGAATAAATGATCATCAAAATCACCATTTACTCAAAAAACCTCACGTGTAACCTTTTGTTCGTGTAACATCAACAAAACATGTGTTTTGTTAATGAAGTTCGATGCAACACAAGTTTGGTTAGAATGTAATTCTCAACATGACATGTCACATCATCAGAAATAACCAAAATAACGAATTGTTATACTGTGATTGTTAGTGGTAATAAAACTTAAAGTTAAGATTTGTCACCTGTCAAATTGTTGGTTGCGATTAGTATTGGCAAATAGTTGATGTTTTGGATTATTTAGTTCAGTTTTACTTGATAAACAGTGGCGGAGCTTGAACATATCCGTAGAGGGGGCGGGGGCAAAATTAATTTATTTTAGGGGGGCGAACTCGAGTTTTATATAAAAATTTACACTGCCCGACCAAAAATTTACACTACCAGACTAAAATTTAACACCACCGACGAAAAAAAGAGGGGGGCGGCGGCCCCCCCCGGCCCCTTAAATCCTTTGCCACTATTGATAAAGTTGTGATTTTCATACAAACAACGGAAAAAATATAGTTGTTTTATAAGCAATATGGAGCTAATGCACCTGATGTCCTTTCGGACCGCAAGTCACTAGTGAGTTTCATGCGAGAACCATCACAAAGTAACACAACTTTTTATAATAACTATAAATAATGTGTATAGAGTAAACGTTGTATGCATCTATAACCAATATGCGAAGGCTGGATGGGTTGTTGTGGAGCGGGACAATATAGAGAAGGCTAGGGTGGAAGCTGATGTAAATATGTAATGCATGACGCATGATGGAGAGGAAGCAATAGCTGTATGATCATCTTGATTTAGAGAAACACAAAGAAGGAAAGCAACAATGCGAAATAGAGAAGCGAGACAATAGCACTTCGTTAATTAGTAGAATGTTCTGGTAATTATATTATATACCAATACGTGTCAAAACTACATTTTTTCTTTATGTATATTACCTAAAGTTATGTGTTTATTACTTCAACATAATTAATCAATCAAATAAAAAATTTGTCAACCTTTAGTGTGAGTTTTTACTTTTTTTATTAGTTTGAATTAAAACAAATTTAAAAAAACATAGATAAACTACGATTTATTTTCGTATTAATCTTGCACTTTCCTTGTATATGTTCTCCTGTCTTCTTGGTTTAAAAATTTATTTAATCAAGATTGTAATTATTACTAGTTGGCGTTACCTGCGTCGCCGCGAAAACTATAATCTGGTTAAATGCATTTACCGAGAAATTCGAGTCTGAAAGGAACAATAAATGTTCGTCTTTGTATAAATTTGTAGTCACTGGCTTTAATATTCAAAAGTGTAAGAATTCAGTGTGGGTGCATGAATATACTTGATGGAGACCAAATAAATCTGAAATAACTAAATAATCCCTAATATAATGCAAGTTATATTCCAATATAACATAATTTCTAAACTCTCTTCTTAATATATGTAACATGTTATAATTCACCTGCAAGCAGAGTTTTATTATTGATTTTTTTATATATTCATATGCAATACGTAAAAGTTAACTTTATTAATATATTGTTCCAAAATTCAAACACAGACAACTGATCTTTTTTTGCAGAGATGTGTGGAGGCTTGAAATCTCCCCCTCTCCGGGTACTTTTAGCTTCCACATCCACAAAATCATATAACCTTTTGGTCTAATCGTAATAAAAAACAGATAATGTATGTTTAAAACATACCAAATAATGAAGGCGAAACCTATTAAATCCAAAATAACACAAATCACTATGCTCGTTGTTAAAAGGCAACTCTGACAACCCTCCTCTGTCACATCCTGTCATTACATGCGCCACCATGTGGTTGCCTATGCATCATCGCCTGAAACCAGAAGTTAACTGTTCCAAACCAGATTTATTAGCCGGAGTCACAAGTCAAGGGTTTTCTGATGGATTTTCATGACATTTTGGGTTGTTATATATATTTTGGTTGTTTTGTTGTTATTGTCTCCTAGTTATTCTGTTCGTTAGATAATGTACTCTTTGTTGGGGTGTTTCATTCCTTGGTATATTGATTGGGTGACTAACTACTATGATAGATAAGACATGTCATAATGTTTGCCTTGAGATCATGTCTGTGAATGAGGGGTGTAAGTAGAGGGAAAAAGGGAATGTGTTGTAATTTGAGCTTAGCATCTTTGAACATATGAACTCTTAGTGGTAAGCTGTTGGAGTTGTTAGATATACTTAGAAAAAGAAGGTTACATGTAGCATACCTTCATGAGACTAGGTTAAAGATGTGTGTGTGGGTGTTGGGTTGGGGGGGGGGGGGGGGGTAGGAGAGTACAATAGTTACAACTTGTGGTACTCGGGATATGATAATGCATGCACACCTCAAGTAAGGCTAGGGGACTGAGAAGACTTTTGGGATCGTCTAAATAAGGTTGTTAGGGTTATACCTAGTTATGAGAAAATAGTTATATAATGATATTTTAATGGTCACATTAGTAAGGATAATGCTCGCTTTATAGTGGTACATATTTTGATTATGGCGCTCAGGACGTGAGTGGCGGGTTTCTCTTATACTTTTTGTGGCACATGACAAGGGTATTCTAAACTCTTTCTTCATAAGAAGGATGTACACCTTATCATGTTTAACAACTAGGGGCGGAACACCTAGATTAATTGTTTCTATGGGAGAGGTGATCGTAGTATGTGGATGGACTTGTCGTACCGGGAGAGATGAGGGTGGCTCAGTATCGATTGTTAGTGGCGGATATCAAGTGTAAGTGATGTTTCGGGGTAAGTAGTTTTGTTGAGTAAAATTTATGCCGATCTAGTTTGTAGTGGTTAGCAAAATAATACTATTTGAGTTGAGTTTTAAATAGTTAGTGATTTACGTAAAAGAAATCGACTAATTTACTTAGTTGAACGACATATTAGCTCGTGATATCTCTCTAACCCTTAGGTTCATATGGTATGCAAAATCCATGAGAACTAAAACTAAAACTGAAAAACATTTATAGTTTGAAAGTCATGTTTGGTTAACTAATCATGTAAGGAATTAGAATTGGTACCATCAATCTTAGGATTTAAAGAATCCTTTGCATACATTTGTAATTCTATTCATTCAAATAAAATATAAATATTTACCAAATTAACCCCACCCCTCAAAATCATTTTCAACCATTGACAATTATAGAAACCAGTATGAAAACAAAACAAAATTCGTTAATTAAAACATAATTCACCAAAGTTGTTGCAAGATGAAGATGAAATCATTGAAGATGACAATCAAAATCCATAAACCATAGATCGAAACATAATTCATCTAAATGTTCAAGCTCTAACCATCAAAACAAAAGAAATCTAGTTGATGATGATGAGTACGTCTAGGTGCCACTATGCGAATACAAAAAAAAAATATATGGAGATGATGACTAAACCAATTCAATTCACTCAATCTAGGTGTTGCTGATGATGAATCATCAACCAAAAGAAATTCTTGAAAGGGATAAAATCCTAAATTAAACCACCAGAAATGAAGAAATCCTAAATTGAGGTGAAGACACATAGTCAACCAGAAGCTTTAATCGTCCCTAGGTTTATGTTGTCTATGTTCAAACATATGACAAAAATCGACAACTCCAATCGTACTTGTTGCTTCTGATCTTGTACTGTTATTTCTTCCATGAGAATTGTTTAAGGCTTTCAGTTTGAGGAGTGACGACTGACACGAAGGGAAGGGTAAAAGGGATTGATTTTCATGGATGGTATTAGGGGCTGTTTGGCAACATCTGAATGATTAAGTGCTGAACCAATAATAGGTCTGAATCATTAAGTGCCTGAACCATTAAGAGCTAGTATATAATTTAACTATTCAAAGACAAATGTCTGACCAATTCAGATAAGATGTCTTAACCATTCAGCATTAGACCTCTTAACCATTCAGCATCAATATAATGCTTAACCATTCAGAGGTAAATCTCTTAACCATTCAGACATGTGCTCGCGAAACAAACAGTCTGAACCATTAAGTGCTGAACCATTCAGACATCTGAACCATTAAGAGGCTACCAAACAGCCCCTTAGTCATTTAACATTTTAAACATTCTAATTCTTTTATAAAATACAACCAAACAAAATGTTAATTTTCAAGAGGTTTTGTTCCATTCTAATTCAAATTCCAATTATTCACAAAAACATTATACGAACTAAACGCCCCCTTGTATACTTATATCATTGGACGTTGTTCGAGATGCTAATCATATATTTATAATGTAATATATATGGTGCCGAACAATTTATCTCATAATTTGTTATAACTTAATAGAATGTTGACACGCTATCAAAATATTATTTTTTTAAGGATATCAAAAGATTATCTATACATGAATTACAAACTTACATGAATAGTGACATTGTCACACGCCTCGACACATGACATGTTTTTATTATTGTTGATGAAAGCTATATTCGGTAAAACTTTTAATGAGGTTGCGTGCAAAAAAACTCGTATTGATTATCCCACAACTAATACATGACCTAACAACCATGAAATTGAAAAAAAAAAACAGGAGACTAAAAACTATTAACACATTAGGCTCCATATTATACGAAAAGTCAACGTGCAAAACTTAAAAAAATTATTAACTATGGATTATTCTTTAATCAATAATAAGTGGTTCACCATGAAACCTTACAATCAAACGGTTGAACATTTAATGTTAATCTTTAAAAGATAAATGACATATAAACGTTAAGTTTTATAACTTAAACCTAATTATATGTGTATCTATGTGTGTACTCTTTTGTTTGTAATTTGTAAATATTTATTAAAACACTGTCAAATAAAATCTTCCTATTCTAATAAAAGAGTAAATGGAGGTGCCACATGTCAGCACCATATTCATTTTCATCAAATATTTACCGCTTTTCTCTCCTATTAAATAACTTTATTAATTACAAATAATATTATTTATTTAGAGTAAATTACTATTTTGGCCCCTAGATTAGGGCCATTTAACCCTATCAGCCCAAAAAGAAATCTTTTGACATATCAACCCCCAACGTTTCATTTCTTAACTATTATGGCCTCTGACACTAACTCTGTTAACTTTTTTCTGTTAAGTGTAAGGGCATTTTGGTTATTTTCACCTTAATGACTGTTTATGTAAATTTTAAAGCTTTAGGGTTATTTATGCACATTTTTTAAATTATGAATACAACCATCACACACCACCACTCACCACAATCCACCACTACCACTACCCACCCACCCCTCACCACCTAAAACAACCACCACCCGCACCACCTAAAACAACCACAACTATATGGCATCAATCATAACACTATGAGCTGATTCATCACGCTATTAAATTGTTTGATGAAACCCTAACCACCAACGAACAGTTGAAGAAAAAGGGTAAAAGGAAGGAGAAATCTATCCACCATCGTCTCGCTGGAAAGCCCGCCGTGTGACCACCATACGCCACCACAATACGACGTCGTTGTTGTGGAATCAAAAGCTGAAGAATGCGGAGAGATAGTTGTGGTTGTTTTAGATGGTGGTGGTATCGTGAGCTGATTCATCACGCAATTGAAGCATTTGAAGAAACCCTAACCAACAACGAACAGTTGAAGAAAGAGGGTAAAAGGAAGGAGAAATCCGGCCACCGTCATCTCGCCAGAAAGCCCGCCGTGTGACCACCATACGCCGCTGCAATACGTCGTCGTTTGCGGTGGAATTAAAAGCTGAAGAATGCGCAGATATAGTTATGGTTGCTTTAGGTGGTGGTGGTCGTTGTTTCAGGTAGTGGTGGTTGTTTTAGGTGGTGGGGTGGGTGGTGGTAATGGTGGGTGGTGGTGGGTGGTGGTGTGTGATAGTTGTATTTATAATTTAGAAAATATGCATAAATAACCTTAAAGTTTTAAAATTTACATAAACAGTCCTTAAGATGAAAATGACCAAAATGCCCTTAGACTTAACTGAAAAAAGTTAACATAGTTAGTGTTAGGGACCAAAACAGTTAAGAAACGACACGTTAGGGGTTGACATGTCAAAAGATTTCTTTTTGGGTTGATAGGGTTAAATGGCCCTAACCTCAGGGCCAAAATAGTAATTCACTCATTTATTTATTTTTACATTATAATTAATTTTTTTAATACATTAAGAAAGAGATATTTTTATCAATGTTATTTCTATAGGAAGTCTTTTATAAAAAGATTTTTTTTCTAAAAAATCAAACTATTTTTACGTAATATTTTAAAATTGTTTTTTTAAAGAATTTTTTATAAAAAATAATTAAAATAGGAAGTTATAGTAAGGACATTTTTAAAAATGATTTTTTTAAAGTTTTATTTTGAAGCAAAATATTTACTTTATCTTTGGAAAAAACAATAATTTAAAAGTCCATATTATCGTTGTATTACTTATGGTTATTACTCATACGTAATTCCAATAATATCATGTATTAGTATATCATTTTATAATTAATGATTTTTATTTTATTATATATTTAATTATTCAACTCGTGTAATACAAGGATTTACTAAAGCTAGTAAAATTATTTGTGTAATTTGGGTCATGTTTGTGTCAAATAGCAAAAACTCGTGTCATGCTTTGTTTCATGTGTTTGATGTGATTTATAAGTCTATTTCCTATTTCAGGTCCCTTTCAAAATTTCAAGTTAGTCCCATTAATATGCAAACATGACCAATTTAACATTCATGAATTCACGTGTTCTTCTTAAAATACAGCTAGTGATATCAATCAGGTTAAAGAGACACTTAGATAAACATGCATAGATGTCGGGGTTCAAGAAAACCCATATTTAGTTGCGTAATATAACGACCCATGCTCAACATTCCAACAACAAATAGCAGGTCGTGGCTGCAAGCAAGTTGTAAATATAAACCGACCATCCTTTGATCCTGCCAAGCCAAAGCCATGCTTCATTTGATTGATTACATCAGAATTTAAACTCATCACAGCCTATGAAAACTCGAAACATAACCCATATCAAATTGTGTTAAGCCGAGTCAAAGACGTCAACTGTTGCCTAAACAATTCGTCTCAAGGAGATCCGACCTTACAAAACCCCGAAACCAACGAAAGTGGTCGCAAATGAAATCATAAAGCGCTCTTAGACGAACGTATGTCCATCATCATCGACCAAACCAAGACATTGTCTCAAAGGTGGTTTGGTGCTAACAAACCCAATAGCCAAGGATGGTGGTCTTAAATGAACATATGTTCGCCATCATCATATATTGTATTAAAAAAGTCAGGTCTTACAAAACTCAATAGCCAAAGAAACTGGTGTCATATGAACTTGTTCATCATCATCGACACAAGGACCCTAAAAAAGCTCCAATCAGAGACCTCAGGAAGAGATTCAAACATAAAACCCAAATTACAGACACCAATCCCAACAAAAAATCATCATCGGCATAACCGTAACCCAATTACCAAAAGTTCATATAAGGCATTACCTTAAACGTAAGAATAGAGAACAATAGAGAATCAATACACAATAGATCCAACAACAATGCACTTAACAAATAGAAAAATAATGTTTAGAACATAAAAGAATAAAAAACACCATCCACCATTAATTCAAGATGACACAACCAAATTCCGCCTTAAATATGTAGGTTTTTAACTGAAAATGTGTTTTTTGCCAAACGCCACTATCATCGACACCACCGGACCCATTATTAAATAGAACCTTGCGACAGACAAAGGACTTTGCTGGCACACACTAGAGATAACATCTCCGACCCTTTCCTCTCTAGCCTGTCAGCTCAGGAACACACAATGACAGCGACAATCGCAATCGCTAGGTAACCACTCGACCTTGCTACAACACGGACGCCACCAAAGGTGGTCGACAAAGACCATTGACGACATCCAACGCAACTATCAGTATCATAGTGGAACCAGAAGAAGAAGGCGTCCCGGAGACGTAACCGTCTCACCCAAAACCCATTACCATCGCCACCTAATCGAGTCTGAATCAAAACCAGAGAAAAAAGGCTTTTCAAAGACGCAACCGTCCCCGCCTCACCCTCCAAAGCCCACCGCTATCACCATCCACTCAAGTCTCCATGTGTGGATAGAATTACAACTTCTCCAACTTGTACCAGACACAATAAAAGCTATGTTTCACTATTCATTTCTTTCGTTAATTATTAAATAAATATAATCAGTTTAAATAGTTTAAACTAGTATTAAGCCCCCCGCTACAGGCGTAAACCGTACTAAGTAGCTTCAACGACACACCACGTCTAGTGATCACTAAAAAAACAAACAAAAAGTAGACGTAAAAACGTTAAAGCACGCAGGCAAAACGTAAAGCATATAAAATAATAAGTAAGTCGATCTAGAACCAGCACATTACGACGAAGCCGTTAAACCGGGGAAAATAAACATAAAATGATGAACCACACACGCAAGTTACGATGTATTAACTCGTAAAATTTAGACCGGAACGTAAAACGAACAATTTGTAAAATATAAAAAGTATTGCACATTAAAGTTGAAAGTAAAAAAATATTGGGACTAATTTGTAAAAGATATAAAGTATTGGGTTAAAACAAAAATGTTTAAGATTAATAAAATAAAAAAAAAACAAAAGGTGAGTACCACCAATATAACACATAGAACAACGCACCAAACATAAGTAAGTTGGTAATTAATATATTATAAATAATCATAAAAGTGTTCTAAATTATTTAAAAAAAAAGTTAAAAAATAAATATATGATCATGAATGCAAATATCTTCCGTTACGATTTAGGTTAAAAGAGTAATAAATGACTTCACATACGCTTCAAAGCTTTGACTACCGAAGACACAACGTAGACGTGAACAACACTGCAAAAACCTCCGCCGGCGAACTCTCCGGCCACCGTCGATCTTCTACTTCCTCCGCCGTCTACGGCGGTACGTTTTCAATTCACGATCTACACTCTCCATCAACAGTTAATCATCATCACCACCAACAATTCTAATGTTTTTGCCCTAAATTGTTTGTTCATTTGCAGTCGGAACGAGTAACGGACGTCGATCCATCGATCGATCGATCGATTCGGTGTGGTTAACTGATCTGCTCATCTTCTGGTACGGTTTCTGGTGTTGCTGTTGATTACGGTTTGTGTTGTTTTGGTTTGCGGTTTTGTTGTGAAATTGTAGTTAGGGTGTGTTGATTGGAGTTGATTCGTGTGGAATGATGTTAGGTTTTGATGTGAAGGATGTGTGTTTTGTTTGATTTTGTGGTTTGGGTGGTGTTTTGGTTCGGATCTGAACGTGGTCGTTTCAATCGCCATTGGAAGTATAATTATTTGATTGCTAGAGAAATAGAATTACGAATGAGTTGATTATGTTCTGTTTATGTTAATGATCATTTGTTGGAGGATACAAATGGTAATGTATAGTTGTATGCAGTAACTCTTAGTTATCAACTTATCATGTATGTTGGTATTTTAGGGGATTGAGTACGATATTGGTCATGCATTATAAACAAGAAAGCTCTTACGTGTATTCCATGGTCATGTTGCTGATGCTGATGAGTTGTACATCATTTGATGTGATGTTTGTTTAAGGGAAAATTGCCAAGAAAGCGTCAAGTTTGATCTTGTGGTAACAAGAAGCTTCTTTTCATTGACAGGAGTGAAAGTTCAATTTAGAAAAGTTTTGCAGTTCTAGTTTAGTTTTTGGACAATTCAGACCTTTCTTGGCTTTTTTCCTTCTAAATTTTTATAAGTGGGAACTTTCATTCTGATCTTTGAGGGTAATCTATTGCTATCCACATTGTCAGATTTGAGATCTTTGGTTAAATTTGTTGGGAATTTTGTGTTTGTTTAACTATCAATTTGGTTACTTCTTGATTAGGCAAATGTATTTGTCTGATACACATCAGATTGAGCTCAAGAAGATGATGGAATACACTTGTCTGATACATCATATTAGCTTCCACATGCATTGAATTGATTACTGACTGCCTTGAATTTTCTTGTCAAATGACAATAATATCAGTGCATCAAGTTATGCTGTAAATATTTTATGGTTAATAAATTATTAAAGGGAGAAACTTTTCTGAGCGTAATTTTGTAGAATTCTTCAAAGTTTTGGTAGAAGGATGAATGTTTCCAAACATTAACACTTAACAGTGAGTTTTTCTTTTACCTACACTATTGTTATTCACCTTTACCTTGTGTAAAATTTGTGTTGCAGATTCTGCTTTCAGCTAGTTTGCAATAACTGTGAGTTTGTCTGGTTGTCTCTTGAACCTACCTAGCTTTGACAATGAAGAGTGGTGAGCGAGCTGCAAATATTGCACTAGCAGGTTTTGTTTCTTTTCCCATTTAATTCACACTTTACGATAATAAAATTTTTCTGAAATTTTCTTTTGTTCTTTACGTTCTGATCTACTATAGCATATTGGTATTGCAGGTCTAACACTAGCACCCCTAGTTGTGAAGGTTGATCCAAATATAAATGTCATTTTGACTGCATGCCTCACAGTTTTTGTGGGTTGTTATCGTTCCGTCAAGCCAACACCTCCTTCTGTAAGTAGACAACCACCCTGTTTAGTTTTTTTTCCAGGTTTGCCTTTTTTATGCTTAAAAGTTAGTTTTTTCTGTAACTTTTTCCTGCAGGAGACTATGTCTAATGCCCATGCCATGCGTTTCCCTTTAGTTGGCAGTGCAATGTTGTTGTCTTTGTTCTTGCTCTTTAAGTTCTTGTCAAAAGATCTGGTCAATGCTGTCTTGACTTGCTACTTCTTTGTGCTTGGCATCCTTGCACTCTCGTATGTTTTTATTTTTGTTAGGGATTGTAATACCTTAATTAGTACATTAAGTAGTCACCCAATTAATTTTTGTTTAACTTCTATCGTAGGGCGACTCTCTTACCTGCGATTAGGCGGTTTTTACCTACCAAGTGGAATGAAGATGTTATTCATTGGAGTTTCCCGTATTTTAAATGTACGCATTCTTTATCCATTAACTTCCTATGCCATCCATGTACTTTTATTGCTTTTAATATGCCTTTTTGTTGTGCACATTCTTGCATTTCTTATATATTAAATTTGATGATACCATAAATTACCATGGATGAATGATAAATCTATAATATCATTCAGATGTTATGCAGTAAACAATATATTTGGTCACATCAACATACACAAATCTTGACTGCTTTTGTCTAGTTGGATTTCAAATTGCTTTGGTTGTCTGATAACCTGCTTTTGAAGTTTTGGAACAAACAGTTGGTGGATTTCTGATTCAACCTTTTGCTCTTACAGAGTGTCGTTAGTTGAAAAAATGTTACGTCACCTATGTTTCTTTCTGCTGGTGTTTGGTTATGCTATTTTTTTCACTTCACTTGGTTATGTATGTTTCTTTCTGCTGTTGTTTGAATAAATGATGTATCTCTTTTAAACTTGTCTTATACAGCTTTAGATGTTGAATTCACAAGGTCTCAAGTCGTTGCAGCAGTCCCTGGGACCTTTTTTTGTGTGTGGTATGTTGCACAGAAGCATTGGCTTGCTAACAATATTTTGGGACTTGCATTCTGCATTCAGGTTCGATCACATTTTTTATTTCTTGAAGAAAAAGCATGTAAGATTTATAACCAGTATTTCTAAATAAGATTTATAACCAGTATTTCTAAATCATAATACGACCCTGCCAATACTCTTGCTATGGGTGGAATTAACTGGGTATGTTGCTGCTGTTGTATTCTAAATCATGATACAACTTTCCTGGTTCCTGCATTTTCCCATAAGATAAACGGTTCGACCAAATATGAAGGAAAATGTGAAACATGTGATTAAGAATATATCCTTTTAATATCATTTTCTATTTGTATCCATGTGACCTTGATGAAATGGGAAACAAACATCATATTTCTTCATGATAACCAATTGCTTCAATGTATTATGGGCGTCAAAGGCACTGTACGGTGGAGTTAAATCATGCTTAAGAATAAAAAGCTGTTCATTTATTTTGCTACTTTTGTACATAAGAAATATTATAAGTGCTGAAACCTAATAGAACCTTTCATCTTCTTTTAATAAAGCTATTATCCAAAGTTTTAATCAAGAAAGAAAGGTATACATGAACCTAATAAGTATTTAGAAAATCCTTTTAATTTCATTTTCTATTTGTATCCATGTGACCTTGATGAATTGGGAAACAAACATCATATTTCTTCATGATAACCAATTGCTTAAATGTATTATGGGCGTCAAAGGGACTGTACGGTGGAGTTAAATCATTCGTAAGAATAAAAAGCTGTTCATTTATTTTGCTACTTTTGTACATAAGAAATATTATAAGTGCTGAAACCTAATAGAACCTTTCATCTTCTTTTAATAAAGCTATTATCCAAAGTTTTAATCAAGAAAGAAAGGTATACATGAACCTAATAAGTATTTAGAGAATCTTTATTAATATGAGCCTCGTTGAGAGCCAAAGAGAGACTCGTACAAGCCAGTAGCCATCGTAATCTTTTGTGCTTTGTTCTGCTTTTTGTCTTGATTTTAGACGTACCCTTTTTAAAAGCATATCTTATTAAGTTCCAGATTAAGATTTTAATCTTTCTACACTTTGCAGGGAATTGAAATGCTTTCTCTTGGCTCATTCAAGACTGGTGCCATTCTGTTGGTAAGGAAGAATATCTTCGCCTTTGTAAATGTCCTGTTTCTTGTGAAGAGTTCTAATATTAGTGTTGAAACATGGTAATATGATCTAAATCTGCAGGCTGGGCTCTTTTTCTATGATATATTCTGGGTCTTTTTCACCCCAGTTATGGTCAGTGTTGCCAAATCATTTGATGCACCCATAAAGGTAATGTGTGATTTGTTGTTGGAATCAAGTGGTCCTTATCGTGCCCTTTTTATTTAATCCTAAGAAAACAGGCTATTTCTTTTCCAGCTTCTATTCCCTACAGGAGTCGCTGCACGTCCATTTTCTATGCTTGGTTTAGGTGACATTGTAATTCCAGGTATGGCATTTTTAATAGGTGGTAGATCGTTGTACCTCTTTTGAAGTTAATTTTGAGTTTAGTTATGACATAATTGTGTATGTCCTTACCTATGGCATCAATATACTGGTAGCTTGTGTAGCTTATTATTGAGAAATTTATAGCTCTATGTGTTTATTTTTAAGTGTAATTATGTGGAACTGTTGCATGGTATTTTTCACATTCTATGGCAAGTTGACAATTATGTTTTGAAATAAGTTAAGATGAGTATTTATAAAGTAAAGAAATTTTTTTAAAACAAATTATGGTGCTCACGGCCGAGCAGCTACCCCCTTTCAGAGGCAATGTTTGGCTGCTTAAATTCATCAAGTGTTCTTCACTGTTAACCTTTCCTTTTAACCAATATTTTTATATTTGAAAGCTGCATGCTTCATCTGTTTACATATTTTTTATGTTTGTCATCAGGCATTTTTGTAGCATTGGCGCTGAGATTTGATGTGTCAAGAGGGAGAAACAACCAATACTTCAAGAGTGCTTTCTTGGGATATGCAGTTGGTGTGGTGCTTACTATTGTTGTCATGAACTGGTTTCAAGCTGCACAGGTTGGTAATTTGTAGCCATTTTGGATGAACATATTTTACCTCAAACATGGACTCGAACTTATTTTGTTTCTGTGGGCAGTTGTTGAAAAAACCTGACAGACTTTTGTTTAATTTCCACATGATTCAATGGACTTAATTTTACATGATTAAATCCCTTGAGTTTTAAAATGATTTTAATTTATAAGGGATAATGTATAGAGAGGCCACTCACGTCTTGAAATAATATATCTGGTCTTATTTGTACTATAAGGGCCCCAAGACAGACTGATATAACCATAAAGTTTTTGAAGAAACAAAAAACACCCTTAGTTACATACATGTTTTTTGTTTCTACGGTAAAAAGTTATAGTATGGTCAAAACAAAGTTTCGGTAGTTAGGGTGGCTTTAATGAAAAAAGTTGAAAGGTTGGATGTCCTCGTACATTATCTCCATTTTTAACAAAATAGTCCTTTTGTGCATGATCAAATATTTAAATCTTCAACTTTAAAAAAAATGCAGTGGCCTTCATTTTTGCATGATTAAGTCCTCAAACTTTATAAAAAGGACATTTTTCGTTAAGTTTCAAAATTTAATCATGCAAAAGGGCAATGCAAGAACTTATGTTAGTATTCAGTGAAGGTCCATAGGGTTTTTCTAACAATAACCCTTTTTCTTTTTCTGAATGAATTCATGTAATCTAATGTTGTGGTTTGTTTCAGCCTGCTCTCTTATATATTGTACCGGCTGTTATCGGGTTCTTGGCTGCTCATTGCATATGGAATGGGGAGGTCAAACCGGTAAGCCTTTAAGTATACATGAAAACTAGTTTCTTGCATGTGTTTTTAAAACAACAGAGGTGGTAAACTGGTCGGGTCGGGCTATGGTTAAAGCCTCAAAACAGGCTCACGTCAGCATGTGCATTTTATAGCATGGGTCGATATAGACCATGTTGGATTGTGTTGATCTGAGTCCATTTTTTTCTCAAAGATTTTATAAATAATTATTGCAGTAAATATAATTATGAAAAGGACAAATTGCATAAAATTTAAATGAAACTTAGACGTTTTCCTAGTTTTAGTACCAACTTTGAATTAAACTTATAATAGAAAGCAACTTACAATAACAACCAACCTTGTTTTAACTGATTTACATTGGTTGATGACATCCAACCACACCACATCAGATGGGGAAAAGGTTTGTGAAGTAATAAAAATAAATATATTTACAACTTGCAAGTTTGAAAAAGTAAGATGTTTTTTTGCGATCTATATTTAAAAAAATTTACTAGATGTCATGTTTGTTGCCATGCCACATGCCAGTATTTATATACACAAATAGTAAAAAGACGATTATATGTAATAAAAACACTGGGCGACTTAAGTTACGACCCGTTAGTGTTAAAACATTACCCAAATTGACTCGTTAATAAGTAAAACGAGTTGACACTGCGGCCTGAAATTCTGATATGACGGTTTTGAACTTTGGCAGTTATTGGAGTTTGACGAGTCTAAAACAGCTATTAGCAGTGACGGTGATGCAGACGAGAATACAAGCAAGAAAGTAGAGTGAGATATGAAAGTCTAGTTTACAAAATACAGTGATTTGCAGTAGGAGAAACTATGCTTTTCCTTTTTGTTTTTATATACTTCTTTTAATGACATTGTAACCTAACCTTTTTGGTTATAACTTATGTTATAGATTTTTGACCTATATGTTTTTTGACATTGTAGTCCCATTCTTTATTAACATATCACCTATCCACCCTTGACCCCTGCAACAAAGCTGTTAGTGTCTGGTTAGCGGGCTTGCAGTTGGTTTTAGAAAATTTCATGAGATTGGATGCGTATTCGGTTATGTGATACCCACTCGATTAACCGAACTTGGTTTACACTATTACATAATTGAATAAGAAACATAATAAATAGTATGTTAGAAGATGTTAGAAACTTAAAGTTATTAAAATTAGAGTAAATTACTATGAACAAAAACTTTGGGGAGCTAAGAAAAAATCTTTTTGGATGAAAAATGACAAATATGACCAAACCAAATGAAGGAAAACGATAATTCACTTAAAAGTAAAAAGTTACGTTATGCATTTTTTTAAAATTATGCTTAATCATGTCATAAACATGCCAAGAATTGCCATCCTGGTGTGACGCATGATCTTACGCCTGACTTTATATTATACTATATCTAGGACTAAGTCACAATCCATATATTTCTTGGGTGGAACAAAACTAACTTCTTAAACTCATTAGTTTTTTGAAAATTTTGTAGGTTAGATGTTATTAACCATTAGTAAAATAAGAAATAGTAAATATTTAAGAAATTGTAAATGATCAATAATGAAGATTAAGAATTATATAATTATATTATAAAGTATGATATATTTGAAATCTTATAATTTAATAAATCAATTTATTAATTTAAGAAGATTTAAATTTTAGATATATAGTTTTTTAATTTATTTACTTAAAACTCCTATCATTTAATATCTTAAAGAAACTTACCGGTAAGTAAGATAATTACATACCATTAATTAAATCACTCAAACAAAATCAAGCAAATAATATCGAAATTAAAATTGAAAATTTTAAGTTGCTTGATTGTATAAAGAAATAAGAAAATTATTAATCTAAATTGGAAAGAGAATGCATGAAAGAAGATAAGAAATTCATATAAAGAAAAGAGAATGTGAGTTTAGTAAGTGTTTAAATCATTTAATTAGTGTGTGTATGGGTTTAGGCGGGAAAATCAATCTAAAAATGCAAAAAATAGTATCATGCGTCCCCAAAAACCTTAGTTTATTTAGTAGGTAGATTACAAAGTCGTAAAATACCTAGATCTACTGCATCTCTTTTCATGTTAAACTAATAGGTTTATAGTGAACCGAATATACATCGATAAACAAAACAATTTTATTTTTTAATCCTAAAACATTCAATCTATGGACAAGGCTAATTAGAAATTGAGAAGCAATATATGGTCACCAATCAAGACACGATTGAATGCCTGGATTATGAGTTTTTTTTCTCCATATAAGCTACTAAAAAAACAAAACAGAAAGGGGACAAAACAGAAATTTGAAGGATGGAGTCTTTCTATGTTCTTTAATTAAATAAGTAATTATTATATCTTTAATAAGGGGAAATATGTAAATGTCTCAAACTAAAATATGATAAACATAAATAATAAATCAAACATGATATATCAAAAAATAAGAGCTTCTTCGATATAAATAGACACGTCACTTGATATGCTTTCGCTAAAAAAATTCTTTTACTAGAACCTTAAATGAGTGTTAGTATGTGTGAAAATAATAATTTTAACTGTAAATCTAGTTAGGATTTTTTATTTTTTTATTTCGTTGAAACTTAAGGTAAACTAGGGTACTTAGGATGTTTAAGACATAAACTTTGGAATGGATGAAAGGGAAAACGAAAATTATTAAAAAATAAAGTGAAAATAAAAAAGTAAAACTACTATTATTAATTTAAGATCAAAATACAAAAAAAAAAAAAGAAATCTTCAATAGAAAGCAACCTAAGTAGAATCCGCATTGCAATAGTTTGATAAAAGTTGATTATTTTAACATCTCATTTTAACATAAATTGTATCAAGCATTTTGTTGGTGTAGTGTCGTTAATTCACCACCACCTATCTTAGGGGCTGTTTGATTGTTTTTACTCGGTCAGAAGGTGATGACCGGGTAAGAGCTTGTTTCAAAACTGACCCGGTAAGAGGGAAAATAGGCATGGGTCAGTGGCGTCGGACCGGGTCAGACGCAAAAATGTGATAATCAAACACCCTGACCGGCCAAAATGTCTGACCGGGTCAGTGGGTCAGACATTTTGACCGGGTCAGAAGCAAATGAAACAGCCCCTTAGTCCCCCTTGCCTAATTCCTCCATTATTACCCACGTATAAACAATTAAACATGATCATAAGATGTAACAACCCAAAAGTTATAATTGTGAAAAAAGTGAAGGTTGCGGGAAACCCTTCCGAAGAAAAAACCAAAAAATAAACAAAATTTTTTCATAACCGTGGAAGCCTTTCGGTATGTAACGTAACAAGCAATGTGAAATTCACATTTGGCGGGGGTGGGGGTTGACGTGGATAAAGGTTACGGACTATAATTACAGATCTTAAGGTCCGTAACAATGTGGAGATTGAAAATTTGGCCGATAACAAAGGTTACAAACCGTAACCCTTTGGCCTTACGGTCTCTAACAATGATGGATAAGGCCTATAAATAGAAGAGTTCATTCATTTCACAAATCCATTTAAGAACTCATTGTTTGTTGATTGTTAAAACCGACCTAGGTTAGTATTGTTCTATCGGAGAGTCTGCATAACAGAAGACTGGTGGACAGTAAGGTACGAGTTCTACCTTAGAGTAGGATTAGGGTCGGGTGAGAAAACCAATGGTACATGTTAATTACCCAGTAGATATGGGTAATAAACCCGTGATATATGGGGGTGAGATACCTTTGAAGATTAGTCTGAGAAATAGGGTGATATAGGGATGGGCATAAAACCCAACAACGATACCCGACTAATACAAGGTATGGTAATCTTAATAATGTAAAAAAGAAGAAAGTTGAAGATTAGTCTGAGAAATAGGGTGATATAGGGATGTGCATAAAACCCAACAACGATACCCGACTAATACAAGGTATGGTAATCTTAATAATGTAAAAAAGAAGAAAGTTAGAGGATGGTTTAAGTGAACATGACTTTCATGTGATGCATGCCCTCTGAAAAAATATGTGACATATGTGATATGTGTGGATGCGATATGAAATGAGAAATCATAAGTTAATATGGATATAACAATATGTTACAAGTAACTAAATGATTGTATGTATGAGAAGTATCAAACTAAGATGAGAGTTTCTTGGTTTAATACAAGATCACATGTGAGATTCACGATCAGTTGGGTGTTGGATTCAGATGAAAGTTTCTTGATCCAACACTGGGTAGCATGTGAGTTTCACGCTCGGGGTAAATCTTGGGCTAAGACGAAGTTTTTTGGCCTAATGTCAAGTCGCATGTGTTGATTATGAGAATATCATTGTGAAGTTATGTGATATGCAGATTATAGTTATGAACTTACTTAGTTAAAGCTAGTTTGTGATATGTATATACTTTTAGGTGACACATATAAGCAAGAGAAGTAGTATGGATAAGATCTTGAATGTAATGGATTGACACATGGGTGTGATTAATGTTGTAAACATATACCTTGTAATCCTCTTATAAATATTACTATTCTAATTAAAAGGTTTGGTTGGTGGTGTCTTTTCCCTTTTTTTTGTGTTTAAAATTTTCTTTTGTTTATTTTGTTTGTGTTTTTATTTTTTTTATTTTTTTTGTTTGTGTTTTAGTATGGTTTGTATTGGGTGTGGGTTCGAGGTTTTGGGGTGGGGTTTTTTGTGGGTTTTTTGTATCTGGACACGTGTCTTTGATTTGTAGGGTTCGTTGACGTTATCTTTCTCCGGGTTCCTGCTTTCTTTCTTTCGTTACCGATACCCTGATGATTCTCGCTATTAAGGTTTGGGTTTTCCTTTTGTTTGCTCTTTTCGGGGCTTTGATTTTCGTCGGTTTTCTATTTTGGACTGTGTCGCTTTCTTGCGGCTTTGATTTTCATATGGTGTTGGGCTTTGATTTAGTTTTTGGGTTCTGCATGTTCTGGTGTGTTACGGATTTAGGGTTTTGGTGTGTTTTACTTTGTGTATTTTACTGATTTTGTGGTTTTGAACCTTCATTTTGATTTTGATTTAGGGTTACATTAAAACTCGCATACGCGCGGCAACGGGCGCGCCAAAACCTAGTTATAGATGAAAAGTCGCAGTTAAAAGAAGTTTTAAAAGATCATGATTTTTCATATGTAAAATGTGATACTTTTCAATTAAAATATTAAATAAAAAAATGTGTGTTCCAAGTTGGTATTAGAACGTATAGTTCTATAAAAGGGATTCAAGTATAGGGATAAATACCTAAACTAAGATCGTCTTCTATTTAGATTTTGAATAAGGTCTAACACCAAAAGTAGATAAATATAAGAATGTCGCATGAATAACATCCTATTTTAAAGTTGTAAGATGAAAACATAATATTTTAAAATTGAAAAACTAAATATATTATATTTGACTCGGTTCACTTTTGAATAAATCTTAAGTTGGGACACAGATAAAAATAACCACGATCAACGGTATATTCAGAATTTTATAAAATTTTATAGAATCTTATAAAACATTTATTTTTTAAAACTATAAGAAAAAATGTGTTTAAAATCTAATATAATTGCTTTATATATAAATAAGTATTAAAGGCATCACTTGTTATGATTCTACGAGACATCATTTTAGTTTTCTCACTTCTCTTTCTTCATCTAATAATTAAGTTTGGGTTGCCACTTTTTTTAGTCGTTTTTCTTTTTTTAATTTCAAAATCTGTATTATCTGCTTCTATTTCATCATCTAATAAATAAAATTGTTGTTCGCTTCTCTTTCTTAGTTTGTGAATCGTTATTCAGGGGCGTCTCTACAGTATAAACAATTAAATCAACTGCTTTAGGCCCCCAAATTTTTAAAAAATTACTTTTATCTATATTCTAAGCAAAAATACATGTGATAATCCAATAAGTATTTGTAAATTTAAAGATAAATAAGAAGGACAACAATTTGATTGAAGGCTTATCTATACACACTTGCAAAACTTGGTTCATCAAAAGTTAATCGACTGCTCACTGTTGACGGTTATTTAAGGTTTATCTAATCTAAATTCTCTTTTGTAATTAATCACCTAATACACTAGCTATTTATTATTGTATGATATTGATTTATGCTCAATCGATTCAATTTAGTATTGTTCTTTTGCCAATTTAATATATTATTGGTTGTTTTAACTTTAATTTACATTTACAATTAAGTTTTTTATTTACTTTAATCGGTTGTTGTTTTTATCATTAATCTTTTCTTTTGCAATTGATTTTGTTCCAGTAAATTAAGTTGTATTTTACTATAAGTTGTTTTCTAACAAACTATAAATAATATGTCGTCAATTCGAGTCAAAGGTCTTTATGAATAATATATAGACGGGGGCCCCGATATTTTGTTTCGCTTTAGGTCTTCAAATATGTTGAGCGGGCCTTGTCGTTATTAATAAGTAGTTTATATTTGATTTGATTTTTTTTATTTATCCCGTATAATATATAAGTTTTTAGCTTAATTAAAATTATAAAAAAAACAAAAAAAAAGGTGGGTTGATGTATCATTTAAAAGGGAAAATGAGGAGAGAAAAAAACGGCAGTAGTAATAAAGAGAGTGTGATTTATATAGAAAGAGAATATACTCTAGGTATATTTCAAGAAAACTGGTATGTCATTGTCATATGTTGAAATTTTATAATAAACCCTAGTCTTTATCTAAATTACACAAATGGAGTCAATCTGTCAATGAGCTATCATAGCAACACATTGCATTGAACAACATTTAAATTTACAAAATTATAAAAATTAATTAACAGACAAAGTCACATACACACAATGAAGACATATACACACATTTTCTTAATTTCTATTTAATACATGTGGATTCACTTATTATGATTAAGTTTTTAGAGATTGTAAAGGAAATATACTTTATGATTAAGTTTGTTGGGCGCTATTTAAGCCACTGTATGGAAAAGTATTGATTGCTATCATAGGTTCTTCTCTTTTTTATATTTTTTCAACTAGGTTAGTATCCCGTGTATTATACGAGTTGAATAAATAAAATATTAAATAGTTATTAATAAAAATTAATGAATTATAAAACGATCTTTTGATATAAGATATAATTGACATTACGTACCAGTGATAAAAGAACGATATTATTTTTTAAACTTTTGTTTAATTTTTTTTCAAAAAAAGTTGGGTTTTAAACAAATTGCTTCAAAACAAACTGTTTTTAAAAAATATCATTTTAATATTTTCTTTATTTTGACATTGAAATTTAATTATTTTTATTTCATATGAATTTTATTTTTTAAAAACTACAGGTTTTAAAATATATTGTGTTCTTTAAAAGTTTGATATTTCTTTTCTGAAAAAAATTCTTGTTTTTTGAAAAAAAATATTTCTTTACAAATTGTATTTGTAGAAAGATCTATTTTTTTATTTAATAAAAAATATTTTTAATATGAAAAAGAATTAAATTATATCATTTGTAGTTAATGTGATATTTATTAGAAGAGAGAAACATAAAAATAAAATTTAGGAGCTCTAGAATTGTGACAAGTGACTTACAAAAACCTTATTTTATTATTATAGATAGATTCTTTATTAACTTTCCTCCTAAACAATGTAGTAAAAATATTTAATTTAAATACACATAATAGAATGTAGGCAAGTGTGAAATTTTGAGTAACATTTATAGTTTATAACATAGAATATGAATTATAATATATTTTTTGATATTATAAACTAGTTTAGAAACTCTTGTATCACACGAGTTGAATCAAATATTAAATTAAGAGTTAATTACACACATGGTCATTGTGGTAAGGTCGTTTTTCAAATTTAGTCTCTAAGTGTTATTTATTATAAGTTAGCCCACTAAGTATGTCAAGTTATAACAAAATCGTCCCTGCCTCTAACTGACGTTAGTTTTTACCATTAAGTTCGTGTAAATTGAAATTGCCTTTGATAAAGGAAAACAAATCAAAATTAATTTTGTCCTCATATCTACCCACAACTCCACAAGCTCACCGCCATTGCCTGTCCACCACCGTCAGCCACCATCTAGTTCGCCACCGCCGCTAGTAAGGAATCTACCCTATACTTTTCTTCTAGATCTGATCGGAAACCACCAACACCGCCACTCCACGACCACCTTAAAAGGAGTTCAAAAATAATTTTTTTATGTGGAAGTGATGCTAACCTCAAAGTGCTGCTTTATATCTCAAGGGAGTTCAAAAATGCAACTTTAATGCGGTGATGCAACCAGCGGCAGGCGGTAGGGTTGTGGTGGTGATGGGGTAACAATGAAGATGAAGACGAGAGAGGGGGAAGAGAGGGAGGGGGGAGGGTGGTGGCTGGTGGAAGTGATGGCGCTATGGTAATGGAGGTGATGGCTGATGATAGTGACGAAGGTGGTGGTGATGGTGGAGGTGGTTGGGTTGTGGTGGTAGTAAGAAAAAAAAAGATGGTGATTAATTCTTTTTATTAGTTTATTTAATACAATGGTATATTTGTCATTTATTAAAACTTAATAGAAAAAGTTAACCCCCATCCTTCTCGTGGATAAATTTGTTATAACTCAGCATATTTAGTGGGTTATTTTGTAATAAACGATATTTGGAGACAAAACTTGAAAACAACCTTACCAGAAGGATTATTTATGTAATTAACTCGTAAATTAACAGTATCCAATCAATATTTAGAAATTATAAATAACTTTTTTGAGACGAGATATAATTGTAATTACGTATAATTAACTATCTTAAGTAATAGAACAATAATAATATTTTTCAACACTTTTGTCTTTCAAAACTTTTGATTTAGAAAATAATGTTTATTTAAACATTATTTAAAAAAAAGTATTTTGAACAACGTCATTCCAAAAAATTATTTCTATTGAAAAACTTCATATATATATATATTGTTTTCCAAAAAGACTTACATTTTTAATAAAAAAGAAACATGTTTTTTTATTTATTAAAATATGTTCTATAATTTAGAAAATGATAAACAATATCATTAGTATTTAATATTATCATTAAATGTTTAATTTGCTATGCTAGTGATATGTGAGAAGATGTGAGAAGATGAGTATTTATACAAGAGCGTTCAATGCAAGCAGTACCAATGTTTTCAAAAAGCTATGAGTTTGTTTCCCATACCAACTACCAAGTTCTAAAGACCAGGATAAATAATTTATGTTAAAATCTATGATTGTTTGCGATATTTTTCTAGTTTAAATATAGTTTTATAAAATTTAAATTTAGACAATGATATAATAGCTTGAGATAGAAAACAGTTTAATACACAACACATAGATTTATAATCATCAAGGTGGATGTTACAATGCACCTTAAGTCCACTATTTATTATCCGCCAAGAAATTGTCCTTGTTAAAACTATCTCATTATATAAGATAGTGATCACATTTACAATTGTGTCACTTGATAATATAGTGATCACTCAATCAATGTCTCGCTAGTCAGATGATGATCACCCCTTCAACGCTTCAACGTCACACTAACAAAGACAATGATCACCCAAACGTCTCACAAACATGGTAGTGATCATCACCCTTACAACTCCCTTAATACTCTTTTAGATTGATGCGCCCCTTAATAGTGAAAGTGTTTTGAATATCATTTTACAATATGTTCATTATTCTTTTGAATATTAAGAATAAGATTAGATTGGTATGATCACCCAAGAATATGCAAAATACTTATGGTTTTTAATACGTAAGAGTTTAGTGAAAAAGTCGGAGAAAAATATACTTAAATACCTCATATAAAAGAGAGTGAAAAGGATGGACAAACTATCGTTAGTCGATGATGACATGATGTGGTCCGACATGCATCATCCACTTTTTGCTCTTCTTAATTTTATCGTCACACATAGTTCAACAATATATTTAGATTTGTGATCATACTTTTAAGATGAGAATTGATTCAAATCAAGTGAGATGAAAGATGGTTATAAGAAAGTGACACAAGCTTGAAGTGTAAGAAATACGTGCTTGCACATTAATTTGGGTCTTGGTCTCTTATTTTTAGCAGTGTCTTATTTGTGTAATTACATTTTACTTTCTATTTATTTTGGAAATAATCTTTTATAGCGACATCATCCAAAAACTTTTATACTTTTTTATAAAGGATTGTAAATTTGCATATTTTAAATTCATTTTAGCTTATAAAATATACTCATGAGTGATTAGCATTATATCACATCCATATTATCTTCTACGCTGATATTGTCTTTAAATTTTCGCTTGAGGATTGGTTTTAAGGTTTAGGCCTCAAACATAATTTATAAATATATAGATATAGTATATAAACATACTGATATCATATAAATATTCAATCTATTTGTTTGGATATTTAACGTTATCAGAATAAACATTCCAGAATGTGCATGTGTACACCAACACAACCACACAAGTGTATGTGTACATGAGTGATATTTGACTACTTTCTCTAAGAAGTATTTTTTGTGTGTTTGAGATGTACCTCTCTTGGTCTTTTCTAGGTTTATAGAAGAAAAAAATAGACACGTCGCTATGAAAGAAGGTACGATTAATAGAAGAAGACAATCAACATAACGTTTTTTATGTAACTACATGATCACTTCTTTTCCTCTCTCTGTAAGGAACACATCACGTATAAGAGAGTGTTTTACAATGAACATTAGGTATCATAATATATATATAGCAAAATGAATAATTCATTTGATCTTATTTTTTCTCAAAATAAAAGAAAAAGATCAAAATACAAAATTTATTCAAATATCCTAAAATTAAAAAAAAATAAAACTTAGACAAATTACATTTATATATAACCCACACATGTGTAACTCATTTGTAGGTAAACACTTAAACTTTTCCAAACATATTAAAAAGTAGTTTGTTAGATCATTTTATATATAAAACTAGTCATTTGTATGTAAGAAGTGTAAAATAAAAATATAATTTTTTATTCTAATAATAACTTATGTTCTCTAATAAACCTCACCTCATACCACGCACATATCACATCCATCTATACACAATCATTCAGAAATTACCAAACAGCCTCTAACTTAAGCAAGATTCGAATCCATAATTATCACGTTACTAAAAACCTCATAAACACCTTGATAACAACAGACCACGTATTACAACACCTACAATCTCTAAAATGTCACTATCGCGTAATGTTTCCAACTAGGGGGCAAACATGTACAAACCCCACATTTGAGAGGACCAAAACCCAAAACCCAAAAACTAATGGTGGTTGGTGAAATCGCCCACACGAATAAGAACTCACACTGCAGGTGAAGAAACCGAAGCAACTTGCTATTTGTTCTTATTGTGAAATCAAATTATCTTATAGATTCAAAGCAAAATCAAGCAGTTTTTGTGAAGAAGATGGATTCAGATTACGGAGTTCCTCGAGAGCTTTCTGATCTGCAGAAGAATCGATCGCTATACACTCCTGAACTCCCCCCCTGCCTTCAGGTCGAAATTCCAACTCTAGATCACAAATCACAACTTTGAAACTGTTTTCACCGGATTTGAAGTTGTATACGTGTGTGAATATGTTGACATTGTGTCGATTTGATGTTTGATGTGTTTGAAGTTGGTGAATCGTCGATTGGACGATAGATCGCGAGTTACTAACTGTTTTGTTTAGATTTGATTTTGTGTATATGTTTGTGTCGATTTGAAGGTGTTAAATATTCGGTGATTCGATGGGAGTGAAAAGTGAAGTGGATCTGATGTGTGGAGAGTTTAGATTCGTTTGTTTGTGCTTTTTGTTTCGCTTTTTATTGGTGTTATCTTTTTTGGTTTGATTTGTGAATATTCTGTGATTCTGTTTGACTGGTTTCAATGTGGAAAATAGCAGTTGAATCGTATGATTTGATGATGTTGACTTGTTTCACATAGTGAAGACTGAAGACTGAAGAAGATGTGTTTAAGTTGATGCTAGAGTGATGCATAGTTGACTTTTTATTGACACATTGTTACTAGTCATCTTTCATTTACACACTGTCTTTGGGGTTGTTTGGATGTGGATTAACCTATAGTTGAAATAACCTGTGTTAAAGTAATGAGATTTGGTTAAGTTTGATGCAAGAAAACTGATACTTGGGAAAAAAATGAAAGATTATTGGCCTGAAACTTGTTAAATGTTAATTTTAATGAAGTTTGATTATGTATCGGACTATCGGGCTTATGAAAGATGATTTATGAATCTGTGTTCAGGGGACTACTGTGAGAGTAGAATTTGGTGATGCGACTGCTGCAGCGGATCCTTCTGGTGCTCATGCGATTGCCCAATCATTTCCTTTGACTTATGGTCAACCTTTGGTCCATTTTTTCAGAGAGAAGTCTAAAGTAGCCAATGCCCAGACCATTAGTGAGCATCCTGCAATAAGGTATTAATCATTCTAATTTCTTCTTGTTTTTGCAATTCAAATACTGAAATCTTGAGGAAATGATATATGGATTTTGTTTTAGTTTATTATTATATGTTGTAGTTTCAAAGTTGTTTGGTAAGACATTTGTTTCAACATGAGCATGTGTGCTAGACTGATAGCATTGATCTATTGCTCAAATAGTAGCACATGTATATCCTGAAGTTCCTTTATGGGGTTTTTAGTGTGAAAATAAGAAAATAAACAAAAAAATTATTTCTGTGTATCCCTGATAGAACTTATATATTGTGTTGTTTGACTGAGTTGGACTTTCTGCTTACTATCTTCTTTTTCAGGGTTGGATTGGTTTTCTGCGGTAGACAATCTCCTGGAGGACATAATGTTGTATGGGGACTTCATGAAGCTCTCAAAATTCACAATCCTAAAAGCGTTTTGCTTGGATTTCTAGGTAAATATGTTATCATTTTTCTGTGCTCCTTTTCTGTTTGTGGGATTAATTATAGGTGACACCATAGATATTTACTTTTTAAAATTGTGTTATGCATGTAACTAGGTGGTTCTGAAGGTTTATTTGCGCAAAAAACTCTCGAGATCACAGATGATGTTCTTGCAACCTACAAAAATCAAGGTAGTTATGAGAAATATATAACTTTATGATCAGGGTTTACTCTTTCAATTGAAGTCATTTCACATGTGGCTATTTTAATACTTTGAAGGTGGTTATGATTTGTTGGGACGAACCAAGGATCAAATTAGAACCACAGAACAAGTAAATTCCGCAATGGCAGCATGCAAGGCTTTGAAGTTGGATGGCTTAGTGATTGTTGGAGGTATATATTAGTTGTGAATAAAAATTATTATCTGCTATAAGCTTTTTATCATGTTGTTTACCAACTAATCACGTTTTGCTTGAAGGTGTAACATCTAACACAGATGCTGCTCAGCTTGCTGAGACTTTTGCAGAAGCAAAATGCTCTACAAAGGTAGTTATTTGTGCTCTAATTTGCTCTACATATTTCTGATACACTAAGACTTCTTTTAACTTTTTATAATTGTAATTATTGAAACTTTTTTAACTTCACAGGTGGTTGGAGTACCTGTGACTTTGAACGGTGATCTT
Source organism: Flaveria ramosissima (assembly GCA_025215565.1). Lineage (NCBI taxonomy): Eukaryota > Viridiplantae > Streptophyta > Magnoliopsida > Asterales > Asteraceae > Flaveria > Flaveria ramosissima. Next base: position 15,832,410 of record CM046035.1, read on the forward strand.
AAAAACCAGTTTGTTGAAGCAAATGTTGGTTTTGATACTATTTGCAAGGTATAGATACTATGATTTTAACTTCTTCAGATATACCAACAGTTTAAAGTGCATGCTCAGGTTACAGAGATGCATGTGCTTGGGGTCTTGATGTAAACATTATTAGATTATTGTAAAATTGTAATTGTAAAAAGAGTATCTATTCGAAAATGGAGAGCAGGTTTTGGATTACTGGCAACTGTTCAAGTTCTTTGTGGATATAAATGCTTCTGTGATTCAGTTTAAACCCTTTATAAAATATTTTTGTTGTAGTCGCTGAATTCTCTTTCTTCATTAGGTCAACTCTCAACTCATCAGTAACGTCTGCACAGATGCACTTTCTGCTGAAAAGGTACATATTTTCAATTAAAATCGTTCCTAAACTCGATATGTTTTCTTGTTATTATGTTACTTGGTATACCAAAGCTTGTTATATTCTCATCGGTTTTCTTTCTTTTCAGTATTACTATTTTATCCGACTCATGGGTAGGAAAGCTTCTCATGTTGCCGTGGAATGCACACTTCAGTCGCATCCTAACATGGTGTGCTTTCATTTCATTCCATAATTATATTATTTTTATATTCTTGGATTAAGTTTTCATACTTTCTAATGTAGGTTATCCTTGCTGAAGAAGTTGCTGCTTCAAAGCTTACCCTTTTTGACATAACCAAACAGATTTGTGATGCTGTGCAAGCCAGGGCAGAGCAAGGTGTGATTTTTCCTCAATAGGCCAATCAAAATTTCAACTAAAAAAGGAACGGGCCACTTGGGCTCGAAGTCACCTAAAAGTCCATTCTTAGTACATACAACATCCTAAATGTGCTTTTAGATTATTATGATAATAATTCTAATAATAATAATAATAATATTGTGTTTGTAATCATAATTAACACGTGAATTATTTATTAGCAAAAAAAGGTGGACTAAAGATATTTTTAGACCAGTTATGATCCTTAGCTGTTTTGATCCGCCCGTCTTGCAACCTTTAGTTGTTAATATGGTGGTGATGATAAATGTTAACATATCTTTTAATGTTTGTTTATCTTTCAGACAAAAATCACGGAGTCATTCTACTTCCAGAAGGGCTTATAGAAAGCATCCCTGAAGTTTATGCATTGTTACAGGTAAACTAAATACTAGTTATGTAAGACTGGAATTTCTTTTTTTTTTCTTCCTGGGCTACTGATGCAGACTGGATATTTTCTGTTGAAAAATGAAATTGCTCTGCCTTTTTAAAGCAAGCACTTAATAACCCCATATAATAAATACATACAACTTGAGTAATTCAGCACTTAGATGTTGCCTCTAATCGTCAGTCTTATTCAGATGAACTTTCAGCATTCAGTCTTCATATTTCACTTATTTCTTTTCAGGAAATTCATAGTCTTCTTCGACAAGGTGTTTCCGCTGATAATATATCCACACAACTGTCACCTTGGGCATCCGCCTTGTTTGAATTTATGCCTCCTTTTATTAGGAAACAGGTCTGTTTTAAACATAATTCTGCACATTAAAAAATAAATAAAAAAGTTACCCATATATTAAAGACTGATGTCATGTCAATACTCATAAATTTCCTTTTATTATTACAGCTTCTTCTCCATCCCGAGTCAGATGACTCAGCCCAGTTGTCTCAGGTACTTCATTGGCAACTTTCATAACATCATAGCGTTTTTGTAAACTGTGTTTCTCATGCGTTTGCATATACATCATTTCTCAGATCGAAACCGAGAAGCTTCTTGCTGAACTTGTGGAAGCAGAAATTAACAAGCGTCTGGTAAAATTATACTTAGAAGCTAGAAGATCTTATTCTACAATCACAGTTTACACACACACACACCCACACACACATATATATGTCAGGCTAATGTTTATCTTTTAATAGGCTAATGTTATCTTTTAATATGTCTACAGAAAGAAGGTACATACAAGGGCAAGAAATTTAACGCCATCTGTCACTTTTTTGGCTATCAAGCACGGGGTTCTTTGCCATCAAAGTTTGATTGTGACTATGCCTATGTAAGTTTTATTTACTTAATCAAACGAATGGGTGGGTTGGGAACTTGGGTAACAGGTCAAAATGGGTTCTGGTCAAAACATATTACTTTTCTCCAGGAGTTGAAACTGCTCAGTTGAGTTGATAAGAAGCCATTTCCTAAAGAACTTTATGTTTTTTTTCTTTGGATAATTAATGTGTCAAATATGATTATAAAGTTGCACTATTGAATAAAAATTTTGGTTTTTAATGAAATGATTAAGGAGGTTTACGCGCTCATTGTCACTTTGGATGACCTCGACCCATTTTAAATCAACAGATCAAAACAACCACCTTTACCAAATGTAATGTATTACTTAACTAAATTCAAAGAATTTTATTTTGTAGGTTCTTGGACATATTTGTTACCATATTCTGGCTGCTGGTTTGAATGGTTATATGGCAACTGTCACCAACCTAAAAAGTCCCTGCAACAAATGGCGATGTGGTGCTGCTCCAATAACAGTAGGGTTTCCACCCTTCAAATAACCACATCTGTATTGTTTTTTCTGGTTTTATTATCTTTCAGTTTCGTGAAATGGTGTGATATCCTCACTTTTGACTGGGCATTATAGGCAATGATGACTGTCAAGCATTACGGTCGCGGGTCAGGATCAGGGGCTACAACACTTGGGAAACCCGTAGTTCATCCTGCTACCGTAGATTTAAGAGGCAAAGTATACGGGTATGTAAATTTTATTCCCTTTATTTCTTTTTATAAGAATTCTAAATGGAGAGAACTATCTGAAATGTGGTGATTTATGGTGGTGATTGGTGCAGTCTGCTTCGACAAAATGCAACAAGATTCTTGATGGATGATATTTACAGAAACCCCGGGCCCCTTCAGTTTGACGGGCCTGGTGCCGATTCTAAAGCTGTCAGCTTGTGTGTAGAGGACTTAGATTATATGGGCCGGATCAAGGAATTGAATGAATATCTTGAGAAGGTATTACACTGTTCTAGAAATGACAACTTTGTCGGGTTGGACGGGTCGAAATGGGTAGGATTTGGTTGACCCAAATAACTTTTTTATATAATTTAATGTCAAGTATGATTACAAAAATATATTGTTTTCAACAAAAGATCAAGTTTTGTTAATAAAAACATGGTCTTGGGATGTTTTATGAAGTAAAAATACAAGCTAATTCTAGATTTTTTTGACTTGACCCGTTTGCGACCAATCATAACCAGAATCAACCTATTAACAAATGAATGATGCTGCACATGATCCTACATTGTCGGGCTTCCTGAATTCATCATTTTACTTAACACGTCGATTGATATTATTCTTAACTTCTACAGGTGAGAACAATTGTGAAACCAGGTTGTTCTCAGGATGTACTAAAAGCTGCGTTGAGTGCCATGTCATCTGTGACAGACATTCTTTCTGTCATGACCTCACAACGCCCCGAGTAAAACTCCACTTGGCTTGCTGACCTGGCAAAATCAAACTTTATGGTGCTTCCTCAACTCAGTACACGGAACCTCTTCCAAATTTCCATTATTTTCTCGATTTTGTGATGAGTTTCTTTACTATTTGAAGGCAAACAATTAGATTTCGGTTACTTAATTGTCACTTACTCACTGTGCTTGTTTTTGTTTTAGAGGATCTTGTTTGTGGAAGCTTTATATTTATAATGAGAAATAATGTTTGACATTCTGTTGAATCTGTAAAACTTCTTGGCCTCTGTAAACATTTTCCCAAAATGTAGGTGTCTTGTTAGGTAACATGTTAAAACGAGTCGATGCAAGGTTTAATGTGTGATAAGTATATTCTTTTTAACGATAGCATGTATACTTTTTTTGACTTGATTACTTGATCAACAAGTAGTAACTAGCTTTAGAAGATCATTTGTGTTGAATACGAAAATCAGTGGTAGTTTGCGCCATGAAGCTATTCCGTTGCCACACCAGAGCAGCCACATAACAAGCAGTGAACACATGATCAACAGTTTCCTATGTCTCACCACAAAGTGAACACACGATCAACAGTTTCCTACGTTTAAATGAAACTTGTACGTACCAGCTTTATTTCAAGTTCACGTCGGAACGTTTATAAATATAAGCACGTCGAAACGAACACAATAGTTGATAAAATAAGCATGCATAATTTCGAATTTTAGAAAACAATTTATCTTAAAAAGAGAAACATAAGAAAAAAAATAAAGAATTTAAATGAAACTTGTACGCTTATGCTATGATGACTTACAATTTCCGTTACAGTGTCTCTAGCAGTTCAAACTCGCTACTCTATATCGATTTTGAAAATACAAAGCCCAATTTGATATAAATGAAAGCTTTAATAGAAGTTACAAAAAACAATCCAAAAGCTTACTGTCCAATTTGTTTTTTTTTTGTATATTTCTAGTCAAAACTCTACACTAAACTATTCGCCGCGAATCAGAAATTTCTAATCAGTTCGAATGATTTTTTAAGAAAAGATCGTAAAGCCAAACAGATAATCAATCTGGAGGATTTTACGTAGTTTAAACCATGAACACCCCTAGTCTGGCTAAAAAAGAATTCAAGTCGGCTAAGGGCTACGTTTTGCTACGTTTTTGTAGTTTTAAATAAAAAGACATAATGGGCTACGTTTTGCTAATCCACGTCCAATATACGATTTTATCACATACTCGTCAGGTAGTCGTTACTCGTCATTCATTGAATTCACAAATGTATCAACGACAACAATTATACACCTTTATGTTATAAAAAATATCAATCAGCAATAACTTATAAGTTATAACATACTCTTGATTCAATTAAAAGTTATAAGAAATTATTAGTTGTTTTATGCAATCATACTCTTGAAATCTGCTGCAGTCTTATTTTTCTTTCACGACTTTTAAGAAACGCTAGTAGCCACAAACTTTGAATATTGACGTTCCTATTGACTTTTGACAAAAACCCTTAAAAAAATCTAGAATTTTATAAGTCATATAATTTTTAAAATATAAAAACAATAATATATAGCATGGCATTTTAATATTTTAGAGCCTTGGTTTGATAAAATCTTATCGTTTATTTTACATTGATTTAATAAAATTACTATGCACTAATGTACAAATGGTCAATATTTGGTTCACATGTTATATATACCTTAAAAGGTATTAAAAGGTAGACGTGTACAAACCGGTTTTTCGGCCCAAACCGGTTCGGGTCCCAAACCGAAACCGGTTTGGTCAATATTGGTCAAAACCGGTTTGGCCCGAAACCGGTTCGGGTCCAAACCGGTTTCAAACCATAAAATCCCAAACCATACAAACCGGTTTGGTTCGGTTTGGAATCGGTTCGGGCCCAAACCGGTTCGGCCCAAATCGGTTTTTTTTTTATTTTTTTTATTTTTAACTTTGGATTTTTGTTATATTGAAATAAAATTTTAAACTTTTAATTAAAACATAAACATTTATAACATTTATATAATTTAAACAATTTATAACATTTTATATAATTTATATAACATTTATATAATTTATATAACATTTATAACATTTATATAATTTATATAATTTGTATAACATTTATAAACAATGTAAGCATTTTAACAATTTATATAACATTTATAAACAATTTAAACAATTTATAACATTTAAACATTTATAACAATTTATAACATTTAAAACATTTAAATAATTTAAACATTTAAAACTAAACATTTAACATAGTTGTTTCTTCGTTCGTATTACTTGTACGTTTATTTCTCGCCACCTGAACCGGAACTGTTACGAAGGTAGTCATCATATGCCGCTTCATCATCAGTCATTCCTGATGTCAATCCGCTCTCTACCTCGTCCTCGTATAATTCTGCTTCGTATTCCAGTTCTCCTTCAAGTGAACGTTTGTCTTGTACTCTTTCCGCGGCATCCAAATAATCTTTCAATCAAATTGACATTTCAACTGCTTGTGGAGTGAGTCGAGTTCGTCTTATTGATATAACCCTGCCACTAACAGAAAAAGCAGATTCCGAAGCTACCGTAGAAGCTTGGACGGTTAGTAAATCTCGGGCCATAATGGATAGGATGGGAAATTGATCTTCCTTACCTTTCCACCAAGCCAACAAGTCAAAATTTTTAAATTCATGTGGAGTCATGGTCGATAAAAAGTTTGTAAGACCATACCTCCCGAGTTCACTACTCGGAGTGTCACCACGTTGACGTTTATTACATTCATCCTTTAAAGTATTATATAAATCAAACATTGGATCATTCGAATTTTCGGCATTTGCCGCATGCCTTAAAGCATCATGAATTTGTGATGTTTCCCCGTATTTTAATAAATAAACATCATACATTTGTTGTAATTGTTTGTTGAAATTAGCTTTTAAAGTTGTACCATACATTGGTTTACCAACTTCTAAATCCAAACTAAAAGTAATTTTATCAAGTAAAGTTTCAACTTCTGACTTGTTTAAACAAGGGTTTAAAGCTGCGGCACATGTAATAACGGGAGGCATTTCTTCAAAATACTTTTTAAGTTTTTCTTTTATTGGGGGTATCATATCCGAATAAGGTCTACACCTAAACGACAATTCATTTAATTTTGAAGTCATTAAATAAATTTGGTAAAAAACCAACGGACTCGTTGGGTAATAAACTCCAGAAAGACATGTAGTTACATTTTTAAAAACTTGAAGCATTTTTGTTACTTCTTCGATGATGGCCCAACCCGATGGATGGTAAGAATTTGCCTTTCCCCGACTTACCAAACTATTATGAAAGGCTATTAAACTTTCTTTTTGTTCTATAGCCTTTTCAAACATGTTACATGTGGAATTCCATCGTGTTGGTACGTCCCAATTCGGACCTAAACATTTAGTATTTGCGTCTTTACAAAACTTGCGATATTTAGTATATCTTTGGTTATTACTAAAAATATCACGTAACATTCTTTTAAAACAATCTTTTTGGCCCTCAATCGTTTTTAAACCGTCTTGAACGGCTAAGTTTATGATGTGCGCAACACATCGACTATGAAAAAACACACCCTCACATATTGGTTTATATTTTAATTTCAAATGATCTATCGCAAGAGTGTTGTTTGACGCATTATCAAAAGATATAGAAAATATTTTGTTTTCTAATTTATACGTTTGAATAACTTTATCAATAACATAAAAAATGTTTTGGCCGGTGTGAGGATAATCAAACAATTCAAACGCAATCGTACGTTTCATCATTTGCCACGAATCGGGTTCAACCCAATGGGCGGTGACACAAATGTACGAGTCCGGTGAACCGTGAGGTGTCGACCAAACATCACTAGTTAAGTTAACACCGGTTTGTAAATTTTCAAAATAAGATATTAATTCATTTTTAGCCTTTTTCCATATTTTTAAACAATCTCTTCGAAGAGTAGCACGACTTACATTGGTGTGACGTGGTTGGAGAGTTCGTTGAATGAGACGAGTCAAACGTTCGTTGTCGAAATGTTTGAATGGCAAGCTTTCTTGAATTACAAATTGCGCCATTTGCTCCCGAACCGCATCAACGTTATAAGCCCAAATATTTCCTTCGTTTGTCATCGAAGCTTGACCTTGAGAAGGTTCACCTTTTAACGCTTTACAATATTTATTTGCAATATGGTTTTTCAACGTTGTGTTTGCATCTTTTTTGAAAAACTTATGACAAAACTTGCAACGAGCCTTGTTTGGACCGCTAGCCATTTGACATAAATCGTAATTGCACCATACTTCGGGGTTCCTATTCGTAGGAAGGATTGCTACCACCACGTTGCTTGAAGACGCTTCACAACCAACGGAAGATTGAGCACTTGTTGAAGCCATTTCAAGGATTTTTGTGAGAGCGTTTTGGAGAGCGTTTACAACGAGTAGAGAGTGTTTGTAGAGAGCGTTTGAGCGTTTTTGAGATTTTTGAGAGTAGAGAGTGTTATAAGTTGTTGTGATTCAACCCAAAACATCAAATACATATATATACTAACCTAGTGGGGGTATAATGGTAAAAAAAGCTCAAAAAACGGTCAAAAATGGGTTATAACGGCTATATAGCCGTTGGGTAACGGTAACCGGTTTGAAAACCGGTTTAAAACCGGTTTGAAAACCGGTTTGAGGTACCGGTTTGAAAACCGGTTTGGAACCGGGTTGGAACCGGTTTGAAAACCGGTTCGGGTTGAAACCGGTTTGGGTTATGAGAAAGGGAAACCGGTGAGGAATCGGCAGGTCCGGACCGGGTTGAAACCGGTTTGGGCCAAAAACCGGTTCCGGTTTTTTTGGCCGAACCGGTTCCCGAACCGGTTTTTTTGGCCACCTCTATTAAAAGGTATGTAACAAAACTTTTAAGCATAATATACAATTAAGTAATGCAGGTAAATAACTCAAACATTAACGCTTGTGTTCCCGAATTTAATAAATGAAAGAAAATAAAAAAGAAATTAAGTGAAAGAAAATTAACGAGAAAAAAGAAATAAAAAGAAAGGAAATTAAGGAGAGAAAAGAAATGGAAAGGAAAAAAAGAGACATTTTCAATTTTCGTGTTTCAGAGTTTGAAGGAAATGAAAAGAAATTAAGAATTTTATGTGTTTCTTTTCATTTCCTTCCGTTTTGGAAGGAAAGTTATAAGAGAAAATTATCGAAAATTTTCCTTTCGTTTCTTTCAATTTCCTTTTTTAAAAAAACTCGAGAACACAAAATTTTTTTGTTTCCTTCCATTTCTCTCCTTAAAAAAACTCGGGAACACAATTATTTTTCACTTTCCGTTCATTTCCTTTCATTTCTCTCGTTAAATGAGACTCGGGAACACAACATAAGGGGTTTGCTTTCCATCCATAACCACCTCTTTGCACTTTATCGAACCACCTCTATGTTTCTATGTTTTCTCACATACATCTTCGTCTTCTTCATCTTCATTGGATCTCAAGCGAACGGTTTCAGGCGAAAGATGAAAGCTGATGGTTTGAACGACATATGGTAACGACGATTTTGTCTTAACTTTGACTTCGATTATGCTTAAATGGTTTCCGCCTCAACATTGTTTAATTGAGCTCTCAACAAAGCCGTATATAAAATTATAGAATTGACTAAAGTAAAATATGAAAATTAGCAATTTTTTGATTCACTCAATTTTGTTTGAGTGACATCTATATGATTATACATATAGTTTTAAATAACACAAACGTTTCGAAATTAGGTTTTCATAGTATCGCGCCTCCGCCGCAACGCGGGGGTTTTCATTTATATTCAAATTTATATCTTTGCTAAACAAATTTTACCATAATACCTACGTAATCTAGAAATGACTCATATAATAGGTTGGAGATTAGTTGTTTGACAATAACCATTCAATCCCATATTAATCAATATAAACTTTTATTTTTAACGACAAATCTACCATACATCTATTAAATAATAATCACTATATACCTATTTTTGAACTCAAAACCTCTACGTTAAGAGACCACCACAAAATCAACTGACACCACACTAACAATACAGACCGTATCCAAAGCGTCCAGATATCCAACTAACTAGCTAATTAAAGTATTAAACTTCGAGACTAATCCAAAAATAAACACCCATAAATCCATAATACATCATAATCTCAAAATGCATCCTTCAAGATCTACAAATAATAAAAATTCAAACTTTATTTTTCATTTTCATTTTCTTGAAACATCAATAATGAGTTCTTGAATTCAACCCCCACCCCATCACATCACCACCACTAAACGGATATTCACCACCACCGCCACCACCACCACCGCCACCACCGCCACCACCGCCGCCACTAGTCACCCCGGAGCACTGCGACGCCGTCGGCTGAACCACCATCCCACCACCACCACCGCCACCACCATCACCACCACCACCGTCGTCCTCCTCCGCCTCCTCCACCGGCAGCCTCTCAAACACCGCATTCGCAAACGACGCCGCCACCACCACCACCGGCGTCGCCGCCACCAACGCCCCCACCGGAGCCCCACCCACCACCCTCCCCTCCCCACCCCCCAAAACCACCGACAACCCACTAGCCTCCGCCGGCGCCGGCGGCGGCAACACCGTCCCAGAGATCGACACAATCTCAAACCGCCCCCGTAACGCCACCGTCCCCTCCGCCGCATCCCGCAGCGTGACGTCAGCAACGGCGCCGGACCCACTTAACACCGCCACCCCTCTCCCCCTCCGGCGAGCGAAAACAGTGAGACTTCCGACGATATCTTCACCTACGGCGACTTCAAGAATGTGTGATCGGAGACAATTGGGTGGCTCACGGGTGACGATGACCGGAGGTTTGGGTTTGTTTTTGGAGCCCGGTGGTCGGCCGCGGGACCGCCGGATGGGGCCGCCGGTGCCGGAGGAATCTTCCGGCGACGGGGGGTCAAGAAGGCGGTGGAGGTGGTGGCCGGCGGAGGGCTGGTGGCGGTGGTCGTCGTAATCCGCCATTGGAGATTGTGGTGTAGTGGGGATGATGATGATAATAAATGGGAGTGTCCCATGACCTATGGCTTTATCTTATCTTTTGTATTGATTGTAAAAATAAAAGTAGTAAATGTAGATAATCTACTTGTTTGACTTGATTTTTAAAGGGTCCTAATACAAAGCACCCATCAGATAAATCGACACACCTTTATACGTCGCGTATAAAGGTCCATACGCGACGTATAGTGTCGAATACACGGAAAACAAGGAAAATTCAAGGGGGCTGTCAGAAAGCTATACGCCCCATATAGCCCTATACGACCCCCTTATACGACACATATAGGGTTATACGACGCGTATAACGAATTTCGACATTGACAACGAGGAAAAATTCAGGGGGCTGTCAGAGGGCTATACGACACATATAGCCCCATACGACACATATAGCCCCATACGACCCCCCCTTATACGACGCGTATGAGGCTATACGACACGTAGAGTGTTGATTTAAAATATTGGGGTGTCTCTTTAACCAGATCTTTTTTAAAAGGTCTGGTTATACGCGTCAAATAAAGCTATACAAAACGTATAGTATAGACACGGGTGTCAATTTATAATGATAGGTGTTTAAATGTTAGGATTTTTTTTAAATAATGATTTGAAGAGGTTTTAGTTATGTGATGGGATAATGCTACTTTTTGGTGGAATAGAATATAATGTTATGTTAGTTAATATTAAGGGGTGAAGTTTTGTGTGTATTTCAAAAAAAAACATACAAATAGGTATAAAGACAAGTGTGAATAAGCATGTTGTGAGTTTGTATGACAAGATGAAGTATTGGGAAGATGGATGGAAGTAAACATGTCATGATAGTATATTTGGAGTTGGGAAAAAGCTTCTTGTTACGTTATAAAATAGATAAATATACAATAATGGTTGTTGCTACACAAATCCTAATCAAGGGATTAAAACTGGGGAAGCAGTGCGAGAATGGGGTTGCTACCGAGGATTAGACAGGAACTTGGTCTTGACTGTTGAGAAGCAGGATGCGACTGGAGAGCAGGATGCGGCTGGGCTTAGTGTCGAGGATCAGGCTGGAGCTTGATCTGGACTTTAGTTGGGCTTGACCTCGACTGAGAGGAATATCTGCGAGACAAAAACAACACCGTGAGCCTCGCCTCGGGCAGGAAGGGTTTTCTCCCCGAGACCACACTCCGGCGTGAGAATAAGTATGTGTATTGAGAGAACTTTGAATAAGTAGATAGTTTGTAGTGAGAATGTTCTGAGAATGTGTCCATTACCTGTGGAATGAAAGAAGTATTTATAGTGTTGGTGTATGGGAACAAGATATGAGATGGTTCTATTCTTGGAAGCCTTTGGTCAATGATATGAGACTGAAATCCCCTAGCCAGGGGTTTTATGCCTTTCTGGTGCAAAGGGTTTCTGACTGGCATTAATGTAATTTGTCTTTGTAGTTGACTTGGGGATTTTGTGGGCTACTCTGAACCTCTACCTGAGTCAGGCTCTTGGCTTTGTGTGTTTTGTCATTATGTGTTTCTTTCTTATTCTCTTGTAACCAATGAATGGCTTTCTTAGTTACCAAGTTTATGTAAAGGCTTTTACAAGTGTTGAACATGGGAGCTCACGATGTCGTTTTGGTGGTATCATGCCCAGCCGTGGCTTTGGCCTTACTCGCCAGCCGCGGCTTTGGGCTTACTTCACCAGCCGCGGTTTAGGCTTGCTTCCCCAGCCGCGGTTTAGGCCTACTCCCCCTTCAGCCGCGGTTTAGGCTTACTCCCCTTCAGCCGCGGTTTAGGCTTACTCCCCCTTCAGCCGCGGTACGCCTCCCAGGGGTGAGCCGCGGCCTGGTTTTATTGAGGTTCGGGCGATCCCTCTGCTATTCGGCCAGGTTCTGTTTCCCGTCTCAATCGTGGTCGACACCGAGGGTACTTTATTGCTTTTGTTAGTTTTGGGGGTGATACCCCTTCAATGGTTATGATTTATAAAACCTGATTTTGTAAAAATAGAGTTAAGTTTGTTTAAGTTGTTTTCTTCTTATTTAAAAGATGGGAAAGAAAAACATGAAACACAAAGTAAATCAATCTTTTTGTAGTTCTTTAAAGCTGCTAAAAGAAATCACTTGTCTTTAAGCTTGAACACACAACTTCGGGATAAACCGCTGAAAGAAATCAATACAACTAGCTATCATTTATGTTTTTCTTTTGTGTAAGCCTATGTTTTTTAAGTAACAAAAAGCGCCTTTTAAAAAAATGATTAAATAGTTTGGACGATGCATACACAACTTGTAAATTACTATTAACGCCAATCTTGTAATTGCTATAGATATAATGTTCGCTTTGATATCTTTAATAATATTAGCTAGATGTTCGTTTTGGACATTATAAAGTTGTTTCTTGCATTCCATAAATGAGAGCTTGTGCTAATGTTTCTTCTTAGTGAACCCATCTTTGTTGGTAAATGGTCCTTCACTTGCTAGTCAAAGATATTCACTTCTAACAGGATCCATTTGTTCGTATTTATGATGAATTTTGTTAAGTGTGAGATTATTCTAAAAAAACCTTGTTTTTGATTAACCTAGCCTTAGAAACAACTTCCTATCACAAAGGCACACCCCCTCGATCCATGAGATCCGCAAGGATTGTGCTACTTTGTAAAGTCAAACCATTCTTAAAGTTTCTTGCTTTCAACAATAGTAGTTAAGTTTTCTTCTCCAAACTTGCATCTATTTTGATGATGATGAGGTCAAACATTAGAAAACAAAATCGAATTTAAATTAAAGTTAAAATAACTTATGAAATTTATGGGTTGAATTGAAACAACTTATGAAAGTATGAAACATTTGGAGATTAATTGATATTTTGCAGGAAAATGATTATTTTCATCAAACATTAGGAAACAAAATCAAATTTAAGTCTATATTATATATAATACTAATTACCAAGTGGTTTGTGCATAAGTGTGTGATACTTTATGTTTATCAAGTGGTTTGTGTTTGAGAGTGTTATATTATCTTTTTAGGGATTGTATCCGCCTTTCAAGTGATTTGTGAGTTAAGACGTTGCAGCGTGCGTGTGTAGTTCGACATTTTTATACTTACTTTTTCCCATTTATCGGCTCCGTCGCAAAACGCTGGTCCTAGATTGACTTACTTTAAGATGTTTTACGTTTCGCCTGCGTAGTTCAATGTTTTTACGTCTTTTTTTCGTTCGGTTTTATTTTTTTTCGTTTTTACTTATTTTTTAATACGAGTTTTTCGTTGTTGGTGGTCACTGATGGGTAGTGTGTCATTGATGCTACTTGACATTGTTTTATTTTAGCGTGGATGATTTAATACTAGTTTATTTGATTTAACACTTATAATACACATATCTTTAACCACGTTTATAAGAGAAAAGTATAATTTAAATGTTTCTATGTCAACATGTATAGTTATAATGTTATATATTTTTCTTCTAATATTTCAACCGTGATTATTTAGTTCTGTTAAATTTTGTTGTACTTAGAGCATTCACAGTGGGTTTCTCATTTTCGATGTGAGTGTGTGTCCTATATTATGGAGGATGGTTGTTAGTGGTTGTGAGTGAATTAGAGAGAATATTTATGGGGGTTTTACCATGATTCCCCATATTTGGAGAAATACGGGGAATCATGGTACAACCCCCATAAATTTTTAATATTTGAAAAATGGTTGTGAGTGGAGGACAAAGAAAATATAATGATAAAGATATAAAAAAATATTATTTAATTGAAAGAGATAGTAAAAAAGTAATGTTTTTAGTGTAAATATGAGGATGAGGTTAAGAAATCCACTGTGAATGCCTTTACATATTATATAATTTTGAATGAAGAGTCTAAAAAATGTCATCCAGGTGTACGTCTCCTAATAAGTTAAATCTGAGTCAGAGAAGAGTGATTGTCACCATGTTTTCTTTGGGAAGCGCAATTTACTATTTAAAGATTTGAATATTAGTCCAACCAAAATAACGTTAAAGAATAATCGTACATTTGTCGTTAAAAAAATAGCCAAGAGTAGAGTGATGTGATTCTTCAAAGACATACGACAGAGAAATAGAGGGAGTCGTCTTGTTTCTTTAGGTTTTATTTTTCACGTATTATATGTTAACGTTACATTAGTTTTGTTTTATTTTCATTAGTTTGAAGGGTGCCCTTTAATTTTTCTCATGATGTCCACGCTAGGTAGATTCGTACTTCATATTAACCGATAAAAGTTTATGCCAAGATTAAATAGAGTTTGAATCATAATTGAAACTTATTTTCCAAGACTAAGTGTTAGTGGGGGGCGCTACCCATGTGTTTGACAGTTTGGTCGAGCACACCGCAACAAGGTGGCACAATCATGGACAAACTTTTGTATGTGTTCATTCAGTTCGTTACAGATCCATATGAGAATCTAAATTCTCAACTTTTATGTAAAGTACTAAACTGCTCATAAAAATATCGTAAGAATATGTTTACTTCTTTTGCGTATCGAAATAAAGGAATATAATTACTCTGAATGACATTTAACCAATGTCAAATTTTATTCGTTGAAAGCCAAACATATGATGTATAAAGGAAACAATAAACAACCACCGTTTTATTCTGAAAAGATAGACGGGGGCTATTTAAAAAAACATATTACGAATGACTTGCATTTTCTAGATCGTTCAATTGAACCGCTCTCTAGATATCTACCACAACGATCATTTCTTATTACATATCGATGGTGCTACCATATTGTTATCATACATGATTATTTTTTTAACAACATTCTACGTATAGGTATATACATTATAAAGTTAAAATGAGAAGAAATCATACAAAACCTAGAATCAGAGAACCAATCTCTACCTTTAGATTAATCTAATAAAAGGTCAAAATCAAAACAATCGCATGTAAATACTTTCCTGATTCCATTCATACATGTACATATTTATTCATATGTTAACGTACTTATACAATTTACAATGTTTATTCACTTGTGATTTTTTTTAATAACAAAAACTTAACAAACAATACAAAATAATACGCAATTTATTAACCTTTGATTTTTGTTATATAAAGATTAAAAATAGTTGTGGTTCTCAAACTTTTTTATGGTTTTTTTATAAGAATAAAATTATCAGAGCTTCATGAAATTTTATAAAACTATAGAGTTTTTAAAAATATTAACACATTTCAAGTATAAATTTTCCTACGGTTAGTTTTGGTTTTGCTTCCTAAAATTTGATAAAAATAATTATTTAAAAAAAATTAAAAGTATCAATTTACCTTAAAAAAATTCATAAGTTGTTTAATTTTCAATTCAAACGTTTCATTAATTGTTTCAACTTAAATCCAAAATAATAAACAAACAATGAAACTTTAGAATTGAAATTGATGTTTTTTAACTTTTGAAGAAAAATAGCTAGTTTGTCAAACCTTAGATACCAAGATTAAAATAAAATTTTTTTCCTATTATTAAGGGTAGTGATTGTTAGACCAAATGTAACGAGGCATTAAGGGGGAGTTATAACATCTTAAAATGGCCTTACATCACCCCATGAACATTATAGAAGCGTTATGGATTATGGATGTTTTCACCATAACGTCATAAATTCTCATTAAACTTATAGTTGAGTAATGACTGAATGACATTAAGAGCCACTAATTGTTACACATGTTTTTAGAAGAAAAAAGAATTATGTTAAGTCGACACTAATATAACGTAAAATGCCTCTTAGAAGACACTAGTATTAAGCCCCTTGCATTGCAGCCGGGGGGAGAAAGGGCGTAAAATCGTGTTAAGTAAGACCAACAACACACCACCGCAAGTGACAACCGTCAACGGAAAAACTCGTATTAAAAAATAAATAAAAAATGAAAAAAATAAAATCAAACAAAAAGTAGGCGTAAAAACGTTGAACCACGTAAGCAAAGCGTAAAACATATTAAACAATAAGTAAGTCGATCTAGAACCAGCACGTTGCGACATGATCGTTAAACGAGAAAAATATAAGGATAAAAATGTTGATTCACACACACGCGCTGTGATTGTTACTCGCAAAATTTATACGGAAACACGAAACAAAAAAATTATAAAATATGAAAAGTATGGGAATCAAAAAGAAAATGAAATAAAATATTAGAGCTAAATTGTAAAAGATGTGAAAGTAGTATGTTAAAATTAAAAAGAAGTTAAAGCTTAAGAAAAAGACTAAGGTGAGTACAACCCAATATAACCCATTAAACACATAGTGCAACTCACTAATATATAAATTTACCATTTATATAATACTAATTATCAACTTAGTTGTGCATTATGTGTTGTACTTTATGTTTTATAAATTGTACATCACTTTGTTTTTTCTTTATTTTTTATTATTAACCCTATAGTTTGCATCTTTAACATTTAACTTTAATATATTTTTCATTTTTAACTTTGGTCTCATATATTTTATCATTTATAATTTTTTTTGTTTTACGTCTCGGTTTAAAATTTTCGAGTTAACATACAAGCACATTCATATGTGGTTTAATGATTTTATATCTATTTTTTTGTTTTACGATCGCGTTGTGTAATATATTTCGTTCTACTTTATACACATTAACACATCGCAATGCACATGCATGGTATAAAGTTTTATGCTATTTTTATGTTCGGTTTTGTTTCTTTTGTTTTATAAGTTTTTCTGATGTTGGTGGTCACTAGCGACGGTGTGACATTGATGCTATTTGATAGGGTTTTACACCCCATCGCAACGCGTGAGGTTAAATACTAGTTACATTTAATTTTATGATTTTAGTAAGAAAGATACAATCTAAGGTTTGAAATCTTATTTTATTCTAAAAAAGTTCTTTTTATATAGAAAATGACGTTTACGGCGGCCCGCGTAAAAACCACATGTGTGGGCCCTCACCCTCCACGTCATCCAGCTACAACACCATCACCGACATTCCATAACCCACTTAATACCGGACCCCACCTCCATCAAATGCTCTGATTGCGTGTGAAATAATTTGATAAAGTTAAAAACACAATGTGGGTGTTTGGCAATGCCAAATAAGTAACTTTTTGGAGGGGTAAAAAGACCAAAATACCCCTCTAAAAAAATTAAAAAGTCAAAATTTTTAACTTTTTAACTTTTCTGGAGGGGTATTTTGGTCTTTTTACCCCTCCAAAAGTCAAAAAGTTACTTTT